>CM056053.1:63115790-63703224 GCA_029574335.1 Rana kukunoris | reverse complement strand
TTACATCACACACACAACCAGAGTAGTGTCCTCTGCCCTCCATCAGTCTCCTTCCTTAGACAGAACATGGGAGCGGGAGCTGTCATAACATTTCTGGATCAGGTGTGGGAGGCACAGCACGGCATCCAACAGGGAGCGGGAGATCAGCAGCTCCCGTGTCTGTTCAATGCTGTGCTGTGCCTCCCACACCTAATCCAGAAATGTTTTGTCCCCGGCTATCCACTCTGCTGTTAAGAGTACCCTTTCTGATCTAATCAGGGAAGGAATGGTGAGTGCAGTGGGATGGCCTTTTTCTTCTCGTGTTGATCCTGGCCTGGCCAAAGATTTTTTTTTTATTCCTAACCACAAGCCTGCCATGGTTTTGTTTTCACCGGGCACATGCACTTATTCACTTTCCCTTTTTTATGTATGTTTATCACTGCACTTTTTTGCACAGGTCTGTTTGCACTTTTTTTTACTGCCACGATTAGTAGGGTGTAGGTCCTGGTCAGGTTATCTCCCTCTCATGGGGTCTCATGGGGAGCCCCACCTAGTATTTAGGGTGGCCTGTTTCGACAAGCCTTCTGAAGAAAGGGCTGCTTGGTTTCGACTGGATGGACCATTGAGTATCGCAGTCCCTGTCAGGAGCCCCAGGGCCAGGGGATTAGTGTAAGGGTCCTTTCTCTTTTGTGTGCACTTTTTTTGTGTGCTTGATGCGCTTGATCTTTTCCCCGGGATTCTTGGCTTTACATTGGCTTTCCATTGGCTCACGCTGCTATTAATCAAATCCAATGACGTTGGCGCCGGGGGCCGAGTCCTGCAATCGGCAGCTATGGACATCGAATGCAGAACTCGGGAGCACGCCCGCAAGGTAACCCCCTTGGGAGAGCGCTTCCCAGAGCGGGCTATCTGAAGCGGGGAGGAGCCGACAGAGTCGCCGGGGAAATCCAGAAAACACTGTTTGGGGCCACTTAAGTATGATATGTTTGTTATAAAAAAAATTGAGCCTTTACAATCACTTGTAGATAATAGCTAAATATATTTATCTCACTGTAAAAGAAAAATGAAATTGTGATGATAAATTAAAGGGAAGACCACCCAATCTGAAATGTTTGATATATATTAGTGAGCTGAACCCCAAACTTTTGATATTTCTCAGTGATGAGCTTGGTAATTATCCGTCACCCAGAGTCATTGGCACTACCCAGGTTCCAGATCTGGATAACACAGAATATATACTGATTACACTATGTATGCCTGGCTCCCCAAACCAATTTTCCTTTTTTTTCTTTAAACGTGTTTTGTTTTACATTATATGAAGAACAGGGAAAAGCTGGCCAAACGGAATTTTGAATTTAAGTGGAGGCGATTTTTAATTTACCACTTATCAGCCTTGAAACACATTAGACGTTATCCGTTAATTCGCCATTTCACATTTGTGCTGAGCTTCCATTAAATGAGGACTTCTTGTAACATAAACGTCCAAGAGTTGCTGAATGTGATATTTCATTGGGAATAAATGAATCCTTGTAATGAGCAATCAAGATGTTGACTGATATTCCCAAGTTTTCAGTTATTTCTATAGCGCTGGAAGTGGCGAGTCGCTCAGATTGATTATAGCGGATTGCAGATTTCCTAAGACTGAGCTGTAAATGTCAGTACGTGTGTCCATGTGTTCTGCACCTCGTGTTCTTCTATCTGAAATCAATCAGCATGCTTCTTCAGGTGAGTGATTCAGAAAATACATCTTAAATGGAGCTCAGCAATGGCAGCTCTCGTATTTCCATCAGTGCAGGTTTCCTATAAAACCCCCCAAAAAATTCTAATGCAGTATGGAACAGTTCGAACCTCTTTCAAATTTAGATTGCTGTTGGTGTCCTCACTGAGAGGTGACAAGGGTGTCAACAGGTCAGAAAGTGAGCACACCATCTATGGATGAATCCAGGCACTTTATCAACACGTCATACTCGCAACATTTCAGGACCTCTCAGGACCCCTTTATCAAGGTAACATCCTGCTCTGCCCAAAATGTGATCAGTATGTTATACAAGTGAAGTCTTTTCTTTTTGCTTCATTTGTGGTGTCCAGGAATTCATCCATCAACCACTTCCTGCCCGATTAACCCCTTCCATACAGGGCATTTTCACCCCCTTCCTGCCCAGACCAATTTTTAGTTTTCAGCGCTGTTGCACTTTGAATGACAATTGCGCGGTCAGGCAATACTGTACCCAAATTAAATCATTATGTTTTTTTCCCCACACAAATAGAGCTTTCGTTTGGTGGTATTTGATCATCTCTGCGGTTTTTATTTTTTGCGCTATAAACAAAAGAAGAGCGACAATTTTAAAAAAAACACAATATTTTTTTCTTTTTATTTAATACATCTCACAATATTTTTTTTTAAAAAAACTTTTTTTTCCCCTCAGTTTAGACCGATACGTATTTTACGTATTTTTGGTAAAAAAAAAAACGCAATAATCGTATATTGATTGGTTTGCGCAAAAGTTATAGCGTCTACAAAATAGGTGATAGATTTATGGCATTTTTATTTTTTATTTTTTTTACTAGTAATGGCGGCGATCTGCGTTTTTTTTTTTGTGACCGTGACGTTGCGGCGGACATATCGGACACTTTTGACACGTTTTTGGACCGTTCACATTTACACAGCGATTATTGCTATAAAACTGCACTAATTACTGTGTAAATGTGACTGGCAGGGAAGGGGTTAACACTAGGGGGCGCTGAAGGGGTTAAAATGTGTCCTAAAAGTATGTTCTAACTGTAGGGGGAGGGGGACTCACAGGGGGAGGAGATCGATGTGTGTTCCTCTGTACTGGGAACACACATCAGTCTCCTCACCGCTGACAGGAGGTGGATCTGTGTGTTTACACACACAGATCCACACTCCTGCCGTGATTTCCGGAAATCGCGGGTGCCCGGCGGCAATCGCGGCCGTCGGGCGCGCGCCGCGCCGCCGCCGCCGCGCGCGCGCGGCGCGAACGCCGTGAAGACAGGACGTTGTGCAACGTCCTGTCTCATCGGCAAGGGGATCACCATGACGTGATTCCCCTATACGGCGGTAGGGAAGGGGTTAATAGCAGATTGACGTTCGGGAAGTGGTTCTGTTATCCTGACTGGGCGTCATATGCCCGTGGGGGCGCAGTGTGTCACCGATCTCGGTAAAGACATGATCAGCCGTGTCCAATCACAATGTAAACAGGAAGAGCCGCTGATCGGCTTTTCCTCACTCACGTCATACAGACGCAAGTAGAGGATAGCCGATCAGCGGCTCTCCTGACAAAGACGGTTCGTGCTGATTGTTTATCAGCGCAGCCCCCCCTCGAATGCCCACACTGGACCACCAGGGAAGCTGCCAGGACAACCAGAGAAGCCTTCAACATGTAGATGGCCAGATACATCCCCCATCGCCATCCACATGTGCAAAATATGCCCAACATATGCCAATCAGTGCCCACACATGGGCACTGACTGGCACCATTATAGTACCAAAAAAAACAGTGATGCCCAGCAATGCCACCCACCAGAGTAATCAGTGCCACTCAGTGCCCCTCAGTGCCATCTATCAGTGCCCATCCATGCCTATCAGTGACCATCCATGCCACCTATCCGTTTTACCCATATGTACCCATCTGTACCCATCAGCGCCACCCATAAGTACCCATCAGTGCCACCTATTAGTGCCCATCAGTGTCACCTATCAGTGTCACCTCATCGTGCTGCCGCCTTATCAGTGCCCATCAGTGCCCGTCAGTGCAGCCATATCAGCACCCATCATTGAAGAAGAAAAGTTACTTATTTACAAAAAAAATTAACAGAAAAATAAAACATTTTTTTTAATTTATTTTTTTAATCTGTGTTTTCTTACTCGATGCGCAAAAAAATAAAAATGGCAGAGGTGATCAAATACGACCAAAAGAAAATTCTATTTGTGGGAGCAAAATTATAAAAAATATGTTTGGTTACAGTGTAGCATGACCGTGCAATCGTCATTCAAATTGTGACGGCGCTGAGTGAGTGAGTGAGTGAAAAACGAATATAGCGCTGCACATGCAAACTGAATCGCCTCTGGGCGCTCGTTTGTCCATTTCTCCTTTGAACTCAAGGCCAAGTGGTTCTCCTCCAACCGAATGGAGGCTGTAAACTGAAAATTGGCCTGGCAGGAAGGTGTATAAGTGCCTGGTATTGAAGTGGTTAATGTTCCATACTGTGCTGTGCACCCAACCTATCACTATAACCCACTTTGTGTATGTTCTGTTTGGACTTAAAAGTGAGGAAAAAAAGTATTAGAAAAGATGGGAAATGTGGGAGCAAGTTAACACACTGGCACGTATTTTTTCTGGCTCAAAGCCATTCAGAACCTGAGAATACAAATGCACAAAATACATCAGGATGAAATCAGAGCTAGTTAGCAGCAACATTTTTTGTTTTATGAAATGCATGCATCTGTGATCATGGGAACCCTTATCATTATCTGCTGCTAGTCCGAATAGACTGGTGGAAGCAGAAATAGAACAAGGAGATTTTCATGGAGTCGATGTAATGATATAGATGAAAAGCAGATCTTGGCCCTTGTGATGCTCTTTGGAATCACACAGAAGTGACTCATCGCAGGAAAGAAGGAACAAAGCTGCCAGGTCCAACCATGACAAATCAGCACCGAAGGAAACCGCTGACTGACGTAAAACTCAACACCAGGGACCATAGTGAATCAGCAGCTATCATATATATATATATATATAGGGTAATGTTGGATGACTAATGCATTATTGGATAGGATCACAGACATGATTTTCCTCTTCTAAGACAGGAACAGAACTTTTAACAAGTAGAACTATGGAAAGTAGGTTACATATGATATTCTTGGTGTTCACAGAGCTATTCTAATGCCGCGTACACACGGTCGTTTTTTGCGATGAAAAAAAACGACGTTTTCTGTGAAGTAAAAAACGACGTTTTTGAAACGTCACTTTTCAAAGACAATTTTGCATACACACCATCGTTTTTTCACAAAAAGCAAGGTTACGTTCACCACTCTTTTCCATTGAAGCTCGCTTCATAACTAGCTTCTGGGCATGCGCGGGTTGAAAAACGTCGTTTTGAACGACGTTTTTGCTATACACGGTGACTTTTTGTGAAACAAAAAACAACGTTTTGAAAAACGACACAAAAAATCCAAACATGTTGGATTTTTTTTTGGTCGTTTTTTTGAAGACAAAAAACGACGTTTTGCCCATACACGATCAATTTAAATGACGTTTTAAAAAACGTCGTTTTTTTTTTCATCGCAAAAAACGACCGTGTGTACGCGGCATAAGTCAGAAACGTTCAACATTCTCTACAACACACATAAGGATCACAGGTTTTATATATCAAGTATCTGACAAACAAGTATTCAAGTATAGCAACCAATTCAGTCCGGCCTTGGAAGATTTGAATTTTAAAAGAAGAATCTGGTTGGTTGCTGTGGGCAGCAGGCAGGAAATTCATAAGCAGCTGTTAGAATATTATTTTCAAATTCATAATTCGGAAATTCATAATTTATGGCAAGCTTGCAAAACATATTTAGATTTATGATTAATCATAGTAATTAGGTATGAGTGAATGGCCTTGATCAATTGATATGACATAATTCTTCCATCTAAAAACTGAGCAATGATAATATTTCTGGTCAGCCAATTTGAGAGTGACATAAGATTTGAGTGTCAGGATTTTGACGCAGCTGTCTCTCCAGTATCAAGGGATGACATGAGGTCAGCAGGTCAGCAGGCTCACAGATAAGAATACACAGAGTTCATGTGTCATAGAGCTGAACCAAGAAATACTGTCTTCACGTGTTTTAAAGCTAAAATCAGAATCCGTAACTAAGCTACTTATAATATACTTGTTTATATCTATTGTTAAGTTAGTTTTAAGTGAAGTCTTAGTCATACTAATATGTATTAGTATATATGAAGGTATAGCTGGTAATATTAATATATGTTCATATAGGTTATGACGTTACATTAGCACAGTACTCTAAGTATAGAGTGTCACATGTGTGCCTGTCAATCAAACTCCATATGACTCTGTGCTAAGATCTTCATATTGCTGAACCTAGCAGAAGAATATTGTGCCATACAAGGGTCTACGTCTGGACGGTGTGAGGTCATGACGTTCATTTGTAACATATATATATATGCTTTGCTTTAAAGAAGGCTGAAGACTTACACGACGCTGACACCACACACCACACACTTTCATGACGCTCACACACACACAGATTCTCTCACACCCACTTTGGAAGACAACACTGACATGCTGACGTATTGACAAGGAGAACAGCTGATACCAGAAGTCTAAGAACGTCATTTCCTGCATCTTCTTCACTTGGAATCAGGCAAGATGGCCTGAGACAGCACACATGCTTTCATTAAGCTTGCTACAGCATAATTGATTTATTTTTATATATTTTCATCTACGCTAAACTGAACTTTATACTATTTTTCATTGTGCTTATGATGCCACCTGTGTGTTAATAAACTCACACGTAATTTTCAAGTCAACCCGACTATGAATGCTATTCATTCAGAAACGCCCTTGAGCTACAAGAATATGAAATATTAATAATATTCTTCAGCAGCTAAGATAAATAAGGGAAATTGTTCCAAAATTCCAATGTAAACAACCACCTTCCAGCTGAGGTTTTTCCACTACATCTTTGCAGATGGATGGAAAAAAATGATGGAAAAGATGAGTTAGGCTTACCGTAACTCCTTTTCTGAGAGTCTTCCAGGACAGCCCATGAGACCTAGGGCTCCTCCCACCAGGACAGGAAACACGTTAACCCCCACCAGATAAAAGGGCGGTCCTCCAGGCCCCATGGCAGTCTTCTCGAGAACCATAGGACTTCCCTGAAAAACATATGCATAAATACACATAACTTCCATACAAAACCAGGTGGGAATCCGGCTGTCCTGGAAGACTCTCAAGAAAAGGAGTTACCGGTAAGCCTAACTCATCTTTTCTCCCAAGCGTCTTCCAGGACAGCCCATGAGACGATGAGCCAGAACTTACCAGTCTAGGGTGGGACAACTGCCTGAAGGACCTTTCGACCAAACGCCTGTTCTTGAGCAGATAGCAAATCCAGGCGATAATGTTTCATGAAGGTCGAATAACTGGACCATGTGGCAGCCTTGCAGATTTGTTCTGATGTAGCACCAGCCCTCTCAGCACAAGACACAGACAAAGCTCTCGTTGAATGCGCAGTAACAAAAGGGGTAGGAACATCTTTAATTTTATAAGCTTCTGAGATGGCCTGCTTAATCTATCTAGCCAATGTGGCTTTAGATGCACTCTTACCCTTGTGTGTGCCTGAAAAAAGGACAAATAAAGCGTCTGTCTTTCTGAAGGTCTTGGTGACCTCTAAATAGATGAGAAGGGATATTCTTACATCAAAAAAACTAAATTTCTTTTCCTGAT
This sequence comes from Rana kukunoris, assembly GCA_029574335.1. NCBI lineage: Eukaryota > Metazoa > Chordata > Amphibia > Anura > Ranidae > Rana > Rana kukunoris. The sequence continues at coordinate 63,695,766 of CM056053.1, read as the reverse complement.
CACCCTGTGGTGAACTACAGAAGGATGGCAGTACAATATCCTGTGATCTGTGGAAAGTACTGGCCACTTTGGGTAAAAACCCTGGATCTGTTTTTAAACACAACACGATCCTCAAAAATTGTGAGAAATGGCTCCCTTACTGACAAAGCATGTAACTCGCTTACCCTACGAGCTGAGGTAATTGCTACTAAAAAAATAGTTTTTAGGGTAAGTCATTTAACAGAAATATCCTCTAAGGGCTCAAAAGGAAGCTCTACCAGAGTTTGAAGCACCAGGGACAGGTCCCAAGTTGGAAAACTTCTTATCACTACTGGCCTGGCCCTAGAAATGGATTTAAAAATGTCGCTACCGTGGTATTTTCCAAAAGAGAAACCTGGAGGAAAACACTGATAGCTGCCGCCTGTACCTTCAAGGTACTAACTGAAAGACCCTTGTCGACACCCTCCTGAAAAAATTCCAAAACAGAAGGAACATCATGCGTTGATCTTTGGTTTTCAGACGACCATGAATTAAACTTTTTCCAAACCTTGGAATATATGGCTCTAGTGACTGGCTTTCTGCAGTTCACCAAAGTTTTGATCACTTTGTCAGAAAACCCCTGAGCCTTCAGTATCTTCTCTTCAGATACCAAATCGTCAAGCTTAAGGAAACCACCTGTGGGTGTGACACTGGACCCTGTGATAACAGGTCCTCTCTCTCCTGAAGTCTCAGTGGAGGCTTCGAGACCAGAGACTGTAGCAGGGAAAACCATGACCTCTTGGGCCAGAAGGGGGCGATCAGAATAAGGTCTGTTTTTTCTAGGAGAAACTTCCGGAGTACTTCTGGAATAAGCCTGATCGGCGGGAAGGCGTAGCAGAGGTCGAATGGCCACGGATTCGCCAGCGCATCGATCCCCAGTGATTGATCTTCTGGGTTTAGAGAAAAAGAACTCGGTTGAGCTGATTTGCAAACAAATCTGCTTCGGGCCAACCCCATTTGTTGGTGATCTCTGCAAATACTTCTGGATGAAGCGACCAATTGTCTCGCTCCACCCTGTGGCGACTGAGGTAGTCTGCCGGACAGTTTTTCGGCCCCTTCAGGTGCACGGCCGAAATTGAGACTAGATTTACTTCTGCCCATGTCAAAATTCCCTGAGCAACCTCTTGAAGTATCCGACTCCTCGTGCCTCCCTGCTTGTTGATGTACGCCACTGTTGCAATATTGTCGGATAGGATCTGGAGATTGTGACCCCTGATCTCCGACTGAAAGGCTTGCAGGGCTCTCTGAACCGCTAGTAGTGCCTGCAAGAGAACAAATGACCCCATAACTACACTTGCCACATACCCTCCATCACACCCCATGCAGGAGAAAAGAAACATGTGCACCCTACACCTAGTCCTTACTAGTTACAAGGGGAAGAAAGACACTCACAGGTTTGTGCAAGAAGAAAGCATTACTTCAGGCTTACCTGTGAGGAGCTGGCGTAAGGGCTTGATTCCACTGCCTGTGCAGGAATTTCAAAGGAGTCCATCCTGCCCCCGTCGTGGTCTGCTTTTTAAAACGCCAGTCACCCAGCGTCCCTGTTCATGCCGTTTTTTGAGACAGGAACCATCGTCTCCGGCGCCCGCCAATGACGTCATACTCCCCGGAAGTGACCCCTCTGGGACTTCCTGAACCAGCGTGGAACGCAAGTTCCGCTCTTTCCTGCCGCGCGGCTTCCTCCTTCCCCTGCATGTTCTAGCCTGGCTGTACTGACAGGGGAAAAGCCGCTCTGCTGCTACAGTCACCGCAGCGCTTTTTAAAGAACCACTATCGATTCTTTGCAGGGGGAGCACGGACACCATGACGGTACAGACATTCCCCATGTACCGAGAAACAGGGACAGCAGCCACAAACCAACTCCCCGATGGATGTGCCGCTCTGGGTAGGAAGAGGTAGGAAAAAACACTCACCCATTGCTCCAGGAGCCCTGCTCTAGAGACCTAAAGGAACCAGTTCCAGGAAACATGTTACCCCCCGTCCGGAGGAAACACTAATACTGGCATGGGGCCTGGGTGACCGCCCTTTTATCTGGTGGGGGTTAACGTGTTTCCTGTCCAGGTGGGAGGAGCCCTAGGTCTCATGGGCTGTCCTAGAAGACGCTTGGGAGAAAAAAAGCGACAAAACAATACTTTTTTCTTTTAGGTTTCATGTCCACTGACATTTAAAAAAACGGGCTGTAAAGCTAGTACAGACGCCAGGAAAACAGCAGCGTTTGCATTGAATTCAATGCACATTTTGCCGCGCTAGTTTTCAGCCGCGTTTTTCTTTCTATATTCAAAATCAATGGTTCCCTATGGATGACCCGACTTGCGGGGCGACTCGTGTGCGGAGAATCTTATAGGGGAACCCCCGCGAAAATTTTAAAAAAAATTGCGCGAGGTTCCCCCCCAGGATGATACCAAGCCCTTGGGTCTAGTATAGATCGTATAGATTCCGGTGTGGGGAATCCACCAGGATCCATACCAGACCCTTATCCGAGCACGCAGCCCGGCAGGTCAGGAAGGGGGGTGACCAAACGCCCCCCTTCTACACCATACCAGGCCACATGCCCTCAACATGGGAGGAGGGTTGGTGCTTTGGGGCAGGGGGGCACTGAGCGTGGTACAGGAGATGATCAGAGACTGCAGGCATAGTACAGGAGATGATCAGAGACTGCGGGCATAGTACAGGAGATGATCAGAGACTGCAGACATAGTACAGGAGACGATCAGAGACTACGGATATAGTACAGGAGATGTTTAGAGACTGCAGACGTGGTACAGGAGATGATCAGAGACTGCGGACATGCTACAGGAGATGATCAGAGACTGCAGACATGCTACAGGAGATGATCAGAGACTACAGACATGCTACAGGAGATGATCAGAGACTGCGGACATGCTACAGGAGATGATCAGAGACTGCGGACATGCTACAGGAGATGATCAGAGACTGCGGACATGCTACAGGAGATGATCAGAGACTGCGGACATGCTACAGGAGATGATCAGAGACTGCGGACATGCTACAGGAGATGATCAGAGATTGCGGACATGCTACAGGAGATGATCAGAGACTGTGGACATGCTACAGGAGATGATCAGAGACTGTGGACATGCTACAGGAGATGATCAGAGACTGTGGACATGCTACAGGAGATGATCAGAGACTGTGGACATGCTACAGGAGATGATCAGAGACTGCGGACATGCTACAGGAGATGATCAGAGACTGCGGACATGCTACAGGAGATGATTAGAGACTGTGGACATGCTACAGGAGATGATCAGAGACTGTGGACTGTGGACATAGTACAGGGATGATCAAAGACTGTGGACATAGTACAGGAGATAATCAGAGACTGTGGCCATAGTACACGAGCCTATATTTCTCCTCCATACAGCCCAGTCCCTGCCTGCAGTGACAATGACTTATCACAGGTGACACATCAGATTCCACTACATGCCCGTACCCCCTGTGTCCCCGGATCACAGCACCACCTCCTCTTCTGTACTTACATGCTGTTCTGCACACAGAGGATGATTGGAGGGAACAATGAGGAAAATACATTTGCCTGATTATCTTATAGTGTGCACCCCACGTTAGTAAGGGCCCCAACACATGGTCCTGGGGAGAGGGATGAGCAGTACTTTCTCTTTAAAGTGAAGGTTAGCTTTAGTAGTGAATGTTATTTTGATGACTTTGTATATAAATCGGGTCCAAGGGTCATACACTGGTGATCCTCTAGCAGTAGAGTACTTAGTTCTAGTCACACATGGTAAAACAAAGCACGAGTAAATAAAAACTTTAATAAAGTGGTGAAGTGAAGTAGTAATGAAGCAGACACTGTATGTAAGAGATAAGTTGGAAAGTAAAGACAGCCTGCTGTAGTAACACATACAGTCCATTCATCCCACCCCCTGTGTGCACACAACTCCTAATTCTGCACGTAGTACATATGAACAATTGAACATGAACCATTAATTGCTGAGCTCACGAGATTCTGCTCCTCCAGCACTGCAGGACCATGCAGTCACCCTCTGCACAAGACATGATGGGATTGGCCGGGGAGACGAGTCGTTCTGGCAGAGGCGCACTACATTTCCCGGCAACCCCCGCGGGAGGGAAACATGTGATCTGCAGCGAGCTCAAGTCTCACGTCTCTCCTGGCGTCCGCACCTACCGCCTTTCTACTGATCTGATAGTCAGTGGGATGGGTGACGCCAAGAGAGACGTGAGATGTAAAAGCAGAGAGAAGAGAGGAGAGAGGTGGGCCGGGCAGTCACATGAGCGCACCATAAGGTAACCAATAATGCTATGCAGCTTAGCCGCATGCATCCTAGCAACCATTGTTGAGGCAGAGGGGGGTGGAACAAGGGAATGGAAAATGACTAGCTAGCGGTAGTGCATGTCACAGAGAAGCACCTAGTGCCCGAGACAAACACTGTCAATCATTACCTAAATATTCATCTTACTGCTAGACACAGAGCTACATGCACTTGTCACCTGGGGAATGGGAGTAACAAAGAAAATCTGAAATTAGACTTCTTCTCTGAGATCTGTCCACATAAACGGGATATTTCAGATATGGATGGAACCTGGTGGAGTGATGCACCTTCTGTACCTTCGAACATTTTTTAAAGACTTAAAGCGTTTGTAAAAGGGAAAAAATAATGTTTCCTTTAAAATAACAAACATGTCATACTTACCTCCACTGAGCAGTTCGTTTTGCACAGCGTGGCCCCGATCCATGTCTTCTGGGGGCCCTCGGCGGCTGTCTCTGTTCCTCCCCACAATTACTCACCACAGTGATGCGAGAGCTCGCATGGTGGTCAGTAATTGCAGGCGCGCTCCCGTGATGCAGCGAGCGGCCATAGCTGCTCACTGTATCACTCGGCCCCGCCCCTGGGCGCGCCGCATCACTGGATGTGATTGACAGCAGCGCCAGCCAATGGCTGCGCTGCTCTCAATCCATCCGCTCTAGCCAATCAGTGGCCAGGCTGAACCGCGAAGAGGATCTCGGGACCGAGCACGGGACTTTCGATGGGTCAGGTAAGTAAAACTGTGGGCTCGGGGGGCCGGCAACACCAGATGCTTTTTCACCTTAATGCATAGATTGCATTAAGGTGAATTTTGTTTTTCCACTTACAACTCCTTTAAGTATTAAAATCTTCTCACTAGATTTCTTGGCTCTGTTCCCACCCTTACTAAAGTGCTAGATTTTCCCACGTCTCCTTTTGTATTCTACATAGTAAAAAAATGATTAAAAATGTACCACGGAGAGTGGAACAAATATATAAACTACAGATAGGCATTCCTGAAAGATCTAAGATACTCAGAAATTCCACTTAAATACAAGAATTAGATAGGCTGATGATTAATAGCTGTAAAATATTGTAATTATGAATATATTTCATTTAGCTTGCATCTATGGAAGGCGTGCAACATGGCGTCACAGAAGTGCCTGTTAAGAGCAGACACTTCAGTGCCTAGGATTGTGTATACAAGCAATGGGATCCAAACCTCATTGTTTTACACATACTCACTTCAAAGTGTCCCATGCTGGGATATGCCATGAAGGGAGGCCAACCCGTAATCAATACTGAACTTCCCGGGAAAATTCAATATCAATATCTCCTGCTCAGAATAGTCACAAAGGAGTGTCAGGACGCCCACTAACACACAGCTCCTTTCTCTATCTGCTCGCCCTCTCCCCCCATAAGAGGCTTTCTCCATGCCAGGGAAAAAGCCTTGCATTACTGTGTGTAGTTACAGACAGAAGAACAGGAAGTAAGGATTTCTCAGAAGAAAGGAGGACATTTAAAAGCAAAATCGAAGGATGAAGTAAGTGGAGGACTGCACTAAGGCAAAGGAAGCTATTTAGGGAAATAAAATATCTTTTACAACCCCTTTAAACAGGTAACAGCTAGTCCTAATAAACTTCCTGTTCGAAGGTGACAACTGCCCCTCCACAGATACAATTCAATTCAATGAGTTGACACTGTACAGGAAGTGTTTTACTGTTAGGATCCCCAGGTCAGAATAAAAGAAAAAAAGTTTGAGGAAGGAAAACAAATGCTGCCATCACAGCTAAGGGTTGGTAATAGGGTTGTCCCGATACCAGTATCGGTATCGGGACCGATACCGAGTATTTGCGGGAGTACTTGTACTCCCGCAAATACCCACGATACCAGACCATAGACACTCCCCCTTGCTCGTGATTGGACAGATCGCGAGCAACGGGGAGTGTCTATACGCGGCGCGGCAGGAAACGATACAGCTATTCAAATGAAAGCTGTTATCTTCCCCGCCTGTATTAACTAAGCGGCGGCAGCGGCGATGCAGGATGTAGGTATGTGGGAACTGGCTGCATATATGGGGCTGACATAGCTGCATATATGGGGCTGACATAGCTGCATATATGGGGGTGACATAGCTGCATATATGGGGCTGACATAGCTGCATATATGGGGCTGACATAGCTGCATATATGGGGGTGACATAGCTGCATATATGGGGGTGACATAGCTGCATATATGGGGGTGACATGGCTGCATATATGGGGGTGACATGGCTGCATATATGGGGGTGACATGGCTGCATATATGGGGGTGACATGGCTGCATATATGGGGGTGACATGGCTGCATATATGGGGGTGACATGGTTGCATATTTGGGGGTGACATGGTTGCATATTTGGGGGTGACATAGCTGCATATATGGGGGTGACATGGCTGCATATATGGGGGATATGGAGGTGACATGGCTGCATATATGTGGGTGACATGGCTGCATATGTGTGGGTGACATGGCTGCATATGTGTGGGTGACATGGCTGCATATGTGTGGGTGACATGGCTGCATATGTGTGGGGACATGGCTGCATATGTGTGGGGACATGGCTGCATATGTGTGGGGACATGGCTGCATATGTGTGGGGACATGGCTGCATATGTGTGGGGACATGGCTGCATTTGTGGGGGGACATGGCTGCATTTGTGGACACATTTAAAAAAAAAAAGTATCGGTATTCGGTATCGGCGACTACTTGGAAAAAAGTATCGGTACTTGTACTCGGTCCTAAAAAAGTGGTATCGGGACAACCCTAGTTGGTAAGAACCAACATGCAAACCACAAGAAATGTATATTTCCAAAAATGCAATTGCACATTATAGTTTTCTAAGGGTAACTAAATTGTATTACCATACTTTTCATAATTCCACCAAGAATTTGAAAGACCATTTTCCCCCATTATATCAACCTCCATCACTTCTCAACATTAATCTTGCAACGCTGCATTTTACAAAAATCAAATTAATTTATTCATATAAAAATACTTTCTAGTGTCTGAATCATTGTCTAAAAATAATCTTGTGATCTCACTTTGAAAAAAGTACGTGTCACATTGATATGGATGATTTGCTCTTGTCATCAAGGACACATGTTTACATTTTCATGAAGAGAGCATCTGAAAACGCCTTTTCCTGTCATTCTTGCCCGCTCAAAGTCAGGAAGAGTGTTTGAAAACTTCTACTGTCAATGAAGATGCATCCACTTGCTGGAGGAAGTCAATGTATGTCCCTTAGAGAATGTCCACTTCAGGCTGGCATAAAAAAGTGTGGGAAAATAAAACATGAGAACGTGTCCCATAGACATTACAGAACTGTGATCGGATACCTCCAACTTCAGCAGAACTGGATAATCAACCAAGGGACCAAGAATATCATGCACATAGCTCAAAAGTCCGCTGTGTGTCTCAATAGAAGACGATCGTCTCCAGACCCTTAAAGGGTTGATTAACATTTTCACAATAAAAATGAAAAAATTTAACTTACAACACTCTCCCCAAGGTGCATGTACCTTGTGTTATCCCCATCTTCCAACATGCTCTTCACCGGCTATAACAATCCAGCACAATAAAGCTACATCCGTTTACCATGGTGCAAATGGAAGCAGCTGTGTGTCAAGCAGGTAATCCCTGGGTGTGCATACAACCGCTAAATAACTGAGGCCACCGGCAACATATTACTGAAGTGTCCAGGTGCAAATCTCGCAGCAGCTAGTTGCTGACACATTGCCCTTATACTGTACAAGCGGAAACCTGTGTGAAATGGGCCTAACTGCTTATAAAGTGTTAGCTGGAGTTTGGCTTCAATTTGATGGTATATTAAAATCTGCTAGTTCATTTAACACCCCCCCCCCCCCCCCCCCCAGCCTGTTAATGCTGCTGTTCAAAGGTGCAGTCTGTGCTCCTTCATGCAGAGTGGGGGCACTCTACTACAGGTAGTGTGTTACTGGTCATCACCAGGTGAAAACAGAGGAGAAAAAAAATCCACCCAAAAAAACATAGATAGAGCCAACACATCTAATGATTGTTAAGCTGCAATATATTACATTTTTGGTTTTGGGTTTAATACTGCTTTAACAGGATAAGTTCACCTTTTGCAAATAAATACATGCACCTACAGTATATTGGAACAAGAAGAAAAAATAATTAGTGCTGCAATCACGATCAGTGGATGGAGCCATCATGGAGGGTGCAATGCACACACGCCTGCAGACTGTTCTTCCAGCAGAAGAAGAGCCCCTGCATGCTGTCGGGGGAGGGGGGTTGTCAATTTGGGGGTGGGGGCATCTTTCTGCAACTATGTTGTATGTTACACTTTAAATATGGATATAACATGGTCTAAAAGGTGGAGGTAGCCTTTAATTATGACTCTTAGATCTGTGGCCACTCTTGGGTCCAGTGCTTCGTCAAAACACATACCTGAGGCATGAGAGCAGAAATCGTAATCTCTAAGGCCACATGATCCTGGAGGCCCACAAGACCTGGATATTTGAGTCTTCTGGAGACCCTGACATCAGTGTTGCCAACCGTTAGTATTTTTACTGGCAGCCAGTAAAAAAAATAATTTTCTCCTGCCAGTAAATAAAAACGACAGGAAAAGGCTGCCAGTAAAAATTATGGCTGCGACGCCAAGCCAAGACCATCCAAGTGCCTGCTACAGTGGATTCGGGCAGCACCAGCAGAGGCAGGTCTGGCAGAGAGCGTGTTGTGTGATGTCATGGAGCAAGGGAACCTAAGCAGAGCGGCAGGACCCTCGTGTGCAGGTTTGCAGGATGGGGAGCAAGGGTGTCTGCCCATTCTAATTTCTTTTGCTATATCGAAAATAAAATGAGAAATATGTTTTTGTGCCCCAATATCTACCTTAAATCACATTGCTGATTGCATATCATACTTGTTCGTAGGCTAAATATTGAAATTTGCATTTATTTTTGTAACTTTTGGAAATGCCAGTAAAAACTTGGCTGTGCCAGTAAATCTTGGGTGTTGTGTCAGTAAATCCGGTAGGTTGGCAACACTGCCTGACGTACACTGTGTTGTGCAATCTATATATACATGTCCCCCTCTTTACATCTGTTTGGGGGATATGAGAACTCCTCTATTCTGGAGGATATCTTTACCTAGGGAATTATGTGGTGCCATCCAGGCTGTGAAGTGATTGTATGACCATTGGTTTGGTCTCAAATCACCTATTAGATCCAGTCGATTTATGACCACAGTGGATTGTATGTATATATTGGATCTCAGCAATTGTAGGTCTCCCCTTAGCTTGAACACATCTGACAAAGTGTCTTGAGATTTGTGGAACCAGACCTATGGAATAAAGCCCTGAAGAAGCGGCTTGTGCACTGTGAAACATGTTGGCAAACTTCATAGAATATATTTTAATTCTATGTCTGACTACTTCTCAAAATGTGATTTTATATATTTATGGGCCTTTGTCTGCCCAAAAGTGTATCTGTGTATACCTGTTTTCTATTTTTGAATAAATGCTCTTTTTTAATGGAAATATGCGTTTACTACATCACCAGGGAATTACCATTTAACGCCCAGTTCTCTCATTACCTACCTTACTATATCGGGCGGGTTTTCCCTGTTGGTTTTTAAGCTGATCTAGCTCTAGGCCTTGCCATACATATCTAGACTTTCTTGTCCCCAAGACCTACCTATCAAAATGTCTCAACCACTTCCTCACTCAGATCACTACTGGGAAAAAGACAACCAGCTTCTCTGATCCAGAGCACAGACGAAGACGCATGACACTACCCTGGAATGCATGCATGAAGGGAGTTTAGGATGAAGATGCGGGATTACCATTCCGACCCTAAAAAGGTGACTTGTGGTGTTCCCCAAGGTTCTCCCCTCTCCCCCCTCCTATTTAACATCTACCTTTGCCCTCTCCTTGCCTTGATGGCAGGGATGGGACTCCGTTTTCAGTCGTATGCTGACGACACCCAACTCTTTTCCAGAATTTCGGCCGACTTACCTGCGGCTGAGGCTAGGTTGATTGAGGGATTGAACGCCATCAAAAGATGGATGGGGCTCAATTTCCTTCAGCTCAACCAGGCCAAAACTGAGGTGCTGCGGTCCGGCAACATTCCGGGAGAGGTTTGGGTGTTATCATGGCCTAACAACGGTGGGGAGTTCCCTAAATCTGCATCTACGGTGAGGACGCTGGGTGTCCACATTGATGAGCGCCTAACCCTGGGACCACGCGTGGACCAGGTGGTCAAAACTTGGCACTTTAAAATGCAGCTGCTTCACCGCTTTCTGCCCTATATGACTGATCAGGCCAGGAGCGCTCTCATCCTTCCGCATCTGGACTACTGTAACGAGCTGCTGGCTGGTTTACCTCATTACCAGATCAAACGCCTACAGAAAGTCCAGAATCAAGGGGTAAGGTTAGCCCTCAATCTGAGAGGTCACTGCCCGACCTCTGGGCACCAGGCAGCCCTTATTGGCTGCCAGTGGGGCAGCGGATCAGATTCAAGGTTTTAATCTTAGTTTTTAAGGCGTTCAATAAATTAGGTCCTACTTACCTCCAGGCGAAATTGATAAGACATCTCACTGGCCGTTCATTGAGAGCGGCCACTCAATTCCGCCTGGAGGTCCCAAAGTTTAGATTAACCACTTCCTTACTGGGCTCATATACCCCTTCCTGACCAGGTGAAATTTCAGCTTGTGGCACTGCATCATTTTAACTGACAATTGCGTGGTCGGGCGACGTGGCTCCCAAACAAAATTAACATCCTTTTTTCCCCTCAAATAGAGCTTTCTTTTGGTGGTATTTGATCGCCTCTGCGGTTTTGATTTTTTGCGCTATAAACAAAAATAGAGCGACAATTTTGAAAAAAAAAACAATATTTTTTACTTGTTGCTGTAATAAAGCCCAATTTTTTTTTTTTTTTTTTTTTTAATTTCTCAGTCTAGGCGATACGTATTCTTCTACAATTTTTTTGAAAAAAAATAAAAAAAATCGCAATAAGCGCCTGGTTTGCGCAAAAGTTATTGCGCTTACAAAATAGGGGACATAATTATTATTATATTTATTATTTTATTTTTTTGCTACTGATCAGCATTATTTTCGTGACTGCGACATTATGGCGGAGACATCTGACACTTTTGACACATTTTTGGCGCCATTCACATTTATACAGCGATCAGTGCTATAAATATGCACTAATTACTGTATAAATGTGACTGGCATTGAAGGGGTTAACACTAGGGGGTGAGGAAGGAGTTAATGTGTACCCTAAATTGTGTTCTAACTGTGGGGGGAGGGGGGGTCACTGGGGGAGGTGACCGATGCTGTGTCCCTATGTACAAGGACACAGATCGGTCTCCTCTCTCCCTGACAGGACGTGGAGCTCTGTGTTTACACACAGAGCTCCATGTCTTGTCCCTGTAGCCGCCGATCCCGAGTGCCTGGCGGACATCACGGCCGCCAGGCACGCGCATCGGGATGTCAGCGATGCGGCGGGCACGCGCGCGCCCGATGACGGCGGCGGGCACGCGCGGAGCGCAGGCCATAAAAACACGGCCAGTTAGAGATTTAGAACCACCCTTCGGCCGTACAAAGTCGTACGGCCGTCGGGTAGTGGTTAAAAAAGTGGGGGGGCAGAGCATTCTCGAAAAGGTTGGGACCTAGAGAGTGGAACCTCCTGCCGTTGGCTCTCAGGCAGACCTTAAACCTGCTCCAGTTCCCGGAAGGGACTGAAAACCCTTCTGTGGACCGAGGCTGGGTAGATGGCTGTGCGACAGGGGGTGGAAACTGATGGGGCGACAGGGTTTTTTTTTCTTCTCGGGGCTCTTTTATGCTGATTTATGCTATTGTTTTTTTAATGTTTTAACGGCTTTGCTGTCTGTGATTTTATTGTTGTTATTGTATGTACGGCGAATGGCACCTGATCCCGTCGCCGGGTAGCGTTTTGATACTTATGTGATTTAACGCTTAACAAAAATATTCAAATGGAAATACACAACTATGCCGTTGGTTGTGATGGGAACAGGCAATGAAGGAAACTATCCTCAACAGCAATTAATACCAACCTTTCAGTGCCTCAAAACTAAAAAAAAAATAGTTCTAGCTGGAATCTGGCTTTAATTAGGAGGCTCCTACATACATTTATTGGAAACTGGAACACAACACATAGATATACATTGACCTGAATTACATAAATAGGCAATTATCTCAACCCCGGCTTATCAAAAAAGCAGGTTATTTCAGCAGCGTCTATTGGAAAAATAATCCTTCCTCTGTGATCTTGTAGTATTTTCCAGTATTAATCATAGAAGCCATATATTAGGAAGAATATAAATTTCCTTCTCCCTTCGATCAGCCGGCGTGCAGCCTTTATCCTTATCTGCAATCGTTTTGGAAAGGAGGCCCCTAATTGAGCCGTCAAAATGAATTCCCGTCTCACAAACATTCAAATTATAACAGAAATGGAAAAGATATTTAAAAAAAAAAAAAGAAGCATATTATGCATTTCATAGCCTCATGCCGAGATAATGATATATTTTAAAAATAGTTCAAAGTTCTAGTGAAAGCAGGTGCTGGAGAAGTGGCCCCATAGAGCTTCTGAATTGTATAGACTGCATTATATTATCTTCACATCACAAGTGACAGAAAACCTCATCACCTTAATAAAGAGCCTTGTCAACAAGGACAAAACACACACCACGGGGTCTGTTCATAAGGGTCTTCCCACAACTGTCACCCAGGATTCACACGCTTTTTCCAACTTAACCCACTTGACCTCCAGAATATTTACCCCCCTTCATGACCAGGCCATTTTTTGCGATACGGCACTGCGTTACTTTAACTGACAATTGTGCGGTCGTGCGATGCTGTATCTGAAATACAATTTATGTCCTTTTTCCTCCACAAATAGAGCTTTCTTTTGGTGGGATTTTATCACCTCTGCGATTTTTATTTTCTGTGCTATAGACAAAAAAATCCCCAACTACTTTGAAAAAAATATATTTTTTTACTTTCTGCTATAAATATACAATAATAAAAATAATAAAAATATATTAATATTTTTTTTACTAGTAATGGCAGCGATCAGCGACTTATAGCAGGACTGCAATATTGCGGCGGACAGTCGGACACTAATTGACACTTTTTGGGGAACAGTGCACCGTCACTGTTCTAATTACCCTGGCTGAGAAAGGGTTAGACATCAGGGGCAATCAAAGGGCTAACGTGTACTGTGTGGGAGGTGCTTTTACTAGGGAAATGCATGGTTCCATGTCCCTGCTTTGCAGGAACACAGTATCAATGCCTTCCCTATTGACAGAATGGCAATCTGCCTTGTTCACATCTGTGCTGGATGATTGGTGGATGCTGGCAGACATTGAGGTTCCACGGTACCCACAGATCAGCTCCCACCGTGTATAATCACAGCGGGAGCGGGTCGCCGGTGCTGTGCATCCCAGAAGTGTGGGATCACGTGTTAGGTACGTGATACGGCACAACAGTGCCACCGCATGGGCGGTAAGTGGAAGTAAACCTTCCCATCTTCGTAGCCACAGGAAGCTGCCATCTTGGCCTCTGTTTAATCTTCAACTGTCATGATGCTGCGCATGTGATCACTTATGACACCAGCCATTTGATGGTTTGACAGTTTAGTTGACAGCACAAGCAAATGTGACAGTTAGCAATCCCGGCATGCCAGGACTGTTTTCCAAAACCATTAAATCAATGGGTTTTCTTCCGCTTTAAAAAGCGTGGTTGAATCCTGATGAAAATTCTTCATATCTTTGTATGAAATAAAAAACATAAAAAAAAGAAGACCCCTTAAACTCACACTACACGTTAAAATCGAATTGCACAGTTTTTGTACAATGTACCAATATGTTTAATTATTAGACATTTTTAATAACTTTTTAGCAAATCAGGGAAACCCTTGAATCACTTAGTAGAGCTAAAGGAGATTAGGCCCCATGCCCATAGGGTGCTTTTTCCTCACCTGGGCACCTTTGATTAGATGAGTTTGGGCATTCATTAATTCCATTGGCTAGAATATTAATTTATTCTGCCCACTGGAATGAACGCTTAAGTGCTAAATGTTTTTTTTTTCAGCTTCTAAATGCTCCTCTTCTAAAACAGAAGAGTCCCCCAGCCCCCCCCCCCCCCCCATACTGTACCGGCTGAATTTTAATATTAGGACACTTACCTGTCCTGGAATCCAGCAATGTTGGCACCCCAGCTGATGTTTCCATGGGCTCTCGGGTGCTGCCTCTGCCATTCATGGTAAGGGAACCTGGCAGTGAAGCCTTGCATTACGACACATTACATCACTTCCACATTTTTATTCTGTAAAACGCTTAAAGCGGTAGTTCGGCCAAATATTTTTTTAAAAGCCAGCAGCTACAAATACGGCAGCTGCAATGTCAGCAGCCGAGGCAGAGAAATCGCTCGGTCCTCGGCTGCTTCCGCCGCCATCCTCGGTCAAAGAATCAGGCAGAAAAGCCTTGCCGATTCCCTACTGTGCATGCGCGAGTATTGCGGCGCACCGTCACTGGTCCCCGCTCTCTCCTGGGAACAGTGTTTCCCAGAAGACAGCGGGGGGGATGACGTGCCAGGCTGGATTCCCCACGGGGATCCGATCCGTAGAAGTTGTGCAAAGACCTGTCTCAGACAGGTATCTGCACCCCCCCCCCCCTCCCCCTGAAAGGTGTCAAATGTGACACCGGAGGGGGGAGGGATCCAAAAGGGATCCATGGACGCCGAGTGTATGACACAGGAGCGCGCCCACAAGGTAACCCCCTCGAGAGAGCGCTTCCCAGAGGGGAGTTATCTAACGCGGGGAGTAGCCACGAGAGCCCACGGTGGAGCCCCCAGAAGAGGACAATCGGGGGCCCCTTTGTGCAAAACGAGCTGCATAGTGGAGGTAAGTATATGTTTGTTATTAAAAAAAAAAAAGGAACCTTTACAACCACTTTAATTTTTAATATGAGATTAGCATGTCAAAAAAAAACAAAAAAACGGAGGATCATTTATCCGATAATATCATTGTGTGTACCAGGCATTACAGTATAAGCAACTAACGAGGACAGACAGTTGCTGCCTTCTCCGAGTTCAGTGGAAAATCCAGATGAGGAGACAATAAAAGTGATTTACAATGGCTGATTGGGATCCAGTCTCTGTATTGCAGGAAGGCTGCAGCAATTGGCAGAAATCAATCAGACGGTATTGCCTTATCCACAATCAGTCCAAATTACTCCCAGATAGGACTCCATGTTCTCCACTTTTCTGGACAATTAATCACAAAAAAGTGGTTTATTGTCTCTCCTGAGGTGTTACAGATCAGCACGCCTTAATGGAAGAGTGCAGAGAGATTAGCAAACTGCAGGTCACAATAATTAAATTGTCATTTAACATTCCCCATTTCTCGATCATGTGCTTTTATAACACAGGCTTCCCCGTCTCAATCTGTCACAAGAAAAAACATTACGATTTATTAATGATTTTTTGATTTATACGGTAAGTGGGATTTTATTTGGGGAGATAAATCATAATGACCATTTCCTACAAAACACTGTTATAAAATAAATATGCTTTAAAAAAAAACAACATTTTAAAGAGAACCAGCCACAGCTAAGTGTACCATGTGATCCGGTTGCTGTATTTTTTTATTTTTTATTATTGCATGCACTACTTTTGGTGCAGTCCGCCATAATTTTAGCCAGGCCCAGACTGGCCATAGGGCAAACCGGGCATATGCCGGTGGGCTGCAGCGGCCGCAGGTCATGTCTCTGTAATGTAGGGGGGTCTGTATGGGCTGTATTGTAGAGGGGGCTGTAATGTAGGGGGGTTCTGTACTGTAGGGAGGGGGTCTGCACTGTAGGGAGGTCTGTGTAACATGCAGGGGGTCAAGAACTGTTAGGGAGGTGTCTGTGTAACAAACTGTGGGGGGCTGTGTAATGTAAAGGGGTCCAGAGGTGCAGGGTGCTGTGTAATGTAAAAGGGTCCAGAGGTGCAGGGTGATGTGTAATGTAAAAGGGTCCAGAGGTGCAAGGTGCTGTGTAATGTAAAGGGGTGCAAGGTGCTGTGTAATGTAAAAGGAGTCCAGAGGTGCATGGTGCTGTGTAATGTAAAGGGGTGCAGGGTGCTGTGTAATGTAAAGAGGTCCAGAGCTGCAGGGTGGAAGGCTGTGTAATGTGAAGGTGCAGGGTGCTGTGTAATATAAAGGGGTCCAGGGTGCTGTGTAATGTAAAAGGGGTCCAGGGTGCTGTGTAATGTAAAAGTGGTCCAGGGTGCTGTGTAATGTAAAAGGGGTCCAGAGGTGCAGGAACCCCTCATCCCATCCCGGGCCTATTTCTTGTCCCTGTGCAGGCCTGATTTCAGCCCATTCAAATGAAATGGATCGCATGTGAATCACACAGGAACGCACAGCCCTTAGCGTGTTTAACCTTTTCATACACATTATCAATTTGCCTGTTCAGTTATGTCCTGTAATTGAACCTGTTGGCTTTTTCTAAAACTGAAAAAAAATGATATTCCAGAGAGCTGGAAGGGATGGTGTAATGTAGCAATTATTGTGCAGTGAATATATTCTTTGTAGAGTGTCCCCGGGGCCCCAGGTAGGTGCGTGAATAGAACAGTGTGATGTTCCACTCCAGCCTGTGCCTGCTCTGTGAAATGCATGTTCTGTCTGCCTGCAGAATCATTTGTCTTCACAGACATCTTCATACCTTGATGAATTTCTCTCTTTTCAGGCCCAAAATACCATCAAAGATTAGGCTTACTTTGGGAAAGTGCATTAATGATCCCCCAGACGGTTCTGCGATATCATTAGCTGGACTCCAGCTGAGAAGCGGCATTCATGGAGGACACAGGCAATGATATTTATAATAATATGATCACATTTCTGCTATCTGTCCAGTAACACCGTGGATAGTCTGAAAGAGGTAATGTGCAATTTCCCTAACATTGATAAACTACAACATGCCTTGCCAATAGGGCTGTGGAAATTAAAGATTAATTCCTCGATTAATTGTTAATTTTTTTGATCGATTAAAATTCTTTTGATCGGTACTAGTGATCCAAACGGGTCACCATATGCGGATCGACACACCACGTGATCTGCGGAGCTCCGCTGCGGCCTCGGCCATAGGAAAGGCCACGGCTTTGGCCTAGAACCCGGAGCGGCGGCCATCTTGGTCCACCCGACGGCAGGCCAAGGTGAGCCTAGAGCGGCGCGATGATGTCATCACTCGGCCGGCTTCTCTCTAACCAAGCACTAATCTTCTTATACAGTGGGGGAGATGTCTGTGGATATTACAGTGGGGGAGATGTCTGTGGATATTACAGTGGGGGAGATGTCTGTGGATATTACAGTGGGGGAGATGTCTATATATGGTGGTAATCCGAAAAATGTATGTGCGTTATAATTAACCACTTCAATACAGGGCATTTTCACCCCCTTCCTGCCCAGACCAATTTTTTAGTTTTCAGCGCTGTCGCACTTTGAATCACAATTGCGCGGTCGTGCAACGTGGCTCCCAAACAAAATTGACACCCTTTTTTTCCCACAAATAGAGCTTTCTTTAGGTGGTATTTGATGACCTCTGCGGTTTTTATTTTTTGTGCTTTAAACGAAAGAAGAGCGACAATTTTGAAAAAAACGCAATATCTTTTACTTTGATTTAACCACTTGCGGCCCGCGCTATAGCCGAATGATAACGTCGCAGTCCCAATAAAAAGTGCAGATCGCCGCCATTTCTAGTAAAAATAAAATAAAAAATAAAATAATAATTCTGTCCCCTATTTTGTAGGCGCTATAACTTTTGTGCAAATCAGTCGCTTATTGCGTTTTTTTTTTTTTTTTTTACCAACAATATGTAGAAGAATACGTATCGGCCTAAACTGAGAAAAAAAATGTGTTTTTTTTTTTTTAAATCGGGCTATTTATTATAGCAACAAGTAAAAAATATTGTATTTTTTTCAAAATTGTCGCACTTTTTTGTTACCACCAAAAGAAAACTCTACTTGTGGGGAAAAAAGGACGTCAATTTTGTTCGGGAGCCACGTCGCAAGACCGCACAATTGTCAGTTAAATCGACGCAGTGCCGGAAGCTGAAATTTCACCTGGGCAGGAGGGGGGTATATGTGCCCAGTAAGCAAGTGGTTAATAAATATCATAATTTATTTTAAAAGAAAAAAAAAATGTTTTCCTCAGTTTAGACCGATATGTATTCTACATATTTTTGTTTAAAAAAACAAAAAAACACAGTAAGAGTATTTGATCGGTTTGCACAAAAGTTCTAGCATCTACAAAATAGGGAATAGAATTATGGCATTTTTTTTTTTTTTTTTTACATTGCGGCGGACATATCGGACACTTTTGACACATTTTTGGGACCATTCACATTTATACAGCGATTAGTGCTATAAAACTGCATGGACTACTGTGTAAATGTGACTGGCAGGGAAGGGCTTAACACTAGAGGGCGAAGAAGGGGTTAATATGTTCCCTAAAGTGTGTTCTAACTGTAGGGGAGGGGACTCACAAGGGGAGGAGACCGATGTGTGTTCCTCTGTACTGGGAACACACATCGGTCTCCTCGCCGCTGACAGGACATGAATCTGTGTGTTTACACACACAGATCCATGCTTCTGCTGTGATTGCGATCTGATATGGATGGATGGGGATGTATCGCCATACGTCGGATTTTGGCGGATCGGATCAGATATCAGCGGACATGTCTCCGCTCACATCCAACGCTCCATAGGCATGCATGGAGCAGCGGACAAACCTGACAGACGGACCTGAACGGTCCGACTGCGTGAAAGGGGCCTTAGATACCTTTTAATACTTGCCTGTATTTCTGTCATATAACTGTGCACACATCTGTTACTCATTTGCAAAAAAACAAACAAAAACAACAACAAAAATGAACTCAATTGAAAACCATTAAGTAACAGAATTTGTGGGCCCTTTTTATTGCCACCTCCACTCCAATTCATAAATCACACATAAGTATCGCCTAGATGCGCTGAACTACAAATAAAACGTTTCGATGACTGACGACCGCAAGCAATGTTGTTCCAAAAGATTAAAACCCGAACGCATCCAGCTTCTAGAAGCTCATCATTCTTTCCTAGTCAGCTGCTCCTGGGGACAGCCGGTGCTGAATACACTTGTCACACACGCAGCAGATTGCTGGTTGAGGCGGCTCACCGGATGGAGATAAAAGGACGCAATATACATTTTCTGCTCACTTCATGCAATATAGATTTTTATTTTCACAGAGATGTACTGAGAAGAGCAAATATATCCAATTACCTTGTCCTAACACTGCAAAATAAAATCTCAGCATGCTGCTCTGACTAAGAATGACAAGATATCTAAACCAGAAAATGGAAATGTCTCACTTGAAAGAGCTTACCTGTCCTTATCTCTTCACATGTTTATATCATGCCTCACAGTGAGAGAACCAAAATGGAGGGTCACATTTCCACCTCAGGCAGAATATGATAGCCAAGCCTTAGACCCCTTTCACACTGCAGAGTTTTTCAGGCTGTACAGCGCTAAAAATTGCGCCTAAATACCGCCTGAAAAACTCCTGCCCAGCCTTCTTAATGTGAAAGCCCGAGGGCTTTCACACAGAGGCGATGCGCTGGCAGGAGAGAAAAAAATCTCCTGCAAGCAGCATCTTTGGAGCGGTGAGAGGAGCGGTATGTATACCGCTCCTTCATCGCTCCTTCCCATTTAAAACTATGGGAAACTGCGGTAATACCGCCCGCAATGCGCCTCTGCAGAGGCACATTGCGGGCGGTATTAACCCTTTATCGGCCATTAGCGGGGGTTAATACCGCACCGCTAGCGGCCGAATCCCGCGGCAATTCCGATGGTATAGCGCCGCTATTTTTGTGGAGGATTAACCCCTTAGGTTCCACAGTGTGTATAATAAGCATGCTTTACTTCATATACAGACTGATTTTACTGTTGTGGGTTTAGCAACACATAAAAAAAAAGAGCTCATTCACTGGCCACATTAATGTTTTTTTTAATGCTGCCGGAGCCACGCATGGGGCCATATAAGTGGCGGCTGGTGCTCAAAATTTTTGGGGGGGCGCAAACGAAAAAAAAAAAAAAAAAGGAATGGCAGCCTCACTGTACCTATCAATTGTCACCACTGTGCCATGCCATCAAATGCAGTCACTGTGCCATCAAAACGCAACCACTGTGCCATCAAAACGCAGCCACCGTGCCATGCCATCAAAACACAGCTACTGTGCCATGCCATCAAATGCAGCCACTGTGCCCCCAATTGTCGCCACTGTGCCCCAATTGTCGCCACTGTGCCCCAATTGTCGCCACTGTGCCCCCAATTGTCGCCACTGTGCCCCCACTTGTCGCCACTGTGCCCAGTACCCCCCCGGCACTTACCTTTATGGCTTCTACGTCCCTCATCCCGCCCTTGATGACGCTTCAGCCAATCAGGTTACCTGATTGGCTGAGACACCTGTCAGTCACCCTCGAACGCACGGCCGATACGTCCCAAGGATGAGCTTCCGGAAGCCGACTACAGCCTCAGGGCTGTACTCAGACAGCCCATCAGGGCCGCTGGCCCTGATAGGCACTTCCCCACAGCCAGTCAGCTTCCCCACAGCCAGTCAGTTTTTAGCTGACCGGCGCTCAATGTCCGGTCAGCTGTATAGTGGGCGGCAGCGGCGAAAATATACAGATTCATACAGTGTATGAATCTGTATATTTTATTGGCTGTGAGCGAGCCAGAGGGGGTGGCTCTCCTGCGTCCCTATGGACGCACTGCCACTGGGCCATATACCTATACCCACATACTCGCCCAGGCTGGGGCACTATGATTTCTCATAGACAGCCCTGAAAACAGTAGCAGGATTATACGCAGCTCACATTATATGTATTGCCCTAACAAAAAAGTACATAAAGATTATGCGACATGTAACATGAAATGCGTAAAGCAATGTTCTCCTGTTGCCATGCATAATAAATACGTTTTTGCATTCCAAAAAAGAGAAGAAAAAAAAGCTGCAATTCACGTCCTGCACAGTATTTCAACTAGCCTCCCATTAAAAATAATGTAGGTAAAGATGTAAACTGGTCTTATGTAGTATTTCTAAGGCCGCGTACACACGATCAAATTTATCTGCTGAAACTGGTCCGCCGATCTCCGATCGTGTGTACGGGCTAGCAGACAGGTTTGTCCAGCGGACGAATTTCAAAGCATGCTTTGAAATTTGTCCGCTGCAAACCCGTCCGTCCGACATGTCCGCTGGTTAGTATGCCTAACCAGCGGACAGAAATCCCCCGCTTGCGCCGAATGGATTTGACGCATGCGTGGAAGTATTTTACTTCCTGGAGTGGTGACGTGGCGGCGTCAACGTCACCGCGTCCTCAGTCAGAGGGGATTTTCGTCCGATGGTGTGTACACGCCATCGAACCAAAATCCGAGGAGACATGTCCGCTGGAATGGGAAAGAAAGAGTAGCCGTTTAGGCTCTCCTTTCCTAATGGGTCCACGGCATGGGCAGGCAGGTCAAATTAAGGTCAGGCCAGGTGGGCTCAGATGGTGGGTTGTGAGGTGGTTAGAGGGTTAATGGCAAGGGCAGGTGCGGCTTAATTAAACCAGCTAGTCAGGGAGGTTCTGAAGGCAGAGGAGTACAGGGCCGTGATTGGATAGCTGGGATCAGGTGCCCGGGTAGAAAGTTCTGGAGCCCGGTTCTAGCCTATATAAGGGTCCAAGAGGGACTGGGCTAGGTGCTGCCGGATCAAATACACAGCAGGAGGAGCTTCCCACCCTACCCGTCGCGGCCGGTTCATGTGGTGGGCTCCCTCGGGCAGGTCGCCTGAGGGGAGTATTAAGAGCTTAATGATAAATCAGCTTGAGTCTCAGTGGCTGAGCTGGGGTTGTTGGTGATGGAAAACTAATTGATTGAGTGATACAAGTTGTGATTTTCAAGTTCGTTATTATCGGAGTTAATTTATTAAAACCAATGAACCAGGCCGTGGCCGAAATTATTTCCAAAATGATTTATGTTTTTCCACAAATAAACATGTTTCAAGGAATTTTGCTGTCCGCGTGTTTATTCCTATATGCACGATTGTTTTTTAGGCATTATGCATGTGGTCCCAATGGTCCGTCGGACATGTTTGATCGGACATGTCTCCTCGTCTGTACGCGGCCTAAGAGTTCTTCACTTCAAAGCAGTATTCTGCATTAAACTAGAGCTCTGGTTTAGTTAATCGGCTATTAAAATTCACTCACAGGACTCCACAGGTCATATGTCAGCATTACCAGATCACTTTGTAATTCTAAGTGAAACAGTAAAATTTTCTTGTAATGTTGAAAAGAATAAAAATAAAGTGCCTTTTCCAAGCTCCTAGCCAGTGCCATATTCTTTACAGTCAGCAGGGAGGTAAGAGGGTCATAAAAAACTTCTTCCATTTACAGATAGACAATTACACACAATATTACAAGTCATAATTAAGCAACACAGGCTTTTAATACATCAGTGTGCACGGGTAATATTGTTTAATATCAAAGCAAACACTAAAATGGTATAAAGTATACCAATGTAGTACATAATATAGACAAATTTGTTAGGTAATCACCAGGGAGGATCCCCAGCATCAAACAACAGATGTTTGGATTACCTAAAACAACATAATATCAGTGACAAACATACATTTCACAAAGTAGTATACAGTATATCACTCAACCAATTATGTTGTTTTAGGTAATCCAAACATCAGTTTTAGAGCCGGTTCACACTGGGGCGACCCGGGATCCGACTTGAAGACGCCCCAAGTCGCCCGGTCGAGAAAATGAATGAAAGTGAATGGGAGCCGTCTTAATGTACACTACTAAAGTTGCACCGAATTCAGAAAAAAGGGTGCTGTACTACTTCAATCTGACTTCTAGGTGACCTGTACCCATTGATCTCAATGGAGGTCGTCTCCAAGTCGGATAGCTGTTCACAGTAAGGCCCCGTACACACGAGTAAATGTATCTGTTCAAATGGGTCGGACAGACCGATTTGAACAGATCTGTCTGCTGGGACGTATTGGTTTGGTCATGTACACACGATCAAACCAAAATCCCAGCCGCCAGACAGCGCGCAGACGTGGCGGTGACGTGGCGGTGACGTTGACGCCGCCACGTCACCGCACCAGGAAGTAAAACACTTCCGCGCATGCGTCGAAACCATTCAACGCGTGTGTGAGCAGATATGTCTGCTGGTTAGCATACTAACCAGCAGACATGTCGGGCGGACAGGGTTCCCAGCCGACAGATTTGAAAGCATGCTTTCAAATCTGTCGCATGGCCAAATCCGTCTGTTTGCCCATACACACGATCGAATCTGTCTGCTGAAACGGTCTGGCAGACCGTTTCCAGCAGACAGATTTGATTGTGTGTACGCGGCCTAAAGCAACTTTACAGGGGGGGTGCTTTGGGGCAGGAGGGCGCCCTGTGGCCCCCCACCCCAAAGCACCTTGTCCCCATGTTGATGTGGACAAGGGCCTCTTCCCAACAACCCTGGCTGTTGGTTGTCGGGGTCTGTGGGCGGGGGGCTTATCGGAATCTGGAAGCCCCCTTTAATAAAGGGGGTCCCCAGATCCCGGCCCCCACCCTATGTGAATGAGTATGGAGTACATCGTACCCCTACCCATTCACCTGGTGGTAGAAAAATGTCAATAAAAAAACACTACACAGGTTTTTAAAGTAGTTTATTAGGCAGCTCTGGAGGTCTTCCTCCGACTTCGGGGGTCTTTCCGACTTTTCCCTTCTGCCGGGCACCACCGCTGTCTTCTTTCAGCTCTTTTACCAGCGGCGGCCCAGTCTTCTCCCTTCTTCCGACTTCGGGGGGTCTTCTTCCGATTTCGTTGGGCCTTCCGACTTCTCCGCTCTCTTCTCCCGCGCTCCGGTTCTTTGTCTCTTCTGCCGGGCACCACCACTTTCTTCTTTCAGCTCCTTCACCAGCGGGGGCCTGGTCTTCTGCGTCGCCTTCTTCTCCTCTTCGATGTTGACTCAACGTTTCCTCCCGTTGTAATGCCGGGTGTGCGGTGCGCGGCGATTTATATAGGCCTCTTATGACGTCACAGTCCCAGCATGCTCCAGGTGGTGATGACATAATTACCCCGCCCCCTTATGTCGTCACCACCCGGAGCATGCTGGGACTGTGACGTCATACAAGGCCTATATAAATCGCTGCGCACCGCACACCTGGCATTACAGCGGCAGGGGGGGGGGGGGGCCTGCTGGTGAAAGAGCTGAAAGAAGACAGCGGTGGTGCCCGGCAGAAGGGAAAAAGAACCGGAGAGTGGGAGAAGAGAGCGGAGAAGTCGGAAGACCCCCCCCGAAGTCAGAGGAAGATCCCCCGTAGTCAGAAGAAGGGAGAAGACCGGGCCCCGCTGGTAAAAGTGCTGTAAGAAGACAGCGGTGGTGCCCGGCAGAAGTCGGAACAAGACCCCCGAAGTCGGAAGAAGACTCCCGGAGCTGCCTAATAAACTACTTTAAAAACCTGTGTAGTGTATTTTTATTGACATTTTTCTTTCACCAAGTGAATGGGTATGGGTACGATGTACCCCATACTCATTCACATAGGGTGGGGGGCCAGGATCTAGGGACTTATTAAAGGGGTTTCCCAGATTCCGATAAGCCCCCCGCCCGCAGACACCGACAACCAACGGCCAGGGTTGTCGGGAAGAGGCCCTTGTCCCCATCTACATGGGGACAAAGTGCTTTGGGGTGGGGGGCATGTTGAGGGCATGCCGCCTGGTACGGCTCAGGAGGGGGGGGCGCTCGCTCGTCCCCACCTATTCCTGACCGGCCTGTGTGCTCAGATAAGGGTCTGGTATGGACTTGGGGGGGACCCCCACGCCGTTTTTTCAGCGTAGGGGGTTCACCTTGAAATTCATACCAGACCTAAGGGCCTGGTATGCCCCTGGAGGGGGAACCAATGCTGGTTTTTTATTTAACATTTGGCGTGGAGTTCACACCTGGGCGACTTCCTGTAAAGTTGCCTCACTGTGAACAGGGATCCGACTTGGAGGCGACTTCCACTGAAATCAATGGGTACAATTCGCCTCCAAGTCAGATTAAAGTAGTACAGGAACCTTTTTTTGAGGCAACTAGGGGCGACCTGAAGTCGCATACCAGGTCGCCATAGTGTGAACCGGCTCGTAGAAGCACAAAACAATGATTTTCAGGTGGTCAGCAATGGTAGTCCTCATATTTATCTTATGACAGGTTTAGGAACCTTTATCTATGAAAACCTGTTCTGAGCTGCTGAAAGTGCTGCATCTGAGCTCTACACATATTAGAAGTACTTCAATTACCGGTACTTCCTCTATGGTAAGGACTATTCACAGATCATCCACCCAAGGGACAAATAAGGAACCACAAATCACAGAGTCTAATGTTGCATCTCACAGCATAGAACATCTAGTGGTGCTATTTCATGAACGCTATGATATACAGAACAGCGATATACAGCGATTATAGTATATACATATGCATTGTGTTGCTGCAGTGTGGGTGTTTTTACATATGACTCATGCCATGAAATGCAGCAATATAAAATCAGATCATATACAGAGCTCCAAGATCATTTATATCACAAAATTATACATTTCAGCCTCACTGTATCAGCCATATCCAAATGATGGGTCGCATACTTAGAGGAAACTCTATAAATATATGGATTACCTGCAAATGTATGAGCATCCAGCACATTTTAGTGCTGCTCAGGGGAATATTTATGAAGCAGTATGCCCTGGTTCACACTAATGCGGTGTGGGAAACGCCGTGATTCCTCTATTTTTTTCAGCACTGCATAGCAATTACACTGTGTTCATGCGACCTGCAGTGAGTGTCAAAAGGTAAAAATTAAAAATTAAAAGGTAACTAGACCTAAAAGAAGGTCACAAAACGTAGTGCCTTTGCCTGAACCAGATCGCATTGTGATCCGTTTCCAGTGCCAACAAAATAAGCCGCCCACACCGTTTTCATGCAGACGCAGTGCGAGATTTGAGCCATTAAAAACGAATGAGCTCAAATCGCACCGCACAGGATCGCATGTGATTTGCACAGGGATGCACTGCGATTCCTGTGCAAATCGCATGCGGTGTGAACAAGAACTAAATGTGACTTTCACCAAACATTCACTGGTAGTGATTAAATATCTGTCTTTCAAAACACAAGCACCTTGAAGATTTGGTAAAAGAATCACTGCTTTTTCTCTTAGGGCCGGTTCACACTTCTGCATGGTGGAAGATTGCATGTGATTCGCACGGCACTGCAAATCACATGTGATGTTTGTGCGATGCAAATTCAGCCATACAGATAGTATGGCTGAATTTGCATTCAGACCAAAATCGCACAGGACCCTTTTTTCGGTCCGCAGCAGAATCCATGCGATCCGATTCCTGTCCCAATTTGCAGATCGCACTGCAAACTGATTTGGGGGTGTCATTAACTTTTAATTGACACTCCCAGCAGTTCGCGTAGAGCAGTGTGAACTTCCGCCGAGAGACATGCGATGCGGGACCCGCAGTAGATTCGCAGGGTGCCCGCATTGTAGCAGTGTGAACCGAGCCTTAGGCTCACTTCACACTGATGCGACAATCCCTCCAACTCTGTAGCACTTGTCGCATTAGAAGTCGGACCCCATTCTATGCAACGGAACCCTTCTAATCGCTGTGACTTGAATCGCTCCAACTTAGAAAAACTGACTTTTGCTCAGACTTTGGTACGACTTGCAATGACTTCTGTTAACCACTTCAATACCCAGATATATACAATTGACGGCCTGAGATGGGATCTACCATCCTAAGTGGCCGTCAATTGACGGCCTGGGCTTTGCGGGTGGATATCTGAATGATGCCTGCAGCCAGAGGCATCATCCAGATATCCTCTTCTTCAGCCGGCGATTCTGCACAATCTAAGAACAATCATAATAGTGGCGGTTCCGCCGCTTGATCGTTCTTACAGGCCGCGGGAGGGGACATCCCACCCCCCTCCCGCCGCCATCCGGTGCTTCTCCGGGCTCTCCCGTGCCTTCGGGGGCCCGGAGAACGAATCGTTGGCGTCGGCAGGAAGCATAGAGATGACTGGTGACCAGATGGTCACCAGTCATCTCTATGACCGTCGGAGGACCCGGGTGTGATGTGATGACGTCACACCCGGGTCCCCGTAAGTAAACAAAGCCGCGATTGCAGCTGTAAGCCACCATTCATGAGATTGGTGAATTTTTTTTCACGATCTCATGGTTTCCAGCCTGGAGGAGAGATGTGAGGTCTTATTGACCCCGCATCTCTTCTTAAAGAGGACCTGTCACACACATTTCCTATTACAAGGGATGTTTACATTCCTTGTAATAGGAATAAAAGTGAAAAAAAAATGAAAAAAAGTGTAAAAATAAATAAAAACATAAGTAAAAAATAAAAATAAAAGATAAAAAAAAAAATTAAAACGCCCCTGTCCCCGATAGCTCGCGTGCAGAAATGAACGCACACGTAAGTCCCGCCGACATTTGTAAACGCGGTTTAAACCACATAAGTGAGGTATCGCCGCGTGCGTTAGAGTGCCAGCAACAAATCTAGCACTAGATCTCCTCTGTAAATCTAAACTGGTAACCTGTAAAAAAATAAATAAAGCGTTGCCTATGGAGATTTTTAAGTACCGAAGTTTGGCGCCATTCCATGAGTGTGTGCATAATTAAAGCGTGACATGTTGGGTATCCATTTACTCGGTGTAACATAATCTTTCACATAATACAAAAAAATTGGGCTAACTTTACTGTTTTGTTATTTTTTTAATTCATGAAACAATTTTTTTTTACAAAAAAAAGGCGTTTGAAAAATGATTGCGTAAATACCGTGCGAGATAAAATGTTGCAATGACCGCCATTTTATTCCCTAGGGTGTCTGCTAAAAAAAATATATGTTTGGGGGTACTGTGTAATTTTCTAGCAAAAGAATGATTATTACATGTAGGAGAGAAGTGTCAGAATAGGCCCGGTATGGAGGTGGTATAAAAGCCCGGTATTGAAGTGGTTAAAGAAGTCGCATGCAAGTAGTGCCGAAGTCACGCTAGGGTCCGGACATTAAACTTTTTCTTCAAGGCGGGGATTTTTTTTTATTGCTTTCCTGATGACTGGTGTCAGAGAGGAACCTTTAGCAGGAAGATCTCCATGGCTTATCTCTGACCCATGCTTCACAAAAAAAAATCCAGCAGTCACCAGTACAAAATATAAATGAAAGTTCTAAAAAAAAAAAAAAAGTACCCCTTCTACATAAGAGCCATGTGGATGGAGTTGGGAGCTAACTGGTGATGCAATGTGCCAACAGCTATAGATAGATTTACGCTTTTTTTTCTGTTTTTATTGGTATGAGCCCTTACCCAATCCTCTGTTATGCACGGGGTGGATAAAAATCGATGATTTAAAAAAGAAAACTTTTTTCTTTTTTTTTTTTCAGATTTTGTTTAATAAAATGATTTTGGAGTAAAAATCTATCTAAAGATAGTTTTCTATTTAAGATACATTAATAATTTGGTTTATTCAGCATGAAATGGAGCTTAGGTATGTAGCATGAGGCTGTCTATCCTGCAATATTTAAATTTTTGGTAAACCTATTCAATGAATCCAAGCTCTGCAAGCTGAAATAACATGCACTGGCAATGTTATTGTTTTAATTAAATAAAAGAATTTAAGTAGTTCTCCGACTATGTGGGATTAACCTAAAATCAGTTCTGATATCGTCGTTTTACTAACCCAGGGGTGGGCAAACTTTTTGACTCGAGGGCCGTAATGGGTTCATATATTGGACCCGAGGGCCGGAGCAAGAGTGGATGGACGGTGTGTATGTGTGAATTAATATAAATTATATTTAAATTTGTAACATTAAATGTTTTGATTAATTTAAGGTAGAAAAGCATAAAAAGAGTTATTTTACAAAACTACAATTGATGGCACAGTGGCTGTGTTTGATGGCATGGCACAGTGGTGACAATTGATGGCACAGTGATTGCTTTTGATGGCATGGCACAGTGGCTGCATTTGGCATGGCACAGTGGTGAAAATTGATGGCACAGTGATTGCTTTTGATGGCATGGCACAGTGGTGACAATTGATGGCACAGTGGCTGCGTTTGATGGCATGGCACAGTGGCTGCATTTGGCATGGCACAGTGGTGACAAATGATGGCACAGTGATTGCTTTTGATGGCATGGCACAGTGGTGACAATTGATGGCACAGTGATTTCTTTTGATGGCATGGCACAGTGGTGACAATTGATGGCACAGTGGCTGCGTTTGATGGCATGGCACAGTGGTGACAATTGATGGCACAATGGCTGCGTTTGATGGCATGGCCCAACAGCTCTGGACCCCCTGCATGTTACACAGACACCCTTCAGTTTACACCCCCTTCAGTGCAGACACCCCCCTTAGTGAAACCCCCCTCAGTGCAAACACCCCCTCCCCATTCAGTACCTCAGATCAGCGCAGCGACGATCACGGCACATGGACAGAAGGTCCCCTCCGTACACACAGAGAGGGGGAGGTGGCAGCAGCTTCACTCGGCTGTGCCTGTGTGATGAGCACTGCTAACAGGCCGTGGCTGTGAGAGGAGTTGATGGATGGTTTCCCTCTGTGTCACCCCCGCAACCCCCCTCCTCTTGTACCGCGGCGCTGGGCAGGTAGATAAATTTCACTCCGACCCCACCAGTGTGTGGCGTCCCGCCCCTCACTTAGTATGCCTCTGGGTGGCACCGCCCTCTCAGAGGAATTCCCCAATCCCACTAGGCGAGAGGCGGCCGGAGACGGAGCGCCCACAGCCTATCTGCGCTCGCCTTGCTCCAGCCCCCTTTGAAGCATAGGCCACAAAGCCGCGGCCTCAATTAGCGGTGATCGCGGCAAGAGGAGATCGCCGGTGGGGGCTGGATTAAAAGGTCTGCCGGGCCGTATACGGCCCGCGGGCCGTAGTTTGCCCATCGCTGTACTAACCTGACAGTTTATTAAATAGGAGACCTTCATTTTGTTTGCAAATATTAAAGTGGAGTTCCACCCAAAAGTGGAACCTTCGCTTTAAGGCCTCCTCCCCAGCTCCTGTTTGTGAGACTAAGATTTTGGGGAGGAGGGGGAGAGCAGTTACCCAGTTTTGACAGGTACCTGCTCCCACTTGCATTCCAGCCACCTTAGCCGATCAGAAGCAGAAGTTCTCCCTCCTGAAGTGCTCTGGGACACATGACAGGTCCTAGAAGACTTCGGGACCAGTCACAGAGCGCAGCGCCGCTCACGCATGCGCATTGACCACCCGGTTGTGAAGCCCATAGTAGAGATGCTGCTGAGGGAAGACACTGGGAGAACACAGCATGGGAGAACGCACCGCTGGATCGTGGGACAGGTGAGTGGCTGTTTATTAAAAGTCAGCAGCTACACTTTCTGTAGCTGCTGACTCTTATTAAACAAGAATATGAGTGGAACTCCGCATTCTAACTACCAGCAAGAATAAGTCTTTACATTTAAAGGGCACCTGTCATTTCAGATCCACCATGGCAGCGTATGTTAGCGGGAATCCATTCACCTGCTGCCGCCACGTCCCTCACCTTGTGTCACTGCCGCATCACCAGCCATCCCATTAAAGCGGAGGTTCACACAAAAAGGGAACCTCTGCTTTTTGGATCCCTCCCCCCCCCCTCCGGTGTCACATTTGGCATCTTTTAGGGGGAGGGGGTTGCAGATACCCATCTAAGACAGGTATTTGCACCACTTGTGGGTTCTGACTCCCGCGGGAGGCCAGCCCCTTCACGTTACACCCCCCCCCCCCTGCTGTCTTCTGGGAAACACTGTTCCCAGGAGAGTGCGGGGACCAGTGACGACGATCCTCATGCATGCGCAGTAGGGAATCGGGCAGTGAAGCCGCAGGACAGAGATGACAGTTGCTCTTTAAAAATTATGATTTAAAGCGGTTTGATTTAAAAAAAAATCCATCCTGGTTATGCCCAGCACAAGACCTTTCCGGCACCCCTGTGTTACAGCAGTGTTTAATTGTGGACTGTTCCTGATGTCATTAGGCCCAGAGCAGGCTCCATAGACAAGGAACAGTCCACCGATGGACTGGGGGAGCGCCGTTTTCTGACGGATTGAAGGATCGGGTGAGTGTACACACAGCTTTATTAAGGAAGTGTGGCATACACATGTATACGCCAGCAAAAAAAACTGACCAGCGTCACAGATTTTCTTTTTTGTACTAATCTGTGTGTGGCACAAGTTTACGTAATACACATCTGTGTGTACAGGCCCATTAAAAACAACAGGCTGCATTTGTATCAGTAAAAAATAAAGGCCTGATTGCCTAAAAACAAGGCAATTTTAGGAGTCTGTGTGCAAGCGGTTATATATGTATTTCATTTGTGTATTTAGAGGTTTTCCAGAAGTTCAGATTTAAAAACACTCAGTGACCAACAGGAGGCATTTACTTACCTGTACAAATCTGTAAGCCAATACCGCCCCCCGAACTTGGGGGGGGGGGGGGGGCGAAGCCCATCCCTCGGGTTAGCATTTAATTAGGCAGAACAAATCAATAGGAAACTTGCGCTATTGCAATTGCCACACTGATTAGCAGACTGCATCACTTTTTGAAACAATTACTGCCATCTGTCAAAATCCATCACTAATTCATTAGAAATGGCTGGATTTCCTAATGTAGCATATCTGATTATCTGCACAGGAGAGGATCCTAGGCGATTAGGCATCCAGAGCCAGCAAGAGAAATGACTGCTTAATAAAAGGGCGGCGAGGAAAGCAGCACCCGCTGTGCCAAATGGAATTAGTGGTGTAAAACAGCACACACATATTATGGGAATAACGAACCCTCTGCTGTAATGGAAAATAATATTACAATGCGCCGCACAGTTACTTGACCGAACACGGGCACAAGGCCGTAACACGAACATAGGTCACTGACCTGCCAGCAGCTTTCTAATATTCTTCTTACTTCACAATAGGAGAATATATTATTCACTAAATTGGCCATTCCGTATGAAACAGAAAAATTCTCCCAGTACGTGATCGATGCACTAAACCAGTGATCTCCAAACTGCGGCCCTTTGCTTGCTTTTATACGGCCCTTGGAATACTATTTCATCAACTGATACCAACTTTGGGGTATAATTCCTCCCACTGACACCCATGAAGGGGGCACATTTCCTCCCATTGACACCAACAATGGGGCACAATTCCTCTTAATGACACCAATGATAGGGCCCAATGACAACAACAATGGTGCATAATTCTTCACGTTGACAACAATGGGGCACAATCCCTCTCAATGACACCATGATAGGGCCCAACGACATCAACAATGGGGTACAATTCCTCCCATTGACACCAGCAATGCTGCACAATTCCTGTCAATGATACCATGATAGGGCCCAATGTCACCAACGATGGGATACAATTCCTCCCATTGACACCAACAATGCTGCACAATTCCTCTCAATGATACCATGATAGGGCCCAATGTCACCAACGATGGGGTACAATTCCTCCCATTGACACCAACAATGGCGCACAATTCCTTTCAATGCCACCAACTATAGGGCACAATTCCTCTCAATAACATCAACAATGGGGCACAATTCCTCTCAATGCCACCAACGATAGGACCCAATGACAGGGTACAATTCCTTCCATTGACACCAACAATGGGCCACAATCCCTCTGAGGCCGCGTACACACAATGAGACATGTCCGCTCAAACATGTCCGACGGACCGTTTGCAGCGGACATGTCTCATCGGATTTTGGTCCGATGGCGTGTACACACCATCAGACGAAAATCCCCTCTAGCTGAGGACGCGGTGACGTGGCAGTGACGTTGACGCCGCCACGTCACCACTCCAGGAAGTAAAATACTAATCCATTCAAAGCATGCATAGACAGCTATCTGACGGACATGCCTCCGGCAGACAAATTTCAAAGCATGCTCTGAAATTTGTCCGCTGGGAAAACATGTCCGATAGCCTGTACACACGATCGGAGATGTCTGCTGAAACGGTCCGTCGGACCAGTTTCAGCAGATAAATTCGATCGTGTGTACGCGGCCTCAATGACACCAACGATAGGATCCAATGACCTCAACAATGGGACACAATTCCTCTCAATGATGCTAACAATGGGGCACGATGACAACAACGATGGGGCACAACTCCTCCCACTTATATACCAATAATTTTATAATCCTGAACCAGCATGCAGCCAGTGAAGTCAGAACTCCTGGCCATACTGGGAATACACTGCATATACGCATTGTATATTTCTCCCACCATACTGAGCTGTATTCTGTGCCTGAGCGTGTCATTGGTATCTATATATGGCAGGGCTGTTTACAAAGCTTGTATCTTTCCATGGAAGCTGAGAACTGATGTGATGACATTCAGCTTCATTAGCAGCTCGGCACACACACACCTGACATATTGGAATCAAGTAACAGCTGACAGCCAGGCTTTAAGGTAAGACACAGGGAATGCTGGTATTGCATGGCGCTTTCAGCTGCAAAGCAGGAAAAGTGCCTTCCAAACCTCATCTCCATGCTATGGCCATTAGGCTACTTTCACACTGAGGCGCTTTACAACGCTAAAAATATACAACTCTACAACGCTAAAAAATATAAGCGCCTCTCCTGTCACTCCAGTGTGAAAGCCCTCGGAGAAGTGCGCTGGCAGGACGCTTAAAAAAACCCTGCAAGCCGCATGTTTGAGGCACTTTAGGAGAGGTGTATACACCGCTCCCAAAGCCCCTCTACCCATTGAAATCGGCGATTTGAACCCTTTTTCAGCGGCTAGCGGGGGTTAAAAGCGCCCCGCTAATGGCCAAAAAGCAACGCTAAAACGACGGTAAAGCGCCACTAAAAATAGCGCCGCTTTACCGCCAAAAAAAAGAAAAAATTGACAATAAAAATGTGCTCGCACGCAGAAGCGAATGCATACGTAAGTCCCACCCACATATGAAAACGTGAGGTGTCGCCACGAAAGTTAGAGCGAGAGCAATAATTCTAGCCCTAGACCTCCTCTGAAACTCAAAACATGTAACCAGTAAAAAAATGTAAAGCGTCGCCTATGGGGATTTTTCAAGTACCGAAGTTTGGCACCATTCCACGAGCGTGTGCAATTTTGAAGTGTGACGCGTTAGGTATCTATTTACTCAGCGTAACTTCATCTTTCACATTATGCAACAAAATTGGGATAACTTTAATCTTATTTATTTTTTAAAGCATGAAACAGTTTTTTTCCCCCAAAAAAAGTGTTTGAAAAATTTCTGCGCAAATACCGTGCCAGATAAAAAGTTGTAACGAGCGCCGCTGTATTCTCTAGGGCAGTGGTTCTCAACCTGGGGGTCGAATGAGGATTTGCCAGGGGTCACCGAATCCTGGTCTGTTCCTGAAGCCTGCATCACTCTCCCAGCCTTTTTGCTATCCCTGAGCCTGTGGCCACCCAGCCGGGCTGATCCTGGAACCCGCAGCCGCCCACTCAGCCTCTTCGCAGGCGCCCATTCAGTTCACGGCATGGCTAGGGTGCAAAGACTAGAGGTCAGCTGACTAGTGAGGAATGTGAAGTGGGAGTGGCTGGAGGAGACCCTATCTCCTGATTTGAGCATAGGTGTCATTGCTATGAGACACCACAAAGTTGGAAACGCAGTGAAGCCGGAAGCACAATGAGCGACACTGCATGTGATTATAGTTGTCATTAACCACTTAAGCCCCGGACCAATATGCTACTAAATGCCCAAAGGCGTTTTTACAATTCGGCACTGTGTCGTTTTAACAGACAATTGCGCGGTCATGCGACGTGGCTCCCAAACAAAATTTGCGTCCTTTTCTTCCCACAAATAGAGCTTTCTTTTGATGGTATTTGATTGCCTCTGCGATTTTTATTTTTTGCGCTATAAACAAAAATAGAGCGACATTTTTGAAAAAAAAATCAATATTTTTTACTTTTTGTTATAAGAAAAATCGAATAAACTAAATTTTAGTCAAACATTTAGGCCAAAATTTATTCAGCCACATGTCTTTAGTAAAAAAAAAAAAAAACGCAATATAAAAAAATAAATTAGCTACCTAGTGACAACAGTGACACTAAAGCCCTGTACACACGGTCTGACTTTTGCCCAACCAACATCAAAATCCGACACTTTTCGCATTTGTCCGACCATGTGTACGTTCCATCGGACCAACTTTTTTGGCTTTCATCGGACAAAAAGTTGGGTCTGCGAACGGACCAACTTTCAGGCAACAAAAGTCCGATGGTGCAAAGTCCGATCGTGTGTACAGCAAACCATCGGACTTTTGGACAAATTACAAATGCGCATGCTCAGAACCAATGTTAAAATCAACCAACAATAGCAGAAGTTAACCAAAGGGTGGCGGTAAAGAGCAGAAAAGAGCAGAAAAACCACGTGACAATGGGAAAGTTTTAGAAAAGTTTGCAGAAAAGTCTGACTGTGTGTATGCTATGGGTGTGACCGGACAAATCAATTAGGACAAAAATCCAAGGGAAATTTTGTTGGATGTCCTACCGTGTGTATGGGCCTTAATACAGCGATCAGAAAACAGATCGCTTAGTGACACTGGCAATAGGGGGTGAAAGGGTTAACTAAGGCGGTGATTAAAGGGTTAAACCTTTATTAGGGGGGTGACAGGGGGCTGGGGGGGGGGGGGTGATCGGAAGGGGTTAAGTGTGCCTATGTGTGTGGTGTCAGTGTAGTGTTGGTGCGACTTACTTGTGATGTCTTCTCTCCTCTCGTCAGATTCAAAATACCGCCGAGAGGAGAGCCGACATCACTTCCCTGTGCCAGTGTTTACATTACACAGGCAGAGGAAGTGCAGGGCGGAGGCTCTGCGGATTTGCTGGGAGCGATCACGAGGGGGCGGACAAAAATGAACAGCCGCCCCCTCATCCCCGATCGCTCCCAGAGGTAAGGCGCCCGCCGCATGTAGCGGGGGGGGGGTCCCGATCGGACCCCCGACCCGCAAGAAGGCAGGGACGTACATGTACGCCCATCTGCCTGTTCGTGCCATTCTGTGGACGTACATATACATGCGGCGGACGTTAAGTGGTTAAAAGGACTCGGGGAGTGCTAAATATCTGTGGGTTAGGGGCGCAAATTACTTGTCTTGCCTTGGGTGCTGATAACCCACGCTATGAAAATATTTTTACTGTTAGGGGTCCCCACAGGAAATTTTATTAAGGGGTCACGGCACTAGAAGGTTGAGAACCACTGCTCTAGGGTCTCTGCTAAAAAAACATATATACAATTTGGGGGTTCTATGTAATTTTATAGCAAACAAATGATGATATTTACATGTAGGAGCGAAGTGCCAGAATTGGCCCGGATGGGAAGTGGTTATGCAAACAAAATAATTTGTTAGTCTTTATTTGTAAATAAATTTGAAAATGATTTAGATCTATTTTAGCTCTTCAGCATTCTGCTCAGCGACATAAAATTGCAGGTAGATCCATTGTAAATCCAGGCTGATATCACAAAAGGAGGAAATATTTTGGGTTTAGAAAAGTCAGAGCCAGTAAACCTATCCTTTGGAAATGTATTTTACTTTCTTTTTTCCAGGTTAATAAAACATAAATAAAAAGTACCAATATATTATCTGCCATATGGCACGTATTCATTTTCTTAACTCCGTGTAGCTGGCAGATGAGGTGACAAGATGGTGGCAGATTTCACTGCCTGAAAATGCAAATGATTATCAGTTTGAACAAAGATCAGAGCTGTCAGCGTAATCTTCCCGCAGACAGAGCTAGAATGATTAAAAAAAGTGGAAAAAAAAAAACGTTCATTGGATCTATCACCTCTGTGGGCCCCCATCACAGACCTTACACAGATATATGGCATTCTAACATTAGCTTGTCATCATTCAGCCTACAGATTGAACAGATTCGTATTCAGAGCAGGAATGGCCAAATCTCACCCTGTGCCTATTGCATTGTGACAGTCACCACACCAGTTTTCGGGAATACCCAAACAGTAGATCATCTGATTGGATGCAGCCGCTGTTCAGCCGACACGCCAAAATTTGCAGTGTGATTGGCCAGTAAGGCTGCTTTCACACTGGGGCAGGCGTTGACGGTAAAACACCGCAAGTTTTAGCAGCACTATTCAGGTGCTTTTAACCCCGGCTAGCAGCCAAATAAATGGGTTAAATGCGCCCGTGTATCGAAGCACTTTGCAGGCACTTCGGGAGTGGTGCCATTTCATTTCAATGAATACACAGCTCCTTCACCACCCCAAAGATGCTGCTTGCAGGACTTTTTTTTAACATCCTACCAGAGCAGCGCCCCAGTGTGAAAGCATAATAAAAGGTTTGATTGCGCTTCATTTGGATATTTATCACATGGATAAAAATCATACGATCTGGTATCTTACAAGCAACATTGTCGTGTTTGTCCCTTCTGATAATTTCCCATGAACTGTTGCGATTGGCTCTTGAAAGCTGTGTACCAACGATCAGATTATCGTACGATCGCTCCAAAAGCGGTATTTTTCATTCGCTTTTCTGAACGTGTGTCCTAGGCATTAATTGGATGCTTTCACAATGTAAGAGAATAATGATGCTCAAAGTCAATGTTTTCCTAGAACTGAGAAAGGCTGGTTTCAACATACATAGTGACATATGAAAGGAAAAAAGGTTCCGTTACATAAATCATAATTATAATCAAGTTGGTTTAGCGTGGAGAGGAATTAGCATGACACCGCCATTTTCAAAGGTTAGCAAATGCAAATATTCTAAATGACAAAGTGCATACATGCGTGGGTACTTAATGCTAATGCAAGTAAGTGCAGATGTCATTCAAAGCATCTCACAGAGAGAGTTTTCAATGGGGAAAAGGTTTTATTTTACTGATCTTACACTTTTTTTTTTACTTTTCTCTGTTTCAATTAGTCTTTATTGTTTTAAAGGAGAAGTTTAGGGTTTATAAAATAAACCAACCTTCATACCTATATGCTGCAGCATCGGTGTGGTGCTGCAGCTGTCCCATGTCACCTCTAAGGGCTCATTACAGCTCAAAGAAGGGGCTCCTACAGTCTTTTGAGCGCAAGCCCTTATTTTTTTGCCTTGAAACTCCCCTCCGTGTTAGCCATGTGTCCATGTACACTATAGCTTTTTCAGGAGTTTATAGGCATATACTCTTAGGCCGCGTACACACCATGAGATTTATCCGATATGTCTGCTGGGCTATTTTGGTTTGATCCGTGTACACACGATCAAGCCAAAATCCCTGCCGGCAGACAACGCGGTGACATGGCGGTGACGTTGACACCGCCACGTCACCGAACCAGGAAGTAAAATACTTCCCCGCATGCGTCGAATCCATGCTTTAAAACTTGTCTGCTGGAAAAACCTGTCTGCTCGCCCGTACACACGATCAAATTTGTCTGCTGAAACGGTCCGTTGGACCAGTTTCAGCAGATAAATTCGATCGTGTGTACTCGGCCTTATAGGTACAAAAAGAAAACCCACCAAACTCACGTTTTTGAGAGAAGCTTTCGAGCAGAAAAGAAAAAGACACCAAAGCACCCAAAAACATGTGAAAAGAGCATGAAAAACTC
Source organism: Rana kukunoris (assembly GCA_029574335.1). Taxonomy (NCBI): domain Eukaryota; kingdom Metazoa; phylum Chordata; class Amphibia; order Anura; family Ranidae; genus Rana; species Rana kukunoris. The sequence continues at coordinate 63,656,798 of CM056053.1, read as the reverse complement.
AAAAACACAAAATAGGAAAAATGAGCGGAGGGGAGGGTTTGTAAAAAAAATCCTTATGCTCAAAGGAGATCAAAAACATGCAAAAGAGTACAAACTTCTTCAAGCTTTTTTTGAGCTACAGTGTGCATGAGCCCTTAGATCCCTTTCACACTGAGGAGTTTTTCAGGCGGTACAGCGCTAAAAATAGCACCTAAATACCGCCTGAAAAACTCCTTCACTGCGTACTCAATGTAAAAAGCCCGAGGGCTTTCACACTGAGGCGATGCGCTGGCGGGAGGGAAAAAAATCTGCTGTCAGCAACATCTTTGGAGCGGTGAGAGGAGCGGCGTGTATGCCGCTCCTTCCCATTTAAAACATGGGAAACCATGGCAATACCGCTCTCTGCTCTTCGCTCTGCTAGTCTATTACTGAAGTGCCAACCTGGAGAGGAGGTGGACTCACCTGGCTTTGGCTCTCAGCTGCACATTGACATCTGGAGTCACCTGTCAATCAGGCAGCTGGGTGGATCTCAACAATATGGTCGGGATCATACGCCTGAGCAGCTCTGCAATGTCAGCTGGGCGCAGGTTATAGCCAACTCTGAGTCACAGGAGTGCAAAAATAAGTTCACTCCTGTGACCCATAAGAGAAGTATGACCAAAAAAGCTTTGGCCATACTTTTCTTTTACGCATAACAAGGCACATAATCACACACATAGATCACCATAAACAAACGTGTTAGCTGACATAACAGAACAGGTGTACATATGACAAGGTGACATTCTTACATACTGTACCAATGCTAGATTAAACTATTTAACACCATAAGTTTGCATATGACTACTTTGTCTTTTTTTCATGGGCAATGAGTGTATAGATCAAATTATTTTCCTGTAGTAGTAGAGTGTTGTACCATAACAGCCAAAAGTAGCAGTAGGAAAGCAATAATGTAGAAGATACTTTTCGTGTGGATAACTGCATATACAGTATTTGGAAGTGCAAGCTTCTGAAAATACTTCTTCAGATATGGCATTTTGAAGATGTCAATCCAACGGGAAGTCTGTGGGGGTTTCCTGACTATCTGGAGTGGAGTACAGAGACCAGAAGAATACTAAGCAGGAGAAAGACCATGAGAAAAGCTGAGATTTTCAAGTGGCAAACCATGTTAAAGTGCACATGTGCCCTGATTATGGACATTACATTATTTAGATAAGCTCATCAGCTAAAATATTATGACCACTGACAGGTAGAGTGAATAACATTGATTATGTCGTTACAATGGTACCTGAAAGTGGATGGGATATATTTGGGAACATGCTGTTCCCTAAGGCAGCGTACACACGACCGAAAAAAAAAAAAACGTGCATGCTCAAAATCAAGTATGAGACAGGAGCGCTCGTTCTGGTAAAACTAGCATTCGTAATGGAGATGGCACATTCGTCACGCTGTAACGGACTGAAAAACACGAAGACTGAAAAGCGCAAATCGTCTCTCACCAAACTTTTACTAACACGAGGATGAGCAAAAGCAGCCCAAAGGGTGGCGCCGTTTGAATGGAACGTCCCCATTATAGTCCCATTGTTCGTGGCGTACATAACTGCGCTTTGGACAGGCGGCATTTGGCCTTAACGTATGTATGCAAGGCAGGATTGAGAGGAATCCCGTCGGGAAAAACTTTGGGTTTTTTTCTGCCGAGAAAAATGGTCGTGTGTACAGGGCATTATTAATAGGGAAAGCCCTCCATCTTTCCGTTGTTTCATTGAGCAGAGTGTGAAAATCATTTCTTCACATTAGCGCAGTCCTGTGCATAAATCCGCTACTAAAAAAAGAAAACCTAACCCGCTAATTATATTCCTCCACATTATTCAACAGTTTGTCACAACCCATGAAAAATATCCTTACTGTGTCCAATACAACTTAAAAGCCTGGAGAACAACGCTCCTTCACACCAGGCTAATTGTTGTACACTGTGCGTTTGTTCATGGTAGCATGGATAATCAGGCAAAATGGACGCCATTGTGTCAATAACTTTGTAGATGTCACAATAATGCCATTCATTTCATGGACGCCAAAGAGAAGGTACTCTAGAGATCATGTGATGGTGATGATGGAGATTCGTCCTCGCCACGGTTCATCATAAGAGGCAGAGCAAGTCAAACATTATACACCAATCAGTGCAGGCACATCTGTAAAAGTATCAGCTGACAGGAATGTTTGGGACCACAGTGACTGTAGAGCCAGCGTTATTGTCCTTCAAAAGATACTGTCACCTTAGGGAAATGTTAGTGAGTGAATAACTTGTATAGCGTTACAAATGAATCGCCTCAAGGCGCTTGGTATCTATATACTTCTTTTTAGCCTTCAGAATAGGTGGGTCTTGAGTTTTTTTCTGAAGGCCTGGTGATTCACTTCCTTTCGGATGTTAGTTGGTAACGCGTTCCACAGTCGAGGTCCTTGGACTGCGAATCTTCGCTCTCCTTTGGTCTTGTAGCGGGCCTTGGGGATTTGGAGTAGATTTTGGTTGTCACAATATGTTTGTGAAGGGCCCCTGCACCAGGGCACTCCTGTGTCTTTAAGGAGGAGTGGGCTCCCTCCAGGCATACCTGCCCTCAGTATATTAATTAATAAATGTGTGCGTCTTCTGTGGAGGCTCTCAAAATGTAACGTTAGGACTGCGGATAATACGGGGGGTACCGTGAAGTGGCCTCTGCAGCTTACGCATGTATTTGCAAATGTGTGCAAATGAAACCCCTGTTTTTAACGTGAACTGTTAGAGCCCTTTCACACTATCGCATCCCGCGAGGATCCATTCCTTATATATGCTCTTGCTCAGCGGGGATCACTCCGTTGATCCCCGCTGAGCCACCCCATCAGATCTCCGCTCTCCCCTATGGGGGGATCGGATAAACACGGACCGTCTGTCCGTGTATCAGATCTGCTCTGCAGACGGATAGAAAAATAGGATTTTCCTCCGTCTGCAGAATCGGAGCATAGCGGGGAGCGATGAGATCGGGTGTCAGCGGATGTTCATCCGCTGACACCCACTATCACATAGGGATACATGTATGTCACTTTTTCATCCGTAAACGGATGATTGAAAAAACGGACATACAGTCCGCTGGTGTGAAAGGGCCCTTAGACAGGACAATTCGGTTTGTTGCAGGCTGGCTGGTAAATTGAGCTGGGAATTTTGCTTTGTTGGACAGTACCTGTCTTAGCAAACTACGGTACAATATACAACCCCATACATACATTCCATAAAATAATACACAGCAAGGATACCACTTTGCTTCCTTACTTGGATTCTGTGAACACTTGGTACAAACCAGCAGCACAGCAATTACAGTTATACATAATGTTATTTCTCCCCAGCAGTGGATTAATTGTATTTTAGGCCCAGGTCTGTTCTCAATTCATGGGCCCCCTCTGCTAGTTTAATGGAATCATACATAAGGGTCAGTGTACAGGCATCTGTGTTTTGCTTCTAAAATGCATATGTGACTCATTGTTAAAAAACATGAAACAGTATATAATTTGGATCTTAGTTTTTTTTTAACCACTTCAGGCCCGGACCATTTGGCTGGCCAAAGACCAGAGGACATTTTGCGATTCGGCACTGCGTCGCTTTAACTGACAATTGCGCGGGCGTGGTATTTGATCACCTCTGCAGTTTTTATTTTTTGCACTATAAACAAAAATAGAGCGACAATTTTGAAAATTTTACTTTTTGCTATAATAAATATCCCCAAAAAATCTATAAAAAAAACAACATTTTTCCACAGTTCAGGCCAATACGTATTCTTCTACATATTTTTGGTAAAAAAAAAAAAACGCAATAAGCGTATATTGATATAGCATCTACAAAATAGGAGTAGTTTTATGGCTTTTTTATTAGGGTTGTCCCGATACCACTTTTTTAGGACCGAGTACAAGTACCGATACTTTTTTTCATGTACTCGCCGATACCGAATACCGATACTTTTTTTTAAATGTCATGTGACAGTTTTCAAACCACATTATAGACTAAGGATATTTTCTTTAGAATTATGAAGAACTCTAACTCAAGACATTATAAAAGAATAAAAATGAATAAAAATGTTTTATTTTCTTGTCACGCAGTAGTAAAAAACTCAAAGAATTTTCACAGAACATGTTGATAAATACAAAAAAAGTATTCTATTTAGGCATCGGGAGCATTTGCGCGAGTACAAGTACTCCCGCAAATACTCGGTATCGGTCCCGATACCGATACTAGTATCGGTATCTGGACAACCCTATTTTGTATTATTTTATTTTTTTACTAGTAATGGCGGCGATCTGTGATTTTTGTCGTGACTGTGACTTTATGGCGGACACATTGGCATATTATTAGGACCATTGTCATTTTTACAGCGATCAATGCTATAAAAATGCACAGATTACTGTGAAAATTACACTGGCAGCGAAGGGGTTAACCACTAGGTGCAGCTGAAGGGGTTAAGTGTGTCCTAGGGAGTGATTCTAACTGTTAGGGGGCGTGGCTACGAGTGACACGTCACTGATCGCTGTTCCCGACGAGAGGGAGCAGACGATCAGTGACAGTGTCACTACGCAGAATGGGGAGATGGTCATTTACACTTGCCTCTCCACGTTCTGCAGCTCTGCGACCCGAACACAGGACACCGGTGGACATCGAGTCCAAATAAGAGGAGTTGATTGTTCGGATTACATACACTGGGGTCAATTCACAAAGCTTTATTTTCAGATTGCGGGTGTTATTTTAACGATTTTGCACGTTATTGAAGCTAGTTCAATTCACTAAACGATTTAACGCTTTGAAAAATCATCAAATAACGTTTCACTACACAGAACCGATATTTTAAGGTGTGGATCCTTATTAAAGAGTCAAATCGTTATTTTAAAGAGTCAAATCGTTAAATATGTACAGAAGTGCAATTCACAAAGATTTTTTTGACAGTTATCAATCGTTAAGCAATCGTTAAATTAACACCTCCCTCAGGGTGGCGTTATGACATTTCCCAGGCGATATTTTGTTGTTAGAGGAAGCTTTTGGCGATTTTTGTAGTGTAGTGAAGTTTTTAGTAGTTTTGGGCAAGCTAGAACCGTGCTCTATTTGAACTTAAAATTATCCAGAGGCGAAGAAGAACACGTTAGAATGTTGTTCAGATTTATAAACGTGTATTCCGTTCACATACTATTTTGGATGACTTTTCTGAAACCCAGGTGATAGCTAAATTCCGATTATCATCTCCCATGATTTATTCTCTGTATGAGGAAATACACATGGCTTTAGAAAAACACACACTAGAAATTTTGCACATCACATGCTCAATCTCCATGTGTATTGCTTGTGTCTCTCTCTCTCTCTGTATCTGCTCTTTACCACATGCAGCTGTTCTCCTCCCCTTCTGCTCCCAGAATGCATCTCTCCAGCATTATTTAACGATCTTAAGAGTTATTTTAACGTCCCAAATGTTAATAATAACGTCCGAGTAGTTAGCATAACGTTTGGATAAAGAGTCAGTTGAAAACCATAACGACTGTGTTAAATAACGATTATAGCTTTCGTGAATACCATGTTTGCCAGCGTTAAATAAGGAGTGCTAATTTAACACGTGAAGAAAACCAATAACGTTTCTCTTTGTGAATTGACCCCATGGGGGTCAATTCACAAAGCTTTATTTTCAGATTGCGAGTGTTATTTTAACGATTTTGCACGTTTCTGAAGCTAGTTCAATTCACTAAACGATTTAACGCTCTGAAAAATCATCAAATAACGTTTCCCTACACAGAAACGATATTTTAAGGTGTGGATCCTTATTAAAGAGTCAAATCGTTATTTTAAAGATTCAAATCGTTATTTTAAAGATTCAAATCGTTATTTTAAAGATTCAAATCGTTATTTTAAAGATTCAAATCGTTATTTTAAAGATTCAAATCGTTAAATATGTACAGAAGTGCAATTCACAAAGATTTTTTGGACAGTTATCAATCGTTAAGCAATCGTTAAATTAACACCTCCCTCAGGGTGGCGTTATGACATTTCCCAGGCGATATTTTGTTGTTAGAGGAAGCTTTTGGCGATTTTTGTAGTGTAGTGTAGTGTTGGGCAAGCTAGAACTGTGCTCTATTTGAACTTAAAATTATCCAGAGGCGAAGAAGAACACATTAGAATGTTGTTCAGATTTATAAATGTGTATTCTGTTCACATACTATTTTGGATGACTTTTCTGAAACCCAGGTGATAGCTAAATTCCGATTATCATCTCCCATGATTTATTCTCTGTATGAGAAAATACACATGGCTTTAGAAAAGCACACACTAGAAGTTATGCACATCACATGCTCAATCTCCATGTGTATTGCTTGTGTCTTTCTCTTTCTCTCTGTATCTGCTCTTTTCCACATGCAGCTGTTCTCCTCCCCTTCTGCTCCCAGAATGCATCTCTCCAGCATTATTTAACGATCTTAAGAGTTATTTTAACGTCCCGAATCTTAATAATAACGTCTGAGTTGTTAGAATAACGTTTGGATAAAGAGTCAATTGAAAACCATAACGACTGTGTTAAATAACGATTATAGCTTTCGTGAATACCATGTTTGCTAGCGTTAAATAAGGAGTGCTAATTTAACACCTGAAGAAAACCAATAACGTTTCTCTTTGTGAATTGACCCCGTATGTCTGCTATCTCCACACAGTGGGGTCAATTCACAAAGAGAAACGTTATTGGTTTTCTTCAGGTGTTAAATTAGCACTCCTTATTTAACGCTGGCAAACATGGTATTCACGAAAGCTATAATCGTTATTTAACACAGTCGTTATGGTTTTCAACTGACTCTTTATCCAAACGTTATGCTAACTACTCAGACATTATTAACATTTGGGACGTTAAAATAACTCTTAAGATCGTTAAATAATGCTGGAGAGATGCATTCTGGGAGCAGAAGGGGAGGAGAACAGCTGCATGTGGAAAAGAGCAGATACAGAGAGAGAGAGAGAGAGACACACAAGCAATACACATGGAGATTGAGCATGTGATGTGCAAAACTTCTAGTGTGTGTTTTTCTAAAGCCATGTGTATTTCCTCATACAGAGAATAAATCATGGGAGATGATAATCGGAATTTAGCTATCACCTGGGTTTCAGAAAAGTCATCCAAAATAGTATGTGAACGGAATACACGTTTATAAATCTGAACAACATTCTAACGTGTTCTTCTTCGCCTCTGGATAATTTTAAGTTCAAATAGAGCACGGTTCTAGCTTGCCCAACACTACACTACACTACAAAAATCGCCAAAAGCTTCCTCTAACAACAAAATATCGCCTGGGAAATGTCATAACGCCACCCTGAGGGAGGTGTTAATTTAACGATTGCTTAACGATTGATAACTGTCAAAAAAATGTTTGTGAATTGCACTTCTGTACATATTTAACGATTTGACTCTTTAAAATAACGTTTTGAATCTTTAAAATAACGATTTGACTCTTTAATAAGGATCCACACCTTAAAATATCGGTTCTGTATAGGGAAACGTTATTTGATGATTTTTCAAAGCGTTAAATCGTTTAGTGAATTGAACTAGCTTCAATAACATGCAAAATCGTTAAAATAACACTCGCAATCTGAAAATAAAGCTTTGTGAATTGACCCCATTGAAATACCAATTTGCAACAAATTAGATTAGAGAAACACTAGTCTGAAAAGGTTTATTATGAAAGCGTCCCTTCACTACAACACTGCTGCGTCTAATTCTTATTCCTGTCTTCCTGACATTGATCCACAGCACTGTGCCCTTGGTCCCCGGAAAAAAAATGTACATCGCGCTACAAATCTATGCGATCCAAGAGACAAATTATGTAACATCAGGACAGCCTAGCTGGATGCTTTCCAAGGCTTTTCTGTGACCTGTAGCTTCACTGAAGAGCCACAGTCTTTATTGTGTAATGGCATTCTGTTGTAAGGGAATCCTGCCAGTTAGTAATTCCTGAACACGTTTTCATCAGCTCATCCCAGTCAATGAGAGTCAAGGAGAGGCTATGAAAGGGATAGGAGAAAGAGAAGGAGACGCTGCTTACCAGCAAGGGCCTAGGTGACCATGGGGAACATCTGAAGAAAGTTTGCAGGGATTGGACTAAAGAAGTTGTATGCAAGCCATGATAAAGTCGCCAGGGATGTCGGATTCAAAGTCACATGACAGCAGCAGTGTGAACAAGGGCTTATTGTCCAAGCTTAATCTCCAGATACGCCACGTAAGTACAAATATGCGCCGTTGTATCTGTGCGCCGGACCCACAAACCAAGATACGCCTAAAAACAGACTTCATCCCACCGACGTAACTTGCCAACACCGGCGTAGAGTGGGCGCATATTTACGCTGGACGCATATGGCTTTCCCATTGATTTTCTATTCAAATATACAAATGAGGGCGCTACGCCGATTCACGAACGTACTTGCGCCCAGCGCATGAATTACGCGGTTTGTGTAAGTTTTACGTTCGGCGGTATTCCCCATAGATGAGGCGCAACCCAGGCAAAGGTATGGACCAGGGAACCCATGCCTACGTATTGTCCGTTGGACGTCTGTGAATATGGGCCGATGTGGGTCTGGCTGGGCGTAGGTTACATTCACGGCATACACAGTGATTCGGCGTATCTTAGGCAGTTGTTCCGATGTGGTTGTACGCATGCGCACAGCAGTTCATTTTAAGTACTTGTCTGGCACCCGGCCCAATATTTGCATGGAGTCTCGCTTCATTAACATGGATCACGCCCACTTCCACCTACGAAATATACGCTACGCCGGCGCAGAGTTGGGAGCATTTGCTTTGTGAATTCCATGCTTGCCTCTCCGTGCTGCGCCGGCGTAGCGCAAAAGAGATACGCTACGGCGGCATAAATATGTGCCGATGTCTGTCCGGGCCTATGTGTGCACCAGTTTTAGTAAATCTCCCCTCCATAGTGTCTTTTTCTCAAGCTGCAGACCTAGAGATATAAAGAGAATGAAATGGTAGAGCACAACTGTGCAGCAATGCTAAGCAGGAGTCAGCAAAAGTCAGCAAAAGTCAACAACTGTTAATTATCTAAATTGGCCATGGGTTACACTGAGGCTGGGTTCACGCTTCCAGGCGCAAATCCGCATGTGTTACAACAATGCGCTAACGTGCATAACGTGCAGAATTGTACACCGCAGTTTGTTTTAGGCTGCCATGCCACGTGACGCGCAAGAAAGACATCCCTGCACTATTTTCGAAATCACAGCCCACACAGGAAACCAAGGATCCCAGTACAGGGGCAATTTCCAGTGCAGGCAGCATGCCAAAAATAATTAATTCACCTGCCCGTAGGTCCCGCATTTCTCTTGCAGTTGCCAGTATTTGTGCAGGTCTTGCAGCGGCACCAACTCAATGCATTAAGACAGGCGTCTCTAAACTTTCTAAACAAAGAACTAGTTTACTGTCCTTCAGACTTTAGGGGCACCGAACTTTGGCTATTGGAAGTAGAAATTGTCCTAATGTCAGCAAGTCCAAACAAAGCATAGTTTGTATTAGACGGAGGCATAGCACTGCACCATTGAGGTCAGTGGGAGAAATAGTGTCCCATCGTTGGTATCATTTGGAGGTATAGTGTCCCATTGTTGGTGTCAGATGGAGGTACAGCGCCACATTGTTGGCGTCAGTGGGAGGTATAGCGCCCCATTGCTGGCGTCAGTGGGAGGTATAGCACCCCATTGCTGGCGTCAGTGGGAGGTATAGCGCCCCATTGCTGGCGTCAGTGGGAGGTATAGCGCCCCATTGCTGGCGTCAGTGGGAGGTATAGCGCCCCATTGCTGGCATCAGTGGGAGGTAGAGCGCCCCATTGCTGGCATCAGTGGGAGGTAGAGCGCCCCATTGCTGGCGTCAGTGGGAGGTATAGCGCCCCATTGCTGGCGTCAGAGGGAGGTATAGCACCTCATTGCTGGTGTGAGTGGGACGAATCGTGCCCTGTTGCTGGTGTCAGTGGGGAAAAAGAGTGCCCCGTTGTTGGTGTCAGTAGCTGGATTATTGCGCCATTGTTGGTGTCAGTGGGAGGTATAGCACCCCATTGCTGGTGTCAGTGGGAGGTATAGCGCCCTATTGCTGGCGTCAGTGGGAGGTATTGCGCCCCATTGCTGGTGTCAGTGGGAGGTATAGCGCCCCATTACTGGTGTCAGTGAGAGGTATAGCACCCTATTGCTGGTGTCAGAGGGAGGTATAGCACCCCATTGCTGGCGTCAGTGGGAGGTATAGCACCCCATTGCTGGCGTCAGTGGGAGGTATAGCGCCCCATTGCTGGCATCAGTGGGAGGTATAGCGCCCCATTGCTGGCATCAGTGGGAGGTATAGCGCCCCATTGCTGGCGTCAGTGGGAGGTATAGCGCCCCATTGCTGGCGTCAGAGGGAGGTATAGCACCTCATTGCTGGTGTGAGTGGGACGAATCGTGCCCTGTTGCTGGTGTCAGTGGGGAAAAAGAGTGCCCGGTTGTTGGTGTCAGTAGCTGGATTATTGCACCATTGTTGGTGTCAGTGGGAGGTATAGCACCCCATTGCTGGTGTCAGTGGGAGGTATAGCGCCCTATTGCTGGCGTCAGTGGGAGGTATTGCGCCCCATTGCTGGTGTCAGTGGGAGGTATAGCGCCCCATTACTGGTGTCAGTGAGAGGTATAGCACCCCATTGCTGGTGTCAGAGGGAGGTATAGCACCCCATTGTTGGCATCAGTGGGAGGTATAGCGCCCCATTGCTGGCATCAGTGGGAGGTATAGCGCCCCATTGCTGGCGTCAGTGGGAGGTATAGCGCCCCATTGCTGGCGTCAGTGGGAGGTATAGCACCTCATTGCTGGTGTGAGTGGGACGAATCGTGCCCTGTTGCTGGTGTCAGTGGGGAAAAAGAGTGCCCCGTTGTTGGTGTCAGTAGCTGGATTATTGTGCCATTGTTGGTGTCAGTGGGAGGTATTGCACCCCATTGCTGGTGTCAGTGGGAGGTATAGCGCCCCATTGCTGGTGTCAGTGGGAGGTATATCACCCCATTGCTGGTGTCAGAGGGAGGTATAGCACCCCATTGTTGGCATCAGTGGGAGGTATAGCGCCCCATTGTTGGCATCAGTGGGAGGTATAGCGCCCCATTGCTGGCTTCAGTGGGAGGTATAGCGCCCCATTGCTGGCATCAGTGGGAGGTATAGCGCCCCATTGCTGGCATCAGTGGGAGGTATAGCGCCCCATTGCTGGCATCAGTGGGAGGTATAGCGCCCCATTGCTGGCGTCAGTGGGAGGTATAGCACCCCATTGCTGGTGTCAGTGGGAGGTATTGCGCCCCATTGCTGGCATCAGTGGGAGGTATAGCGCCCCATTGCTGGCATCAGTGGGAGGTATAGCGCCCCATTGCTGGCGTCAGTGGGAGGTATAGCACCCCATTGCTGGTGTCAGTGGGAGGTATTGCGCCCCATTGCTGGCGTCAGTGGGAGGTATAGCACCCCATTGCTGGTGTCAGTGGGAGGTATAGAGCCCCATTGCTGGTGTCAGTGGGAGGTATTGCGCCCCATTGCTGGTGTCAGTGGGAGGTATTGCGCCCCATTGCTGGTGTCAGTGGGAGGTATAGCGCCCCATTGCTGGTGTCAGTGAGAGGTATAGCACCCCATTGCTGGTGTCAGAGGGAGGTATAGCACCCCTGTTGCTGGTGTCAGTGGGAAAAAGAGTGCCCCATTGTTGGTGTCAGTAGCTGGATTAATGCGCCATTGTTGGTGTTAGTGGGAGGAAAAGTGTCCCAAGGGCTGAATAAAAGTAAGAAAGGCACTGCAGCCAGGGCCCCGGCTGCAGTTTGGAGACCACTGCACTAGGGCAATGCAGTTTCAACACACATGTTGCAGTGTATTGTGTTGTGTTGATAATAAATAAAAATATATTGCGCTAATCCAAAAATATAAGTAAAAAATGTGACATACGATAATATTTGTGATATTACGTGAAAAGCTGAAAAAAGGGGGGTTGAAGGCAGCAAAAATGTGACGTACGATAATATTTGTGATATTACGTGAAAAAGCTGAAAAAAGGAGGTGAAGGCAGCCAACACACCAATGGATAATATTGTATGTGAATATGTGAAAAAAAGTGTAGCGCCAAATGAACCAGAAGTCCCTCAATGGGAATGCCCAACAAAATTGAATAATAATCCTAACTAGGATATGCAAATCCGGTGAGTGAATGTGTCAATCCCCACCAGAAAAAAACTATTCAAAAAAGTGACAAGTATCAAAATAACAGTGCTGTCAATAATACAAACATGGTGCAATCCATTAATGGTAAAAATGAACTAATCCAATACTAAATTGTGACAATCATACAAATCTTCTAACAGTCCAAATGATGAATAAATGCAAAAGGTAATGTCCTCTGTTAGATAGCTTTCCGGCTTCTAGGGATTATATGTAACCAGAAGAGGGCTCTTAGTCCTACACCCCAGTTGATGTCTTGTTAGACGAAACCGGTCGGGTTATTACTGGAACTTACCTGAATTTCTTTGCGCTTTTTGGATTTATTATATACAAAGAATTTTTTTTTTTTGTTCCTTGATGTGAATTTTGCTGTGGTGTGTTAGGACATGTATACTTGAATTTTATACACCCTACCCAATTTTTTCCCTGTTTATAAGGGAGTTTGTTTTGGATTGCCTTCCTGTTTTATTTTTAAATGTATTTCCATTTTTAAAATAAATCTTTTTACACTATGAGGAGACGATTTTCTCCCTTTTTTTCATATCTCCTACTTCCTACCTGGATCAACCTTGTATGAGGATTCAACTCCATTTGAAGAACCTTGGCTGTTTTCCTGTGATGATTCCTGGAATATCCATAATCAGATCTGCACTGTGATAGTGACCGGGTATCCAGCCCATCCAAGCTCAAGGGACCCCCCGCCGTATGGTGAGCTGCGGGTCTACACCTGTTGGTAAGCGTATTATATCCAACTGTACTTTACGCCTTCTATACATCAATGTGGAGTTTGACAAGAAAGTGGAGTTTTAGGAAATATTGCATGACACTGACCAGTACTAAGAGCCCTCTTCTGGTTACATATAATCCCTAGAAGCCGGAAAGCTATCTAACAGAGGACTTTACCTTTTGCATTTATTCATCATTTGGACTGTTAGAAGATTTGTATGATTGTCACAATTTAGTATTGGATTAGTTCATTTTTACCATTAATGGATTGCACCATGTTTGTATTATTGACAGCACTGTTATTTTGATACTTGTCACTTTTTTGAATCGTTTTTTTCTGGTGGGGATTGACACATTCACTCACCGGATTTGCATATCCTAGTTAGGATTATTATTCAATTTTGTTGGGCATTCCCATTGAGGGACTTCTGGTTCATTTGGCGCTACACTTTTTTTCACATATTGTGTTGTGTTGTGCTGCATTGCCAAAAATGGTAGATGTCAATCACTGTGCAGGAAACGCGCATTGGGATGCATCTTTCCTACACTGCATTCTGGTATGAACTGGTCCTAAATTCTATGCACTTTAATATAATGCAACAGACCATACAAGTGTGAACCTAATGCAAGTATTTAGCAGATATACAAATTTCCTTCAGTGTTGTCCTTGTTGATGACAATACAAAATTCTATTTGTTGCTTTGAATTAAAACCACTAAGTAGTTAGAAAATCTCAGCCCAATGTTGTTTTTGCAACATGAAAATTATCTGCAGAGTTTGAGACCATCGACAACAATAATGGTTGTCATGACAGAAATCTGGAGCGATAAAGAAATAATCAAGGAAATTCAAATTCCCCATCTGCTCACCTAGATCTGTATGCAGGGAAATGCAAACACAAAAAGAACATTTGCCGTGTGATTGTACAGGGTCACGTTTCACAGATATTTCGTGATCATGGCAGTTTTAGCTACCCACACAAAGCCAGTACATCCCCGTAGGGACCGCGCTCTGGAGTCACTAGACTGGGGGCTATCGTACCGCAAGACTAGGCCGCATTTCCCAGCATGCTTTGCCTGCCAGCCACAGATCAAACCTGATCGTATCTACATGTAGGTGTATTCAAAAGTGGGAACATAAGTGCACATAAATCTAGATACCGTATACAGTATACTCGAGTATAAGCCCAGTTTTTCAGCATTTTTTTTGTGCTGAAAATGCCCCCTCGGTTTATACTCGAGTCACCCTTTTGCGCCTGATTTCCCGGACTTTGGGGACCCGGTACCAGCTGGCCGTAGGTCCCTTGGACTTGGCACACATGTAACCCGCTCTTCCTCTACAAGTGTGAAAAGTTTGTTGTTCGGGGGACCTACGGTCGGGAGGGAACCCATTTTTCAAAGCCGGGCACCCCTTCCATAGACTCCCATGTTAAACGGTCATTTCTCCGGTGAATTTGGGGACCCAGTTCTGGCTGGTCGTAGGTTCCCTGGACCCCCACCTTGGCACACATGTAGCCATATTTCTCCTCTACAAGTGTACAAAGGTTGTTGTCTGGGGGACCTACGGCTGGGGAGCACTGATTTTTCAAAGCCGGGCACCCCTTCCATATTCTCCCTATGTTAAACGTCAGTCTAGTCATGGACACAGCAAGGCATGGGCGCAGTGAGGCATGGGCGCAGTGAGGCATAGGCGCAGTGAGGCATGGGCACAGTGAGGCATGGGCACAGTGAGGCATGCACATGAACACAGTGAGGCAAAGTGAGGCACAGTGAGGTATGCAGATGGACACCCTAGGCTTATACTCAAGTCAATACGTTTTCCCATTTTTTTGTGGTAAAATTAGGTGCCTCGACTTATATTCGGGTCAGCTTTTACTCGAGTATATACGGTAAATAGATGAGAATGGATCTAATTATTCTGCAAATGCAAGTCACTGTGGGGTAGATTTACTAATACTGGAGCGCTCAGAATCTGGTGCAGCTGTGCATGGTAGCCAATCAGCCTCTAACTTCAGCTTGTTCTATTAGGCTTTGGCAATAAAACCTGGAAGCTGATTGGTTTCTATGCAGAGCTGCATCAGATTATGCACTCTCCAGCTATAGTAAATATAACCCCGCCTGTGATGCTGATGCTTTCTAAGCCATTGGCCCAACTGAAGTACATATGTAACAAGCAGCGGCAGCCCTTGGTGCGGGGAGGGTACATCAGTGCCTCGCCACCCAGAGGGGGAGGGGGGGTAGTGCTGGTTGTTTGCTGCCCCCTCAGTGGTGACTCACTGGTAACAAGTGAAGGCAGGATTCCTGAATTCCCAGTGAAAGAAACCAGAACACATGGGAGAAACCCACATATAATATGGAAATTATACAAACTCCATGCAAATATTGCACAGGACCCCAGCATCAAAGGTTAAGAATGCTAACCACAACACAGTCGTATCTTAAATGTTCCAGGCCGGCTATCCCCCAAGCAGCAACAGGAAAAGAGGAAGAACATCAAAGCCCACAGACACCACAGCCAAAATGCCCCCACCTTCCCCAGCAACATATATTCCCTTCTCCTAACTTCCATGCAGGGCTGCCATTAGAAATTATGGGGCCCTGTACAGCCTCCCTAACAGGGCCCTCCCCCAAACCTGCCTACACCCCACCCACCCTCCTGAGATGGAGTGAAACAGCGACAATGACTTTAACCCATACGCCCCCAAAAAAAGTTCTACTTCCTGGACACCGCTGTTGAACTGATCGGGTCCAGGGAAATAGGTGGGAAAGGGGGTGTGGTCATCATTTAGGAAGAAGTGAACAATAAAGTTGACCTGGGCCCCCCTGTTTATCTGATGAGGTCTGGGCCCAGTATAACAAGACCAGTTGGATTGCCTTATCAACGCTTTCATGGGACTCCATTCAGCTACCAATAGTGAGGCGAACTACCTAGTACTCTCCTATGTGACCATACTTGTGATTGGCGTAGTGCTGTCACATAGGGTCAAGGTGGGAGACCATGGTGGTCAGTTAAAGACCTGGAATAAGAGGTGCGGTTGGGAGGGGGCAAAAAATGCACGATTTTGCCACTCACCATCCGTGCCCCCCCCCCCCCCTATTAATTAGCAGTAGGCAGCAGATAGGGGTGTTTGCCTTGGCTGTGATGCTTGGCGCCTGCAGCAAAGTTTACCTGGCATGTAGCAACGCTACATAATCAAGAAAATGGGGAAGCATTGCAAACGGTGCACGCAGTTGCGGCGCGTTTGATAACAAAAATGGTGTTAAACCAGGTGGCGAGGAGGCGTCACATCGCTTCTTCGTCGCCTGTCAGTAGCCTCTGAAGAGTAAAAGTGAGAATTCATAGGAAAAGGGAGAATTAAATTAACATGTGCAATTGTAGCATTTTTAAAATGGATAAAAAATGTATTGCAGAGATTTACGGAGTATATATATATATATATATATATATTTGTATTTCTTTTTATTTTGACGGATGTAGGCTTTTTAGGTATAAATTTCTAATTTCCTTCAGGGACACAGACAGTGAGTTATGACCCCTGGACTGTATAATGCCTTGGCCACATGATGGTGACGGTGACCCCCCCCCCCCCTTCAGTTTTGAGTGAGTGAAACCATGTGATGGGCTAGTGGGAGGGGCCCACTAGCCCTGTGATAAGATCCTGCTTAGAGTATAAAAGAACTGTAAATAACTACCAGCGGGGCCTACTAAAACAGAATTGTGTCCCTCTCATACTATGGCAGAACACTTGTGTGCCATCATTTGCTGCCTCAGCATTTCATCGCACTGCAGTGGCACACAGTATTCACACTGTACTCCAACAGAGGGATGACGCAAAGTCATGTGTTTTCAAACATGCGACTAATCCACCTGATGTGTTTTCTCAAAATACATTTCTGGATTGCATTTAATTGCTGTTGTGTGTGGCAAGAGCGTATTTGTCTGTAATTACCATATGACTAGAGATTTTTTTTTCTTGGTGAAAAAAACCTTCATATGAATTAGTCACATGCTGTAATTAAATGCAATTTAGTAACAATTAGGCTACATCAATCAATATATCAATCTAAACAAAATTCAACCAAAGAATGAGTAGGCAGTTGCTAACTACAAATTAAAACACACATAGTTAATACATATTTGACCATGGGTGTTGGTAGTATCAGAGAAAAAGGTTACCTTAAAGCAGAACTTCACCCAAAAAAGAAAGCTTTGATTTTTCGCTCCCCCTTTCACTTTTGGGCACTATTTTTTTTGAGTCCAGCAAGTTCCATGGCCAACATTTGATATTCAACTTGATACAAAATGATATCCAACTTGCTACAAAATGATACAAAATGAATGGTTTTCCAAACAAATCAGAAATTTTGCCACAGGGAGCAAAAAAAAAAAAATACCCAGTCCTTCCAAGTTTTAAAAATAATGTTACGCACTCTCCTACCTCCTGACAGTTTTCCTGACATGCCAAAACCCGACGTTTTTTCCCGATGTGATTCCTCTCAAGCCTGCCTTGCATACACATGTTCAGTCAAAAAAAGGCTCAACCAAAGCGCGGTACGACGGCACTATAAAGGGGACGTTTCATTCAAATGGCGCCACCCTTTGGGCTGCTTTTGCTGATCCTCGTGTTAGTAAAATTTTGGTGAGAGACGATTCGCGCTTTTCAGTCTTCATGCTTTTCAGTCCGTTACAGCCTAGCAAATGAAAAAGGGGGCATTACTCAGTGCCCACACCATGGGATTGTGGCTATCACTATTTCTATTTAATTAAAAAAAAAAAAAAATGTTAGTTTGGTTTTAATAGTATTAGATAGGGAAACTGATGGCACATGTTTTGGAGCGGGAAAAACCTGAATTTAGTCGGGCAATGCACGTGTATTCAGGCGGGAAGCACAGGTAGCCTTGGGCGGGAAAAACACGTGGAGTGATGAGTCATACACGTGTAGGGTATATAAGTAGCTTAGGCTTGGGACAGGTCACTTCTTGACCTTATAGGTTAAAGAGCTCCCCATCCCCCCCACCCTTGTCGCAGCACCCTTTATGTGGTTTGTCACCCTTGAATCAAGGGGGGACTTGGTTGAATATTTTATTTATGGCACTCACTTGAGTCCTATGGCTGAGTGAGAATTTTGAAAGATTTGGAAAATATATATTTGAAGTTGAAAATGTTATATTGTTGAATTTAATAAAGATACGTTTTTTAAATATATTTAATTGTTTATAATATATTATACCAATAAAGGTGCCATGGCCATTTTAATTCCATCTGCATTGGTCTTGGTTTGTTTCCTTATAGATTAATTATTTACTTAGTATAGCCTACATTCCCATGTGCTATCTCCATTACGAGCGCTCCCATCTCATACTTGATTCTGAGCATGCAAATTTCTTTCTCCTCAGAAAAGCATACACATGAGCGGTTTTCGCGACGAGAAAAAGACTGACGGGAAAAAATAGAGCATGTTAGAATTTTTATGGATGCAGTTTTCTCATCTGGACCGGTTATCTAAAAAATGGCAGTTTTCTCGTCGAGAAAACCAGTCGTGTGTACAAGGCATTAGCGATAGGCTGTTTGGGGATCTGGTGCCGTCACATGTGTTCTAAGCTCTGTGTAAGTTGCAATGTCAGATTGGGGCAGATATAGAGTTCTAAGCCCTGTGTAGCCCCAGTTATGCAGGGCTCTTTTCACCCCCCAACAAAGCCAGTGGGGAAGGAAGAAAAATAAATATATAAAGATGGTGGGGGCTGCAATAAAGTGGGCCCGTTGCTTTGACATGTGACTGGCTATGCTCCAATTATGAGCACTTAAAGCTGCAGTTTAGGTTTTCTATGTCATTGAATTACTTTTTTGTTCCACATATAGGAATAAAAGAAGCTTTTATTAAAAGGGAAGTTTTGTTAAAAATTCTGGGGGGGTTTAGTTTCAGTCACACAACTTTCCTATAGTGAAGTCCTACATCCAGCTGAATGCTCCTTTCTGTAGAAATCTTCTCTCTAGTGATGTCTGGTCCTCTTTTCAGTGCTGAGCTTCTGGTGCTATTGGACCCAAGGCAATTAACCCATACATAGTGGGTAGCTTGGCAATGTGAAAAGAACGGGCATTACTAGAGAGAAAGTTTCTACACTAGGGAGCATTCGGCATGGTGTAGGACTTCGTTAGATAAGTTAAAGGACAAAGCTATACGCAAAAACATTATTTGCACTTTAGCTTGGCCGGAGTTGCGTAACGTCATGCGTGCGGAGCCGCTTTTCACAGAATGACCACGGCTTGAAAGGGCACAGCATGCGCCATTGAAGTTGTCGGTCGGGGAAATTGCAAATATCTTCGAGACCGTGTAGGTCTCTGAGATATTGCAAGCACCTACAAGTAAGCCTTAATCTAGGCTTACCTGTAGGTGCAACTTGTCCCCGAGGGTTTAGAGGGGTTGTATGGGTTTTCAGGGAACACAGGGAACAGACGATCAGCGACGGCCACACTAGAAAGAACGTGGAAAGGTTTGTGTACACTTCCATCTCCCAGTTCTTCAGCTTTGTGACCTGATCGCGGGACACCCCGGTGGCAATCGGGTCCGCGAGTCCCGTGGGAGAGGTCACGGGGGAACTAGACCAGGTCGCAATAATGCAGTGAGGCCTCTGATGAGGCAAATATGTGTAAACAATTAGGTGCTGTGTTCAGATAATACTGTATATGTGGTCCAGCATATACCGAACGTAAAAACATGTGCAAGTTAAATGACTAAAGTGCATCAGTATGACAATTTAGTGTCCAACAAAAACCACATCAAAATATAAGGGATTAAGTATAGGTATCCAGTGCAGCAATGATACATGCACCAGAGAAATTAAATTAAATTAAATGCAGCTATATGGTATAAAGTTCAAGTTATAGTCCAATAAATGACCACGAAGCAGAAAACTCTTCAAGGTGGCTCCACGTGACAAAGGTGCTCTCAGTTGGAAAAAGTAGTGACTTCTGTGACCCCTTTTGTGTCCCCGCTTACCAGATCCTAGAGCCCCAACAGGGGTATCAGGCACATCAGATAATATTCCAGCTTGTCCACATAGGGGGTTCTTGTCTCCAAACTGAAGTAGTCACTCCAATGCTTGAAATACAGTTCCAATACCATGGGCAAGTAAAAATTCCTCATAGGGGCAAAAAGAAGACTCCCATAGTGTGAACCGTATAACGGTGGGTACGTTTATTAAAAGTTTAAATAAAGTTTAAAAACAAATCAGCGGCGTAGAACCGCAACAGCAGGTAAAAAAATGTATTAACCACTTCAGCCCCGGACCATATTGCTGGTCAATGACTGGGCCACTTTTTGCGATTTGACACTGCGTCGCTTTAACTGACAATTGCGCAGTCGTGGGATGTGGTTTCCAAACAAAATTGGCGTCCTTTTTTCCCACAAATAGGGTTTTCTTTTGGTGGTATTTGATCACCTCTGTGCTTTTTAGTTTTTGCGCTATAAACAAAAATAAAGCGACAATTCTGAAAAAAATGAATATTTATTACTTTTTGCTATAATAAATATCCCCCAAAAATATTTAAAAAAAAATGTTTTCCTCAGTTTGGACCGATACTTATTCTTCTACCTATTTCTAATAAAAAAAATAGTTTTATGTCATTTTTATTAATATTTTTTCTTTACTAGTAATGGCGGCAATCAGCGATTTTTATCGGTACTGCAACATTATTGGGGACACTTCGGACACTTTTGACACATTTTTGGAACCATTTTTATAGCGATCAGTGCTCTAAAAATGCATTGATTACTATAAAAATGCCACTGGCAGGGAAGGGGTTAACACTAGGGGGCAAGGAAGGGGTTAATCATGTTCCCTGGGTGTGTTGTAACTGAAGGGGGGATGGGACTGACATGGGGAAATGACAGATCGCTGTTCATACATTGTATGAACAGACGATAGGTAATTTTTCCCCCTGACAGGACCGGGAGCTGTGTGTTTACATACACAGCTCCCGGGTTCTCGCTCCGTAACAAGCGATCGCGGGTGCCCGGCTGTGATCGCGCGCGTCGGGATCAGGGGCAACGGGGGCGCGCGCACCCCTATTGGCTGAATGGCGAGTTATACGGCGGCTGGTCGGCAAGTAGTTAAAGCGTCTTAGACAATTGCTGTGGTCCAGAGCATGGATGACGCTCCACCATTGCTCTCGGACCTTCCGGCGTGATGACGTAATTTGCGTAACTCGAACTTACGCGTCTTGTCATTGGATGTCATCTGAGGCACCTCAGACGTTTACGTTTGGTATATGCTGGACCACATATACAGTATTATCTGAACACAGCACTTAAATGTTTACACATATTTGCCTCAGAGGCCTCACTGCATTATTGGTAACACTAGACGTAGAAGTATGCTTATTTTTGTAGAGAAATCACTTTGAAAAACACCCCTCTAACATTGCTAACTGCGGTCATCCTGAGCATGGTCAAGTGATTCATGCAGCATTTATTTTCTGGAATTCATTTGCCCTTACCTCAGGCATGCAGATAGGAGGGTGTGCTTAACTGATAAAGCTCCTCCTACCCTCCTTCAAATGAAAGAAAATAGGCCCATGAAGACTCCTGGGATGTATGGCATGGCGGCTGACAGCATAGTTTACCTCATTATAATTTTTTTGTACGGTTTTGTATTAAAAGTTATTGTAATGTTTTTAACTGTGTTGTTTTCTATGCAGTGCTACATATAATTGTCTTTAAAACAAACATCCCCCGAGGAAGCCCTGAGTGGCGAAAAATGTCGGGACAATCACTTCAATATTATTGTTGAGTGACTAATTTCTCTATGTGTTTTGAATTCTAGATGTTTTCCTGTATTTGTGCATACAATGTATAGCCAACCTTTTAACTATGTCTTGTATGTAGTAATAAAATCTCTGTTATATTATATTCTGGAGTATTGAAATTACTTCTTGTTGCTGGCACTCCCAAAAATCCCCCTAAAAAAACTCCCTTGTCCATATTTATCTACAGGGATGCTGGTGTCATCTTTTTGACATTGTCACCTATCCATATCACCACTTCCTACTGTAATGGAAGGGCCTGTGGGACCCAGAAGCTCTCCGATGCCTCTTATGTGTAGATCACCCTGTGTCTCTAATAGGGGCACAGGGTGAATGAAAACCACACTATGGTCTGTGCTAGTTAGATTTAATGCGGTATTGATTGTATATATATTGTGTGTTGGCTGTTGTGTGCTATAATGCTTGCTGTGGTAATTAAGTCTGCTACTGTGATGTAAATTAACCTAGGATGGCTTCTAAGGATAGTTTTATTGTGTTGTGCTAATTGACCCTGTATTGTGTGAAGGTCTATTGATGATAAATGTGTATTGTGAGTTAACACAGACAGCCTAAAGGTCAGGTGTCAGACATCAGATGTAGTTAATTAGCTCATGTAAATTATGCCAGAGCTGGAGCTAGAATGTCTACCAAAACGATGTGTATTGGGGCTCCTTATGTAATGTTGTGGTTGGAGTTGGGTCATTGTTCATTTGATTACTGCAGTATTCTTTTTGTGTATATAAGAGCCTGCTTTCTCAATAAAGATTGTCTATTCGTCTGGAACCTCAAACAGAGCTGTGTGTCTCATTAATGGGGTTCGTTTGCCTGACTGTGGAGTGTCGATAGCTGTCTTGGGTTAGAGGAATGGAATATCTTAAATGGTGTTAACCCCTGTCCCATTTGGGGTTCCGTTGCACCTACTATGTATGACATCATGTTCGCCTAGGCCAGAAACCAACAACAAAAGTGAAAAAAAAAGTGTTAAAACAATTAAAGATACTGTCATATACACACACATATACATATATATATATATATCAATTTATTTCTAATAGCAGCATAAGGATTAAAAATAGATAATGACGATAGAGGGAATTTAGTTCTGCTTTAACACACATAATCGACCATGAACAAGAACAAAAAATGAATTGAATGGAGCAGAAAGTGTCCATTGTGCGAAACGCTATAATATTTTCCCCTCTGAGGTAGGAGAAAAAAAATCCCATTTTACATTTCAATGGTATAATCCAGCCCTGTCTCAAAGCATTTCCATGGAAAAAAAATAAAAAAAAATAACTAAAAGGTTTGAGAATAAAGCTAAGTATTCTCTAAAGTGACCCAATTTTCCTTTAATTATTTCACTGTTCATGAGAGGATTAGCCGTCGTGAAAATCATAAACGACAGTAAAATTCTGCATTTTGCTTTGATTTCCCTCACATTGCAACAAACGCTGAACAATGACATCTCAAAATAGAAGCAGAATTACGTTTTATTTTTTTTATCAATTGTATAGAATTCAATAACATAAGCAGCTTAGATAAGGAATAGTTTAACAATTTTAAAGCCGAACACCAATCATTGCATTGCTGTCTACAGTGAAAATAAAATGTATTCCTCACAATATCTTTACCACTTCAGCCCCGGACCATTTTGGTGGTCAAAGACCAGGCCACTTTTTGCGATTCGGCACTGTGTCGCTTTAACTGAATTGTGCGGTCGTGCGACGTGGCTCCCCAAACAAAATTTACGTCCTTTTTTTCCCCACAAATAGAGTTTTCTGTTGGTGGTATTTGATCACCTCTCCGATTTTTATTTTTTGTGCTATAAACAAAAAAAGAGCAAAAATTTTGAAAAAAAAAGCAATATTTTTTACTTTTTGCTATAATAAATATCCCCCATAAATATATATAAAAAAAATGGTTTTCAACAGTTTAGGCCGATACGTATTCTTCTACATATTTTTTGAAAAAAATAAAATAAAAATCGCAATAAGCGTTTATTGATTGGTTTGCGCAAAAGTTATAGCGTCTACAAAATAGGGGACTGTTCTATGGCATTTTTGTTAATTTTTTTTACTAGTAATGGTGGCGATCAGTGATTTTTATCGGGACTTCGACATTATGGCAGACACATCGGACACTTTTGACACCATTTTGGGACCCTTGTCATTTTTACAGCGATCAGTCCTATAAAAATGCACCGATTACTGTAAAAATTACACTGGCAGCAAAGGGGTTAACCACTAGGTGGCTCTGCAGGGGTTAAGTGTTCCCTGGGAAGCGATTCTTACTGTTAGGGGGCGTGGCTACACATCACACGTTACTGATGACCGCTCCCGATCACAGGGAATGGTCATCAGTGACAGTGTCACTAGGCAGAATAGGGGAATGCCTTGTTTACACAAGGCATTCCCCTGTTCTGCCCTTGCTGACCACAATCGCGGAACTCCCGGGAACATCGAGTTCCCGAGACCCGCGGCCACACTTGCGAGTCACGCAGCATAAACATAAAACAGAAGGCCCACATAGGATTCAAAATGGTGTCATGGAAACCCAAACCATACGAGCTTCAGGTGCCACTCCAAGCAATCATCCCTTAATGCTCTGGTGACTCACATTGGATGCCGGTGGCGACGTTAGATTAGCCATCCCAGTTGTATGGGAGGCACAGTGGTGTAGTGGTTAGCACTTTTGCCTAGTAGCAAACAGGTCATTGGTTCGAATCCCAACCACGACACTACCTGCCTGGAGTTTGCATGTTCTCCCTGTGCCTGCATGGGTTTTCTCCGGGTACTCCAGTTTCCTCCCACACTCCAAAGACATACCGGTAGGTTAATTGGCTCCTGTCTAAACAGGCCCTAGTATGTGTATGTATGGATGTGAGTTAGGGACCTCAGATTGTAAGCTCCTTGAGGGTAGGAACTGATGTCCATGTAAAGTGCTGCGTAAATTGACGCTATATAAGTGCCTTAAATAAATAAATATACATATGTGGAGAAGGAAAGATGGAACACTGCACTGAAAGCAGCTTTAGCCCGACTTCTGCAAGGACACGCCTTTAATGCGTTTCGCCCTGCCCACAGGGCTTAGTCATGATGTCCCTATGACTAAGCCCTGTGGGCGGGGCATTTACAGGGTAAAAATAACACAAGAGGGGACGAGGTGTCATATTGCTTCCTCACTGCCTGTTAAATGCCTCTAAAAAGCAATCTGAACAAGGAGGTGCATCATTTTACCAATTCATCTAAACCTAGCCCACAAGAGACACAATGTACAAGTTTGATTGCACTATTGAACCATTTTTCAACACTAGGGGGCACTGTAGTGGATAACAACAAGAACCTGGGGAATGCCCAGGGAATAACCAAGCCTACTTACCGACCAGCTAGCAGAACAACCAATTAACCTGTCTAACAATGTGCGTTAAAAACAGGGGTTTTGTCCGCACGCATTTGCAAACGCATGCGTGAGCCACAGAGCCGCGCCAAGGCACCCCATAAGGAGGGGTGGCTCCCCTTCAGTCCACCTGCCCCTATCTATCCATTAAAATGCATGTGCCTCCATTGTGAGGACACTCACTGTTAGTGTTAGGACCACAGAATTATGGGGTGCCTTGGCGCGGCTCTGTGGCTCACGCATGCGTTTGCAAATGCGTGCGGACAAAACCCCTGTTTTTAACGCACATTGTTAGACAGGTTAATTGGTTGTTCTGCTAGCTGGTCGGTAAGTAGGCTTGGTTATTCCCTGGGCATTCCCCAGGTTCTTGTTGTTATCTGCTTTAGCCTTCCATTGCTACTTACTGTGATTGCCAGCCATAGATGGGGGCGGTGGATACGTTTTGTTTGGCACTGTAGTGGAGACTTATTTTTTCTGCTATAACCTAGGGGCTGTCAGAGAGTTGAACCTCTCTATTACTACAAAGCAGGGTCTAATAAGGCCAGCCACACACAGTGGAAATTTCTTTTGCTCAGTTACCCCATCAATACAGACAGTGTTGATGTGGGAAACCCTCCTGCCTGGCCATTGTCTTCTCCTGGCGAAGGAGGGGGGGGGGGGGGACTAAAATTATTGCTGGTAACTAGAGCAGCCGCTAGCAACAATCGTAGGTAAAACCGGGCATGCTGGTTGTACCCAAGTGGATAGATTGATCAACTTGGTACATTCAGCCTGCCCACACATGATTCAAAGCTGAACTGCCCAAGATTCGAACCATGTATGGCCGGCCTTAGGGGAAAAAGTTCAACAACAAGTATCATTGAAAAAGCACACTCACTGCTCTTGTGATAACAATGAAATAATTCATTCTGCACTTTAGATCTGAGCTCATGGCAGACTGTTGTAGTAATCGTATGTGTTGGAAATGAAATGCTGATGCACAGGGGAATGTAACTGAATTAGTGTCATGGAGGAGAACGTAATCAGCAATGTCTCCATTGAAGATCCAGGCAGTGAAATCACAAATATGACAAGATCATCTTGTGTCTGGAAAGTATCAAACTTTGTTCATATCTCTGTTTCAGGGTGTAATTTAGTCTAAGATGATGCCAGTAGAACCTGAACACACTGCAACCGTATGGCATAATGTATACAAGGTGTAGATGGGCAATGACGTAGGTCAATCCAGGATAAATGAATGCAGCATTCACAATCCAATCACTGAACACTGGGAGGCGGAATGCAATCAGAACATTTCCTCCACTGATGACGAAGAAGACTTCGAAAAAAGTCAAATGCCAATTTCACATTGGGATGTTAGCTCTGCTGATTTGTTGTGCCTAAAGCCTCATACACACGATCAGATTTTCATCGGACAAATTCCTGGAAGGGCGTTGACTGTGAACTTGTTCTGCATAGATTTTTCAGCCAACATACACAAAACTACGTGTTTTTTCAGCTCTTTAGCGCCACCCTTTGGGAAACTTCTGCTAATGTTATCCTATGGTTAGCATTCGGAGCATGCGTGTTTGTACTTTGGATTTTACCTGTGTACATATGATCGGATAATCCGACAGAACACATTTGTTGTCAGACAATTTGAGAGCATGGCTATCCAACATTTGTTGTCGGAAATTCCGACAACAATTGTCCGATGGAGCGTACAGACGGTCGGATTATCCGACAAAACCCTGCCATCACACAATTGTTTTTGGAATATCCGATCGTGTGTACAGGCCTTTACCCAAACTACATCTATACGAGTTGTAGCAGGAAATTTACTATATTATTATACAGGAGTTATATGGCGCCAACAGTTTGCGCAGCGCTGTACAACATGAGTGCAGACAGTACTGTTACAATACAATGCAATACAGGAGGGTTTAGATAGCCTTGCTCGTTAAAACTTACAATCTAGGAGGAAGTTAAATTATCATCCTATTTAAAGCAGAGTTTCACCCAAAAATGGAACTTCCGCTTTAAGTGTTGGTGACCCCCTATTTTTACAGGGAAGGAAGATCACCTCTCCCCCCTCCCATCTTCTGGGACACGTCACAGGTCCGAGAAGATTGCCCGGCCGGCCAATCACAGCGCACATGTTCCCCTTTTTTAAATACCTTAGAACAAAGCTTCTGCAGCTTGACCCAGCCACCTCCGAGGGGGCCGACGTGTTCCCTTTGCTTTTCTTCTGGGTTCGCAGACTCCGGCGCTGTAAGTGGCCAGAGCCGTATTGCGGATGGGAGTCCTACGCTCCGGTGACGCGTCATATTCGGCTCCCTATCATACAATGCTCCGGAAGTGACCTAGCGGCCAACTGCACATGCGCGATGCGATCCAAACGCAATTGTGATGTGTTCCAATGGATTTACGATAGCACACACCAGCAAAGCCATCATTCAGGGCGACGTGGACTTAGGGGAAAGTGGCCAGTTGGCCTCACGTCCTCGCTCTGCTCGCTCGCTGTTCCTCCTGGCTCTTTTTTTAACATCCTTCAATCCACGGGGGGGGGGGGCACTGAAGGATCCATTAAAATGCATGTGCCTCCATTGTGAGGACACTCACTGTTAGTGTTAGGACCACAGAATTATGGGGTGCCTTGGCGCGGCTCTGTGGCTCACGCATGCGTTTGCAAATGCGTGCGGACAAAACCCCTGTTTTTAACGCACATTGTTAGACAGGTTAATTGGTTGTTCTGCTAGCTGGTCGGTAAGTAGGCTTGGTTATTCCCTGGGCATTCCCCAGGTTCTTGTTGTTATGTTAAGGAAAGAACCTGGATGCCGAATGAGGTTTCGCTGGTGTGTACTGTCGTAAATCTATTGGAACTGCGTTTGGAACGCATCGCGCATGCGCAGTTGGCCGCCACAGCACTTCCGCAGCATTCTGTTATAGGGAGCAGAGTATGACAAGTCACCGGCACGAGCCGCCAGACCTTCAGCACGCATGCGCGCTGACGTCAGTCGCTACATGAAACCATGCAGGTTTAGGAGATATTAATTTTACCTACAGGTAAGCCTGATTATAAGCTGACCAAGCGGGCAATACAACCGCTTTAATATTCAAAGCAAACTCCCCCATCTATCCATGTCTCCATGCTTTAATTTGTTGAAAAATCATTTTGAAAACCACCCCCCGGCATTTCTGGACAGAGCCATCTTGAGTAAGTGTATATGAGTCATGTAGCATTCACAGTACTTCCTGGAATCCACCTGCTCTTAGTTAAGGCATGCAGGCAGGAGGGTGTGCTTAGCTGAGAAAACCCCTCCTCCCCATACTTTCCTTTTTACTAACGGTAGCAGCATAAGGATTAAAAAATAGTCATTGTTGATTGAGAGAGGGAAGTTCCACTTGAAATAGTATTTTTGGTTTGTGGTGCTCAGATGTAGTGTAGTCCAGATTTAAGATTTATCTTGTGGGCTGAATACAGTACGGGTTGGATCAATCTTCAGTGCTGGCACCTGTGACTGGCAGAATACCCAACCAGTGCCTCCTGCCTATAGTTGGATGCAGAAGTTGGTCGTTCGAGAATTTTTCACCTGGACCTTCGACAAAACCCTGCATTCACTATATCTGATCTCCTACAGTACACACAACATGGAAATGCAAATATTTTAGTAAATATCTTTTCTCATCAGCAGTATATAGCAGTCTTGGGACTTCCATCAGTGTTAGCCTGTTTTAATTCTCCTCTGACTGTCCTATGAGGCTGCATGATGATCCCTGACTTTCTGTCTGGACAGTGCTGATTGGCACTGTGCTGATCACATACACCCTCCCCCAACAAAAAAAAAACTCTCGCAATACACACCAAACTGAGCATGTGCAGAATGCCCCCAGGAATTAGTATTGTCAGGAGATGGGTTGGGGATTGTTGAAAAGGGGAGGATCAGAAAAGACAGGATCAAAAACGGCCTTTTTTACACAATGCGGGGGATTAACTCCTTCAAGGAGTTGTAAAGGTACAAATTGTTTTCCCCTAAATAGCTTCCTTTACCTTAGTGCAGTCCTCCTTCACTTACCTAAATGTTCTTATTTCTTCTGAGAAATCCTCACTTCCTGTTCTTCTGTCTGTAACCACACACAGTAATGCAAGGCTTTCTCCCTGGTGTGGAGTGTCGTGCTGGCCCCCTCCCTTGGACTACAGGAGAGTCAGGATGCTGCTCTCTACGTTGCAGATAGAGAAAGGATCTGTGTGTTAGTGGGCATCCTGACTCTCCGGTAGTCCAAGGGGCGAGCACGACACTCCACACCAGGGAGAAAGCCTCGCATTACTGTGTGGAGTTAGACAGAAGAACAGGAAGTGAGGATTTCTCAGAAGAAATAAGGACATTTAAAAGCAAAATGGAAGGATGAGGTAAGTGAAGGAGGACTGCACTAAGCGAGTATAACAAGCATGCTTTACTGCATATACAGACTGATTTTACTGTTGTGGGTCCACACTATTGCTGCATGCGGCTCACAGCAGGGGTCCGGTGCATCCCCATTCACCATTTTAGGTCCGATTTCAGACCAAAAAAGATGCAGAGGACCCCATGTGCAAATTTGCACCAGTGCCGCAGCGAAGATATGTAAACCGGCTCCATAGAGAGTCAGTCACAATCTCCTACCATGTGAACTGGATGCAGGGAAACCCACATCCAATTCGCATAGGTGTGAGCCCATCCTGAAAAGTGAGTGTTGAGCTGGGTGGTGCCAACAGGGCCCCCAAAGAAATACATTTTGATGGATTCTGCAATGCCCACCCCCCCCCCCCCCAATCTGAGTTCTGAGCCATTCAACTTAGTACATGCAATCTGATTCGGGGGTCACATCTGGCAAGCACCCCAAATAAGCATTTCTGCAAACCTTCATGTACATTTCAAACATTTAAAATGATGAGTCTTCCTTGTACTTTGTTGTTAATTGCGTCTCAGATTGAATTTATTCAGACATGAGAAAATGTTATGCTATGAATCACTCATCACTAGCGCCCGCTAAGAGGGAGGCATGCACTCGGTGACCCGGGGCTGTGAGCGCCTAGTGTTACCATAGCACAAGGAAAGGCATGAAATCAATAAACTGTACTTCAGTATTGATCAGGCGTCTCAGCCAGAAGCAGAGTCATTCCTCTCTATAATAAGTTCAGCTGGATTTACAAATAATTATGGCTAAACACTGGGAGCATGCTTTCTGCTCATAATTAAAGAGTGCCTCCAGAACCGGTTTCTATGGAGTCATGACCTACCGTATATACTTGAGTATAAGCCAAGTTTTTCAGCCCTTTTTTAGGGCTGCAAATAGCCCCGTCGGCTTATACTCGAGTCAGTGTACCTGTCGGGTCGCGGGCGTCCATTTTTCAAAAGTCGTGGCTTCCTCCTGGTCTGTTATTGGCGTTTGACACTGTCTTTCGCTACCGCCTATCACAGAGATCCTTTCATCCTCAGACTTTCCCAGCAGACACTGTGTTCAGTGTTCCGCCTATCATGGACGTCCTCCTGTCTGAGGATAAAAGAAGGTTCGTGATTGGCGGAACACTGAACACAGTGTCTGCTGGGAAACTGAGTCAGAGGATGAGAGGACCTCAGTGATAGGCGGTAGCGGAACACAGGTGTCAATCGCCTATCATGGACCAGGAGGAAGCCACGATTTTTGAAAAATGGATGCCTGTGACCCGACCGGTACACTGACTATCACGGAACGGCACCTGGAGGAACCCGCAACATTTGAAAAATGGATGCCCGTAGCCTGTCAAGAATACAGGTACACTGAAGCTGCAATGGGCACAGTAAGGCTACAATGGGCACAGTGAGAATGGGCACAGTAAGGTTGCAATGGGCACAGTAAAGCTGCAATGGTCACAGCAAGGCTGCAATGGTCACAGCAAGGCTGCAATGGTCACAGTCAGAATGGGTACAGTAAGGCTGCAATGGGAACAGTGAGAATAGGCACAGTAAGGCTGCAGTGGGCAAAGTCAGAATGGGCACAGTAAGGCTGCAATGGGCACAGTCAGAATGGGTACAGTAAGGCTGCAATGGGAACAGTGAGAATAGGCACAGTAAGGCTGCAGTGGGCAAAGTCAGAATGGGCACAGTAAGGCTGCAATGGGCACAGTCAGAATGGGTACAGTAAGGCTGCAATGGGAACAGTGAGAATAGGCACAGTAAGGCTGCAGTGGGCACAGTCAGAATGGGTACAGTAAGGCTGCAATGGGAACAGTGAGAATAGGCACAGTAAGGCTGCAATGGGAACAGTGAGAATAGGCACAGTAAGGCTGCAATGGGCACAGTGAGGTTTCAAATAGGCATTGTTGACCCTCTTTTCCGCTTACAGTAGCTACTGCATTCTCACCCTAGGCTTATACACGAGTCAATATGTTTACCCATTTTTTCGTGGTAAAATTAGGGCCTCGGCTTATACTCGAGTATATACTGTACTTGTAATATGGTTTATTTTTCTAAGCAGTCAGGCCAAGCTTCTTTCAATGTTATCTACGAAAGACAGTAATTTTAAAGAACCCAACACTTTATATTCCCGATATGTGCCTGTTGTACCATTTACTTGCATGGGAAGTATCCTATTCTCTTTGTATTACTTCTCTTGTGTGAATTCCCTGGTGTTCCTCTAGTCCCCTTGCTATCCTAGTAAAAACTGACAACACTAAGCAGTAGAGCACCGCATGGTAAATTTTATGGCTGTGCTGAGAAATGTCCTGCTCTCCTCCTGTGATCAGACTTGTGCCGACATGCCTCCCCAGCACAGCCATTCACCGTGCTGCCGTTTCTCCTTCCCTAGCTCTCTGAGATCCATATACAGCTGAAAACAGAGGGAATGGAATGACTTTTGTAGCACCCTCCTAGGAAGGCGCTAGAAGAGAGAATAGTTTTCGATCTTTCTGCTTACCAGGAAGATAGATGGTCAGGTAAAACTTAGAGTGCTCTCTGCCTACCAGGGAGCAGGATCCATTGGTTGGGTCTGCTCATTGAGCTCAGGTGCAGCTCAGCCTGTTTGACTGTCCCTCACTGAGGGGTCGCACCGATTAGGACGGTATCATTTCCGGCAAATGCCGCCGATTTGACATGTCATTTCGCACTAGTGTGAACCAGGGCTAAATTGAGCTGCGTGGTGTTGTCAGGATCACCGGGTCACCCACAGCTTGAATTTTGGCAATGTATGGCCAGATTTATTCTCATGTAACAGTCACAGATGTGGTCTTTGATCTCCTTACTCTGTCCACCCATCTCCAATACTGGAAAGACAACACGTCACAGAGAAGCCTGGCCACTCCATCTCCAATAACATGCTACTCATTCAGACTCACTGGAAAAAGACAGAAACTTGTCTTGATAGACCTTATGTGATTGTTTCCACTTCCTTGGATCTCTCCAAGGGGGGATTCAGATGGCAATAAAAACCTGACAGAGGTTCTAACTCTTTTATCCAAAACAAAAACACATTTAGCCAAATTTCTGTTTGATGAGAAACAAAAGACACACAGTTTGTGGTATCTGTATTTAAGTATCAGGCCGCGTACACACGTCCGAGAACCTCGTCGGGCTAAACTCATCGTTCCGCCCGACGAGGTTCTCGGGTGGCCGTCAAGTTCGTCGACCAGGCTGTCGAAAAAGGCGTCGAGCCATTAGTCCCGATGGCCCGTCGAGGAAATAGAGAGCCTGCTCTCTATTTTGGCTCGATGCCTCGCTCGCCAGTTTGCTCGGTGAAAACGTACACACGATCGAGCTTCTCGGCAGAATATGGATCCCAGCGAGCTTCTCGCTGGATTCTGCCGAGAAGCTTGGTCGTGTGTACGGGGCCTAAGTCCTTCTGATGCAGCAAAAGCACAGTCAGGTACACGGTCATATTAAACACACGGGGGATGTCTGTAAAATGACTGCGACTGAAAAACTCCATTTCCTCAGCACAGCAGCAGCAATGTGATCAGTGAGCCCTGGGGAGATTACACTGATTTTATCTTCACCCACGTGCCTGTTTACAAGCAATGCTTTGAAAATGTTACTGTTAGCATTATGTCTGCAAAGAGCGTGCTTGCATTCATTTACAACCAGATATATGCCAGTATTTCTATAGGAAATACATATAGATAAAATCCAGGCATAAGCCCAATCACTAATATCTCATACGAGATTTAAAATGTACTTTTAAAAGTAATTTTCAGTATTTCAAATAGGCATTTCCTCCAGCTTTCCTCAAAATATTACAACAATCTTTGGATCTTGCAGTATGTTATCTAATGTACCACCCTTTGCATTTTTCTAATAAAAAAAGTTTGTAAACAAGAAAAAAACATTACAACAATCCTTCCTTGAGGAACCTTCTTTAGGCACTTCCTGTTATAAGGTGACAACACTGTCCCTGTCTCCCGATGGTGCTCCTGCGTTGTCGCCCGCTCGCCTAAGAGAGACTAGAAGAGGCCCTGCCATCGCAGGTTGGACAGGCATGTTACATTGATGTTAGTAATCGGAAAACCCACCCTGAGAAATGTCATAAAGCCATGAATCGAGTACATGTAGAGAAGGAGGTGTCTGAGAAGCTGCAGAAGGTCCACTATGTGGAGCTATGTCAAAGAGTAAGAAGAAAGGTTCCTTTTGAGATAAAGGTTTTACTTATAGCACTGTGCAAAAGTTTTAGGCAGGTTTGAAGAAATGTGGGGGGTGTATATGGTAAGGGGGCACTAATAATTAAGTGCTATAGTGTAATGATCAAAGGAAACATGAATTGGAAAACAATATATGGACTGTATAAACAACAATACGCCGGTAATTGAGGCCGCGGCTTTGCGGCCTTGTGAAGGCCCAAGCTTCCTTCTGTGACCTGGTGCCATCTGGTGGTGGCCGTTGGCATTACAAGTAAAACAGCAGTTCTAATGTGTTTTTTTCACTATGTTCACTGCCATCTACTTCCCTCTAATTAGAATCCCCAAAAATTATATTATATATATATACATTATATATTATATACACCCTAGAGAATAAAATAGCGATCGTTGCAATACTTTCTGTCACACCGTATTTGCGCAGCGGTCTTACAAGCGCACTTTTTTTGGGAAAAAATACACTTTTTTTAATTAAAAAATAAGACAACAGTAAAGTTATCCCAATTTTTTTTTTTATATTGTGAAAGATAATGTTACGCCGAGTAAATTTATACCCAACATGTCACGCTACAAAATTGCGTCCGCTCGTGGAATGCCGACAAACTTTTACCCTTTAAAATCTCCATAGACGACGTTTAAAAAATTCTACAGGTTGCATGTTTTGAGTTACAGAGGAGGTCTAGAGCTAGAATTATTGCTCTCGCACTAATGATCGCGGCAATACCTCACATATGTGGTTTGAATACCGTTTACAAATGCGGGCGCTACTCATGTATGTGTTCGCTTTTATGCACGAGCTTGGCAGGACAGCTTGCCAGACCGTCCCAGCAGACAGATTCGATCGCGGCAATACCTCACATATGTGGTTTGAATACCGTTTACAAATGCGGGCGCTACTCATGTATGTGTTCGCTTTTATGCACGAGCTTGGCAGGACAGCTTGCCAGACCGTCCCAGCAGACAGATTCGATCGTGTGTACGGGCGAGCAGACGGATTTGGCCAGCCGACAGAATTTAAAGCATGCTTTAAAATCTGTCGGCTGGAAACCAGTCCGTCCGACATGTCTGCTGGTTAGTACGCTAACCAGCAGACATATCTTCTCGCACAAGCGTCGAATGGATTTGACGCATGTGCGGAAGTTATTTACTTCCTGGTGCGGTGACGTGGCTGTCTGCTGGCTGGCATTTTGGTTTGATCGTGTACAGCGATCAAACCAAAACAGGCAGCAGACAGATTTGTTCAAATCGGTCTGTCCGACCGATTTGAACAAATCTATTTGCTCGTGTGTACGGGGCCTTAGACAATATCAAAGCTGGCGACATTGGTTGGGAAGTAGAGGTAAGTGCCTACTTACCTGAAGATTTACCATATATATATAATGAAGAGAAACAGGCCATAGTGAAGTTCTGCAATTTATTGTAAAGCAAAGTAGCCACTTACTTTAACAAGCGCCGAGTTTGGTGCTTTTAGGCGGTGGAACACACGCTACACCTACCCACGCGAGTGAGACACAGTGCGGCAGGTGCTTCACACAGGGCCGTCTCAATAGCATCATGGGCCCCTGGGCAAAGTAATTCACTGGGGCCCCACCAGCTTGCCCTAATTTACACACCTACAGTACTTTTAAGAAATAAAGTATAAAAAGCCGCCGTACAGCTATGACGGCTCGCGCAGGGGAGCCAGCCTGCCACAGTTGGTTAAGAACTATCTTCAGTGTAAAGAGGAACAAGGAGTCCTGGAAATTATGGTTTGGCCCCCCACAGAGCCCTGATCTCAACATCATGGAGTCTGTCTGGGATTACATAAAGAGACAGAAGGATCCGAGGCAGCCTTCATCCACAGATATGTGGTTAGTTCTCCATAATGTTTGGAAAAACCTACTGAATATGATCCAAGAATGATCTATGTGTATGAGGCGAAATGCCAGATCACCAGGGGAGAATAAAGAAAATAAGCCTAAAAATGAAACGATCACATTAAAAGACTGGTAAGCTGCAATATGTAACATTTGGGGATTTGGGTTTAAATACGCAGGAGTAGAGTCACGCAAATGGCGTGTCAGTGTCTGTATTTGTGCAATGACTTTCACAGCCCTCGGCCCCTACATCTTAGACAAAACTTCCAAGTCCATTTTATATCGTTTGAATTATATTTTTTTACATTGTACCAGTTACCTAGGCAACCATCTTATTAGATGGACCAATACCTATGACCTAGGAGAGAGGAGCCCATTAATTTACTGAAAGAATCAGCGACATCACTGGCTGCTACTGAACAGGAAAAGTAAAAAAAAAAAAAACATAAAATTACAAAATAATAACCCTGACCGTACCGAGAAAATTATACAAGACCAGCCAATCTTACTGCCAAATGATGTAAGTACCCGTCCTTGTCACTTACCTGACCCTTGATCCACATCTAGAACTTATATTAATAAATATCTGAGTGGTGGGCGGCCTACTTACTGATCACACCAACACCGATGAAGGCCGAAAGTGGCATTAAGCCCAAAAGCAAACTTATAATACTGAAGCTTAGCAATTCTTAGAGGTGGTAGCTGCATTCGTTTTTTTTGTCAGGCTCTCTTTCCGCCAGTGAGTCCTCCTGCTCAGCAGGGGATCTCTCCACTGATCCCTATGAAGCAGGTGGATGACAGGTCCGTTTCGCTCCGCTGATGCAGAGCAGACTCTGTGTTGTCTATGGGGCTGTTGGATGGAACCAGACCAACTATCCGATTCCAGCTGGCTGTCACCTGATCCGCCAGACAGATGGGGAATGGATAGATGGATCCCTATCCATCTGGTTTTTTTTTTTTATCCAGAAAAAAGTTTATTGAAGAACATGTTAAAGACATACACCGAAGCTATATAAACATTCCGGTACATTTCCAAGCAAAATAAACCATAAGATTGCACATTTTGCACATCCATTTATTGACATTCTGAGCCCGTCTACCGCCCCATTCTATGTTGGGCTGCCAGTGCCCTCAGGGAAGGCCCAATCACCAAACATATATCCTGTTCAGGTCCCTAGCCCCAACAATCTGCCCGTGACCAGATCCACCAGGGCCAGGCCCCGTACATTCAGCCACGGTCCCCACAACTTCTCAAACTTATGGGTGCTACCCTCATGCTGGTATATTATTTTTTCCTTCCGGAGCATATCTCCCATTGTATTAATCCATTCTTTAAGGGCAGGAGAGTCCTGCGACATCCAATGAGTCATTATAAGCTTGCGAGCCATAAACAGAGATCTAATAACAGCCACCCTGATGCATTCCTCCCAACCCAACTCATCTAGTATATGGAGTAAACAGTGTTTTGGATCTGTAGGCAGTGAGACCTGAAACACCCTGTCTATGGTGTCCACCACCCCCTTCCAATATGGGTGAAGTTTTGGGCATCTCCACAGTAGGTGGATCAAGTCCCCATGGTCTCTCTTACACCTGATACACAATGGAGTGGGCCGCAGACCCATAGCAAACAGTCTGTGGGGGGTGTAGTACACCCTCAGCAGTAAAAACAGTTGCGACACTCTATGAGATACATTCAAGTAGCATGTGGGAACCGCCTGTAGGGCTTCCTCCCACTGGTCTCCATCAATCGGGCCCACCTCTCCCCCCCACTTGGCCATCATCCGCAAAGGGTGTTTGGTCAGAAAGTTTTGTAGTAGCATATTATAACATTGCAATATAAACCCCTTAGTATTGGCAGCTCTAGCAATCAAGTTAAACAAAGGGGTTGGGGAGGGGATCCACTCCGAAGATCTGCTCTGGGCATTTATAGCATGGCATAGTTGCATATAATAAAACCTCATAGACCACGGCAAACCAAAGAGACCCTGTAGGGTTTCAAACGAGATCAATGTCCCATTGCAAAAGACCTGGCAAAGGTAGACCACCCCATATCTCCTCCAAAGTGCACCATGCTGTAGTTTAGTCAACTATCCATCTGTTTTTAGTGGACAGGATGTGATGTCAGTGAGAACATAAAGAGCAATGGATGGTCTGATCAGTCCATCAGTGTGAAATGGACCAAAATGGATGTAAACCCTCACATATACGCAGTGAAGTGAACAGCCTTAGACGATACACAGGAATGAAATAAATCTCCCTACATAAGTTTTACATGTATATCGGCTGTCTTTAGCTTTATATACAGTTTAGAAAGTTCAGATGTGTTAGGAGATTTTCTATTCCTGTTCAACACTGCAATGAAGCCTGGACATACAGCCAAGACATCTAATTGGAGGAAAAGCACAAGTAAAGTGTTAATAAACCCAGGACGCTGCATTCAGTATATCTGGTCTCCGACAGTACACAGAACATGGAAATGCAATTATTTTAGTTAAAGCGGTTGTATACCCGCATATACATTATTTTTTATTATTTTTTTTACACCTGCAAGGCAAAAGCCATAATGAGCTAATATGCACCGCATATTAGCTTATTATGAAATACTTACCTCGGAACTAGGAGAAGTGACTTACCTGGTCCACGCCGGCGTGTCTCCCGGGTATCACTGCTCCAGCGCTGTGATTGGCTGAAGCGGCGATGACGTCACTCCCGCGCATGCGTGCGGGAGATTTCATTCCGGCAAGGGTCGGCGGCGGCCAGCCCTTTAGCCAAGGATCCCCCCTGCACATGCGCCGCTGCAATCAGCGGCGCATTGTGAGGGGAATATCTCTTAAACCGTACAGGTTTAGGAGATATTCTTTATACCTACAGGTAAGCCTGATTGATTATAGGCTTACCTGTAGGTAAAACTCAAAAAGTGGGGTTTACAACCACTTTAATATAAACTACTAAATACCTTTTCTCATCATCAGTATATAGCAGCCTTGTGACTTCTATCAGTGTCTGGTTAAAGTGTACAGGAGGAGTTTTCATTCACCCCTGACTGTCCAATGAGGCTGCAAACTCTCTAGTAAGAAACTGAGCATGTGCAGAGTTCCCCCAGGGTTCTGTTCTATCAGGAGATGGATTGGGGACAGTGGAAGAAGGGCATCAGAGAAGAGAGGATCAAACAGCATTTTTACACAATGCAGAGGATTAACCCCTTAGGTTCCACAGCGAGTATAACAAGCATGCTTTACTGCATATACAGATTGATTTTACTGTTGTGGGTTTAGTAACACTTTAGGGTATAAAACCTTCCATTTTCTCCATCTGTGCTCAGATAAAGTTTAGTTCCGCTTTAAATTTTAACTGTTTGTATGTTTGACAAATGAGGACTCAACAATTCAATGCCCAACCCTCCTTTCATGGTGTGTGAATGGCCATATGGGACTGTGTGTATATACCATATATTTGGAGGAAAGTCATATGAATGAGTGATCGGGAGCCAACAATCATTTCCCTTCTATGACTGGGTACCCTAACCATATAATCACAACGATAAGTACACCCCTCACATTCGTCACATTTTTTTATTATATCTTTTCATGTGACAACACTGAAGAAATGACACTTTGCTACAATGTAAAGTAGTGAGTGTACAGCTTGTATAACAATGTACATTTGCTCTCCCCTCAAAATAATTCAACACAGAGCCATTAATGTCTAAACTGCTGGCAACAAAAGTGAGTACACTCCTAAGTGAAAATGTCCAAATTGGATGCAATTAGCCATTTTCCCTCCCCAGGGTCATGTGACTCATTAGTGTTACAAGGTCTCAGATGTGAATGGGGAGCAGGTGTGTTAAATTTGGTGTTATCGCCCTCACTCTTTCATACTGGTCACTGGAAGTTCAACATGGCACCCCATGGCAAAGAACTCTCTGAGCATCTTAAAAAAAAAAAGAATTGCTGCTCTACATAAAGATAGTCTAGGCTATAAGAAGGTTGCCAAGACCCTGAAACTGAGCTGGGGCACGGTGGCCAAGACCATACAGCGGTTTAACAAAACAGGTTCCACTCCGAACAGGCCTTGCCATGATCAACCAAAGACGTTGAGTGCACATGCTCAGAGTCATATTCAGAGAAGTAGACGTATGAGTGCTGCCATCATTGCTGCAGAGGTCGAAGAGTTGAGGGGTCAGCCTGTCAGTGCTCAGACCATACACTGCACACTGCATCAAATTGGTCTGCATAGCTGTTGTCACAGAAGGAAGCCTCTTCTAAAGATAGTGCACAAGAAAGCCCACAAAGTTTGCTTAAAACAAGCATACTAAGGACATGGAATACTGGAACCATGTCCTGTGGTCTGATGAGACCAAGATAAACTTATTTGGTTCAGATGGTGTCAAGTGTGTGTGGTGGCAACCAGGTGAGGAGTACAAAGACAAGTGTGTCTTGCCTAGATCCAGCATGGTGGTGGGAGTGTCATGGTCTGGGGCTGCATGAGCGCAGCTGGTGTTCTGTCGAATAGTGCCTCCCGTTGAAAAATGCCTCCGATAGGTCTGCGCATGCATGGTATCGAAAATCACTCCAGCTGATATGTTGATAAGCTGGCATGACCTGAACATAGTGCATGTGCATATCATCCGCGGCATTATTCGACACAAACAGCGCAGGAAGAATGTAATTTTCAGATTATGCCCCCCTGCTGCGGGGCATGTTTTGTGTGTGTTGCAGGGTGTCTTCAGTCTGTTAAATGCTGGGTCACCGTGTGTGTTGCAAAACCCACTGTTCAACACACCTCTCCCTCCGCTGTTTGCATAGCATCAGATAATGCCGCGGACGATCTGCACATGCGCTATGTTCAGGTCATGCCAGCTGATCAGCTGGAGTGACATTGCATACTGCACATACGCAGACCCATCGGAGGCATTATTCAACAGAGGGCATTTCTCGATAGAACACTGGCACTGGGGGACTACAGTTTATTGACGGAACCATGAATACCAACATGTACTGTGACATACTGAAGCAGAACATGATCCCCTCCCTTCGGAGACTGGGCTGCAGGGCAGTATTGCAACATAATGACCCCAAAACACACCTCCAAGACGACCACTGCCTTGCTAAAGAAGCTGAGGGTAAAGGTGATGGACTGGCCAAGCATGTCTCCAGAACTAAACCCTATTGAGCATCTGTGAGACATCCTCAAACGGAAGGTGGAGGAGCGCAAGGTCTCTAACATCCATTAGCTCTGTGATATCATCATGGAGGAGTGGAAGAGGACTCCAGTGGCCACATGTGAAGCTCTGGTGAACTCCATGCCCAAGAGGGCTAAGGCAGTGCTGGAAAATAATGGTGACCACACAAAATATTGACACTTTGAGCCCAATTTGGACATTTTAACTTAGGGGTGTACTTCATTTTGTTTCCAGCAGTTTAGACATTATTGGCTGTGTGTCAAGTTATTTTGAGGGGACAGCAAATGTACACTATTAGTGCCGGTTCACCCAGGGGCAACCCGACTTAAGCCCCATACACACCATCAGATTATCTGCAGATTTTTGTCTTCAGATTTACCAAAACCATCTAATATGAGGTCAAACCTTAAGAGTTTCAATTTGTATGCAATCAGGCAGGCCCTTGTACTACATGGTTTTGGTAAATCTGAAGACAAAAATATGCAGATAATCTGATGGTGTGTATGGGGCTTTACAGTGTGATTTTGCAAGGTGACTTCAGCACGACTTGGAGAAACTTACAAACACGACTTTAAATTGCCTCCAGGACAGGCGATTTTGGCTGTGGCCAATCACAGAATAATCAGCTCTGTGGGAGGGAGGGGTAAACCATTTTCTTTTCCTGTAATGTTGCTTCAGCTAAGATGGAGATCCGACTTTGGAGACAACTTCCATTGAAATCTATGGATACAAGTTGCCTAAAAGTCGCCTTGAAGTAGTACAGCAGTGGTTCTCAACCTGGGGTCGGGACCCCCTCGGGAGTTGAATGAGGATTTGCCAGGGGTCACTGAATCCTGGTCTGTTACTGAAGCCCGCATAACTCTCCCAGCCTTTTTGCTATCCCTGGAGCCTGTGGCCACCCAGATGAGATGGGTTGTTCCTGGAACCCGCAGCCGCCCATTCAGTTCACGGCATGGCTGGGGGGCAAAGACTAGAAGTCAGCTGACTGCTGAGGAATTTGAAAAGTAAGGGGTGGGAGGAGACCATGTCTCCTGATTTCGGCAACGGTGTCACTGCTACGAGACGCCACAAAGTCAGAAACACAGTGAAGCCGGAGACAGTGAGTGACACTACCTGTGATTATAGTTGCCATTAAAAAGACTCAGGGAGCGCTAAATGTCTGTGGGTTAGGGGCACAAATGACTTGTCTTGCCTTGGGTGATAACAGCCCACACTACAAAAATAATTTTACTGATAGGGGTCCCCACAACATAGGAAATTTTATAAAGAGGTCACGGCACTAGAAGGTTGAGAACCACTGTAGTACAGGAACCTTTTCTGAAGTCGGAGCGACTTCAGTAGTGTACATTAAGACGGCTCTCATTGACTAAAATGGGATTTCTGATGTCAAGCGACTTGGGGCGACTTCCCAAGACGCTGTAGTGTGAACCGGCACTTACACTCACTACTTTACATTGTAGCAAAGTGTAATTTCTTCAGTGTTGTCACATGAAAGGGTATAATAAAATATTTACAAAATGTGGTTATTACAGCAAGATCACCTTCTGTAATTCCGAACAGACAATGGGGCA
The DNA here is from genome assembly GCA_029574335.1 of Rana kukunoris. Taxonomy (NCBI): domain Eukaryota; kingdom Metazoa; phylum Chordata; class Amphibia; order Anura; family Ranidae; genus Rana; species Rana kukunoris. Next base: position 63,614,433 of record CM056053.1, on the reverse strand, counting down.
CAATCAGCTGGTGTTTGTTCTGGTTCAGGAAGCAATGAGGAATGTGCTTTAAATACAGCAAGAAAGCAGCTCTACTGCTAAGTGGTAGATAAACAATATGACGTGCCATTCAACCCCTTCTTACATCTCAATGGGAAATGGAAACAATGCTCTGTACAAAGCCACAATGTCACTGCCAAAATATGTAGGCTTTGCCGTGCGTGTTGATCGATGGGAATGCCACAAACGCCTGCAACCGCACTGTCCCAACTGCTAACACTCAGAAATCATTTAAAACAAAGTCATCCAATTTGTATCAGTATCTGGGTTCTCTCCAGGATTCTGCATAAAGATGCCCAAGGACCTCAGCAGAAACATAAGATGTTATGAAGAAGGTGTCCCCAAATAGTTTTAAGATGGAGTACCGCTTGGACCTTGAAGAAGGGGGTGCAACTGAAAATTTGGATGTTAGGACAAATAAAAAAATATCACCGACATTACTCAATTGTTCTTGTTTTGTTTTAACACGACTACAATCACCTCACGCAAGTTAACTAAAATCAAATTTTCTACCTTCTAGGAAATATCTATATATTATATCCTTTTCTCCTTTCACCTATTGATTTGTATGTGCTATCTCACATTTTTTGAGCTGCTGCATTTTTTTTTTAGTTGTTTTACATATATCACATGTTAGTTAGGTAGCGCGGTATTCCACATTTTTTATCTACTATATATTACTGTATATAATATATACTCGAGTATAAGCCAACCGAATATAAGTTGAGGCACCTAATTTTACCATAAGAAAATGGGAAAACGTATTGACTTGTGTATAAGCCTAGGGTGTCCATCTGCATGCCTCACCGTGCCTCCCTGTTTCCATGTGCATGCCTCACTGTGTCCATCTGCATGCCCATGTGCGTGCCACACTGTGTCCATGCCTCACTTGTGTCCATGCCTCACTTGTGTCCATGACTAGACTTACGTTTAACATGTGAGTATATAGAAGGGGTGCCCGGGTTTGAAAAATTGGTGCTCCCCGGCCGTAGGTCCCCCAGACAGCAAACTTTGCACACTAGAAGAGGAGACCTGGGGCTACAAGTGTGCCAATACAGTGGGGTCCAGGGGACCTATGGCCAGTTGGTACCGGGTCCCCAAAGTTACTGGAGAAATTACTGTTTAATATGGGAGTCTATGGACTTTGAAAAATCGGTGCTCCCCGGCCGTAGGTTCCCCGGGCAACAAACTTTGCACACTTGTAGAGGAAGAGTGGGGCTATATTTGTGCCAATTGTGGTTCAGGGGACCTACAGTCGGCCGGTACCGGGTCCCCAAAGTCCGGGAGATCAGGCGCAAAAAACCGGAGTTAGTCTTACCGGTAACTCTCTTTCCAGGAGTCTTCCAGGACAGCCCTGAGATATATGGCTCCTCCCTCCGGGACAGGAAACACATTCCCCCAAAACATAAAAGGAGGTCCTCCAGGCCCTCTCCTCAGTTCATCCAAGAATTCCTGAAGGCTCTGAAAAACATAACATACTAACACATCGTCAGTACACATATCCAACTCCTGTTTACAAACTATAAACTCTGGGTGGGAAACCGGGCTGTCCTGGAAGACTCCTGGAAAAAGAGTTACCGGTAAGACTAACTCCGGTTTTCCCCCCTCGTCTTCCAGGACAGCCCTGAGATGATAAACAAGAAACTTACTTGTCAGGGTGGGGTAGCCGCCTGGAGGACCCTTCGGCCAAATGACTGATCCTTCTCAGACATCAAGTCCAGGCGATAGTGCTTGGCGAAGGTCGTATAGTTTGACCACGTTGCCGCCTTACAGATTTCTTCCGGAGAGGCTCCGGCCTTTTCCGCCCAGGAACTCGAAACCGCTCTAGTAGAGTGTGCCTTGACAAATGGGGCCTGCTTCCCCTCTAACTCATAAGATTTAGCTATCGCTAACCTGATCCACCTGGCAATAGAAGACTTAGATGCTTTTTGCCCTTTCTTAATCCCCGAAAAATTAACAAAAAGAGAATCAGACTTCCTGAGTTCCTTGGTTACCTTTAAATAAATTAAAATACATCTCTTAACATCTAGAGATGTCCCCTCTGAGCTCGAGGGAGACAAAAAAGTCGGAAGGACAATGTCTTGAGTCCTGTGAAATGAGGACGCTACTTTAGGGAGAAAACTGGGGTCTGTCTTCAACACAACTCTATCCTCATAAATTAACAAAAAAGGCTCTCTGATAGAAAGCGCCTGAAGGTCACTTACCCTCCTGGCGGAAGTGACTGCTACCAACAGAACTGTCTTAAGGGTTATCCATTTTAAGATAGATTCCTCCAGAGGCTCAAATGGACTAGCTGACAATGCTTTAAGTACCAAAGAGAGATCCCAAGGAGGACAGGGTGAGATCTTCACCGGCCTAGATCTAGACAAGGCTTTGAAAAAATTCTTAATAAAAGCATTCTGCTGAAGGGAACATTGAAGAAAGACACTAAGGGCCGCAACCTGTACTTTTAAGGTACTTGGGGATAGACCCATGTCTACTCCTGCCTGCAGAAAATCTAGAATTGCTGGGACCTTTGGTTGATCAATTTTTCGCTCTTCTAACCAGGAACAAAATTTTTTCCAGAATTTGGCATAAATTTTTCTAGTAACCGGTTTTCTGCACTGAATCAGGGTTTTGATTACTTTCTCCGAGAAGCCCTGTGTTCTCAGCAACTGTTCCTCAGATACCACGCAGTTAGGTTTAGTCTGTCTACCTGCGGATGAAGAATGGGACCCTGTGATATTAGATCCCTCCTGCTGGGAAGATGAAATGGGGATAGAATGGCCAGCCTTTTCAGAATGGCAAACCAAGGTCTTTTCGGCCAAAAAGGAGCAACCAAAATTAGATCGGTTCTTTCCGTCCGAAATTTCTGAAGGACTGCTGCTATCATCCTTATTGGAGGGAAAGCGTAGCAGCTGTTGAACTTCCATGTCTTGGAAAAAGCATCTATCCCTGTAGCCCTGTCCCCTGGATGGATCGAGAAGAACTGTATTACCTTCTTGTTCTTTTCGGAGGCGAAAAGGTCCACCTCCAGTTGACCCCACTTCTGCACTATTTGAGCGAAAACCTCCTCGTGTAGTGCCCACTCGTCCTGACTCACCTGTTGACGGCTCAGATAATCCGCTAGGGAGTTCTGGGTGCCCTTTAGGTGGACCGCTGTCAGTGAAGCCAGATTTGTTTCTGCCCAGGAAAAAATTTCGTTGGCTATAGCCTGAAGAGCAGGACTTCTCGTGCCCCCCTGCTTGTTCACATATGCCACAGTTGTTGCATTGTCTGTGCGAACCTGCAGATGTCGCCCTTTCAGGGTTGTCTGAAACACTTCGATTGTTTTCAGGACTGCCAGGAGTTCTCTCTGGTTTGAGGAACGTCCTGCCTCTCTTGGAGACCATGTTCCCTGGGCCACTGCCTCCCCCAGGTGGGCTCCCCACCCCCAGGCACTGGCATCTGTAGTTACTACTGTTTCTACCGGCAGGGTCCAGGTTAGACCCTTGTCTAGATTGTTGCGCGTTCGCCACCACCATAGAGTCCTTTTGACTCGGGATGAGATTGGAATCTGGACCTCCAAATCTTGCCTTTGGCCACTCCAAAACCTAAGCATTAGTTGCTGCAACGGACGTTGATGGAACCTCGCCCAGGGTACCGCTGGAAAACATGCCGTCATAAACCCCAGTACTCTCATAACTTGTCTGACCGAAGCTTCTCGGTTGGACTGTAACTGGGCTGCTGCTTGTTCTACCTTTACCATCTTTTCTTCTGGAAGATAAAATTTTCTCTCTACAGAAGAAATCCTGTAACCTAGGTACAGAACTTCCTGAGATGGGGTCAATTGAGACTTGTCTCGGTTGATTATCCAGCCGAGAGAGGAGAGAAAGTTCTGAGCTTCCTGCAAATCCTCTTCCAGCTGTTGGGCTGATCCTGCCACGAACAGGAGATCGTCCAGATAAGGGATTACAATTATCGCCTTGTTTCTCAGCGGTGCTAGAGCCTCTGCCAGGATCTTTGTGAAAATTCTTGGCGATGAGGACAGACCAAAGGGAAGGGCTTGGAACTGGAAATGTTTGATCTCCGAGTTCACCTTCACCGCTACCCTGAGGAACTTTTGGAAGTCCCCATGAATTGGGACGTGCAAGTAGGCATCCCTGAGGTCCAGGGTGGCCATGTAACACCCTGGAAATAGAGACCTTGCCACTGTGAAAATTGACTCCATCTTGAACCTTTTGTATTTTACAAATTTGTTCAGGGGACGAAGATTCAGGATCATTCTGAATTTTCCCGATGGCTTTTTTACTACAAATACATGGGAATACGTCCCTAGACCCTGTTCCTTTTGTGGGACCTGAATTAGAACTCTTTGGTCTACTAATTCCCCTAGAGATAGGCCCAAGGCCTCTGCCTTCTCTCTGTCCCTTGGAAGCTGGGTAATCAGAAAACTTGGAGGGGGTGTCATCGTGAACTCCAACTTGTATCCGTTCCTGATTATGTTTAAAATGAACGGACTTGAAGTTGCCCTGGTCCATTGTGGGAGAAACTGCCCCAATCTTCCTCCCACCGGGACGCAAGAGTCACTGTGGCTTGGGGGTGGTTTGAGGAGGATTAAACAATATTCCTCCTCTCCCCCTACCTTTATGGCCTGCCCAGTGTTTCTTTGGTTGGCCTTCCTTTTGCAGGTTTTGTTTGAAACCTCGAAAAAAACGTCTTCCCTCCGCTTTTTTCTTTCTCTCTGGAAAAGCCTTTTTTCTGTCCTGGGTCCTTTCTAGCGCTTCCTGTAGTCCTGACCCAAACAGGTGGTCACCTGAAAAGGATAACCCACAGAGTTTTAACTTGGAGGCAGCATCACCTGTCCAAGTTTTCAGCCACACTGATCTTCGGGCTGCGTTTACCAAGGCTGCTGATCTGGCTGCCAACTTAACTGATTCTTCAGAGGCATCCGCCAGAAAGCCTACCGCTTTAAAAAGAAGAGGGAAAGATTTTAATATTTCCTGTCTGGATGTACCCGCCTGGATGTGGGTTTGCAACTGAGTAAGCCAACATTCTAGATTTCTAGCTACACAGGTTGCTGCTAGTGCGGGCTTCAGACTTATTGAAGAGGTATCCCAAGCTCTCTTCAACAACAAGTCCCCTCTCTTATCCATCGGGTCCTTCAGGGCCCCCAGATCATCAAAAGCCAGATCCGTCTTTCTTGATACCCTGGCCAAAGGGGCATCTAATTTTGGAACCTTGTTCCATGGCTGAGACCCATCCGAATCAAAGGGGAATCTCCGTTTAAGGGAGCCTGAAAAGAATGGTCTTTTTTCAGGTTGTTCCCACTCCCGCAGAATTGTGTCAATCAGGGATTTGTGTACAGGAAAAAGCCTAGATCTATTCGCACTAGACCCCTGATACATGAGGTCGTGCTTGGAGAGCTGAACCTGTTCCTCACGGATCTCCAAGGTATCATAAATAGCCTTTAGTAGGTCTCCTACATCTTCCAAGGACAATTTGTACCTAGTAGCCCTGGAGGAATCTTCTTCTGCCTCAGAATCTGATGCTGATCCTGCCTGAGAGGAAGCAATAGACCTAGGCGTTTGCTCCCTGTACTCCTCCTCCTCTTGAGTCTGGGACAGGGTAGGCATACTAGCTGCTCTAGGTAGGGACGAGGCGGGACCCTGCATCCTGTCTATCAGTCCTTTAAAAGACTGAAATGTGGACGCCATTTCCTCCTTAACAGAGGATAATAACTGACGGCAAGCAGTAACTGAGTCATCTTTTATCAGACTGCTAACACATTCTGGGCATAACGGCTTGTCCCAACTGGAACCTAGCTTTGTCCCACAGACGGCACACTTTCTTCTAGGCGGCTGTAGAGTTTTAATCTGCAACAAACACAAACAGAAAGCAAAAAACTCCATTAAAAAACAGCCTATGCCTGAACACCACTGTGCCTAGCTCCTAGAAGTGCCGTACCCACCACCAATCAGGTTCGCCACCCATGGGGGGTATCTTTGGCCAAATAGACCAATCTCCCCCCCCAGAGTAAACCATGTGCTCTCACCAAGCTTACCTGGGAGGGACCGGTGCCAACCGAACCAGGGTCTGGATGTGCCGCTGCAGCTTCCATGGTTCTGGTGTCTTAGCCTCGGCGCTCCGAGATACACCACGGCTCCGGCTCCTACATAGCCACCGCCGCGCCTTTTTGAAACATGGGAACGATGTTGCCGGCGCCCCCTGATGACGCGCTTCCGCCCGGGAACCTCACTTTCCTTCCTTGGAGCGCAGTGGCTCCGCCCCTTCAGCGTCGAACCCGGAAGTGCTGTATCCACAGCGCGGTCCATGGCGTCTCTCGCCTTTCACCGCTGCTTCCGGAGCCTGGGACCTGAGCACACCGCCGTCAACCAGGGGTCCCACTCTCGCCGAGCCAGGGCAGCGGTGACCATTAGCGACGCTCTCTACCCCTGGGCCAGATGCGTGCTGTAGGGTAAGTTCAGCTCTCACTCCCATCAAGGGAGAACCTGGGGAAAAAAGAATAGCTACGTTCCCTAATGTGCTCCTTCCCGTCCGGCAGGAAACACAAAAAACTGGAGGAGAGGGCCTGGAGGACCTCCTTTTATGTTTTGGGGGAATGTGTTTCCTGTCCCGGAGGGAGGAGCCATATATCTCAGGGCTGTCCTGGAAGACGAGGGGGGAAAGGTGACTCGAGTATAAGGCGAGGAGGCATTTTTAGCACCAAAAAATGTGCTGAAAAACTCGGCTTATACTCGAGTATATACGGCAAGTAAGCGCCCCACTACCCATATCAACATCAAATCATTTCTTAAGTGCGGAAAAGTCCCAGATATGCAAATATAATAAGAAGTATAAGATTAAAGGAACACTAAAGGTTTGTTTTTTATTAGATCAATTGATTGCTGTAAGCTAGAGCATTTAAATATCACTTACCTCGTTTTTCCTTTTGACCTCCAAAATACAGTAATCCAGGTTTGAATATGCCATTTCCAGTCTCTCCTCTTCTTGCTTTCCACCAGCACCTGAGCTGTTTGGCATGGTGGAAAGCAGAATGTGCTCACCCCCTCCCTATGACTACAGCCCTGCGTGAAGATGCTCTCTTATCCCTCACAGGCATGGAGGCTAAGCCTAATGGGAACTGTAGTTCCCATTAGGCCGTGATGTAGCAAGAATGAATGAGCACCGCAAACCAGGAAGTCAATGAGAATAATGATTCAGGAGTGACGGAGGTGAATAAAACGGCTCGATTTCAACAGGTATCAAACTAGTTATAATGCAAAACATTACTTTTTACTTTATCAGCTACTGTTGGACTTTAATTTAAGAGGAAAATATTTTTGTGTTTACAACCCCTTTAAATATAAAAACTCCACTTTATTTTATTTAAAATTGTATTTATTTGCATTTCTGGGACTTTTCCTCACTAGAAAAATTATTGGATGTGCAGCGCTGAATTAATATATATAATTGGTACCAGCGGGTTGAATGAAAAACAAGTGACTGTATTCCTACATCTACACACTCAAGGTGGATGGGGGAATCCTCCCCACTGAGGGAGATGGGGGAATCCTCTGACAGTGGGGAGATTTTCCTGCTGTCAGAATACACTAATCGGCATTGCAGGCTATAGCCTGTGGCGCTGATCAAGCAGGGAAAACCCGACAAGTTGTACAGAAGTTGAACAGTAGACCGACTTCTGTACATTAAAGCGGGGCTCCGGGCATCATTTTTATTTTTTTTGCAAGCTAAAATTAAACACATTAAATATTCCCTAAAACATATTAATAGCTCCCCAATCGTTCCAGAAATCATTGTAAACACTTGCCTTATATACTCCAGATGGATGGATGGATAGCAGCGCAGCCATTGGCTACCACTGCTGTCAATCAAATCAATGACGTGGCGTGCCGGGGGGGCGGGGCCGAGTGATACAATCGGTGGTTATGGCTGCTGACTGTATAACACGGGAGCATGCCCGCAAGCTAACCCCCTTGGGAGAGCTCTTCCCAGACGGGGTTAGCTCTTGTGGGAAGGAGCCAAGAGAGCCGCCCACGGACCCCAGAAGACAAGGATCGGGGCCCTCTGTGCAAAACGAGCTTCACAATGGAGGCAAGTAGAACAAACCCATACAACCACTTTAAAGCAGTTCTGAATGCAAAAGGGGGTTCAACCTGGTACGAGCAAAGTGTACCTAATAAAGTATCCGGTGAGTGTATGTCTCAAGGAGTGCTGGGATGTGCTTTGCCTGGCTACAGGAAGGTGCCTTGAACTTTCACGGTTGGCCCTGGCCGGCCTTAGATTCGAAAATAACAACATAACGAAAATAGAAGAAAGGCTCTCACGCTCACAACGCTCCATGAAATTCACAGCCCAGCAGCCGTGCCGTAGTGGGGTTACCAGGGCCACGTCTGTAAACCTCTACTGACTCACAAGCTCAGCAGGAACCTTCCAAGCTGTAATTGTCGGCCTCATAAAAAAGGTCTTTCTAGCGGTTCTTCTTGCTAAAAAACAGCCTTGTTAGCTGAAAAAGTACACGGGAAAAATATACTTGTAATTATTAAAAAGAAAAAAAAAAAGGGACAAGTGAAGTTCATCCACACTCGTTTATTATGTCATTCGGACCACCGCAGGCTAGGCAAACTCAAGGACCGGAATTTATCAAAACACAGCCTGCCCAGGTTTTGTTGGCTGAATTGTGGCAATTGTCACTGATCACACTCGGCTTCAATTTTCCCATCAGTCCAGTGGATGGCCCAGATATCCCACAAAAGGTGCCATCATCGGGTGACAATGAGCTTCATGAGTGGTGGCCAGACAGGAGAAATGTGATGAAATAACGCTCATCACACAAGTCACTCCTGACATTTACACAGACGACAATCCGGTATACCTCCAATGCACCATTTAAAGGTTAAGTCCATCTAAAGCTGACAATTCAGCTCAGGACTGGGAGCTCGGAGGACAGGCCAATGGAGGTCACCCCTACCCACTAAATGTGGAGCAGCAACCTATAAAAGGTCCTCCCAATCAACTCTGCATAGGTGTAAGAAGAATGCCAGTCAGAGGGTATGGGTGAAATGAGCAGATGTCATCACTAGGAGCCACACAGAAATAAGCCATGGGTGAGTGATATTGCCCCAGTGCCCATCTACACTGAAAGTGTCATTAAACCCCAACTATGAAAAACTCTCATGACATCCTATATAACAGGGTGTTTATACTCACAGTCACTAAAGCATTTGTTTTTTGTAGAGTGAAATATACCTGGTTAATCCTGCCTTCAGTTGTCCCTCCCATCTTCTCTGCATCCATACTGCAGCCTGAGATTGTGTGGACCAGCAGGTGCCCTCTACGGAGCATGCATAAAAACACACATAAAAAACACAGCCTGACCCGTCCCATGCAACGCAGCCTGACCCGTCCCATGCAACGCAGCCTGACCCGTCCCATGCAACGCAGCCTGACCCGTCCCATGCAACGCAGCCTGACCCGTCCCATGCAGCCAATCTGACATGTCAAATCGCACCAGTGTGAACCAGGGCTAACTGGTAACTAGGGATGTAAATGTAATGTAAAGTAATATAACCTGTAATGCCAATGGCCACCACAAGATGGCGCCAGATCACAGAAGGAAGCTGAGGCCTGCAGAAGGCTGCAAAGCCGCTGCCCCAATTACCGGCCGGCGCGGGGCATGATCGCGGCGGGCCCGCACCCGGCGGTAATTGAGGCCGCGGCTTTGCGGCCTTTACATAAGGAAGCTGAGGCCTGCAGAAGCTTGCAAAGCCGCGGCCTCAATTACCGTCTGGCGCGGGCTGGCCGGTAATTGAGGCCGCGGCTTTGCATTCTTCTGCAGGCCTCAGCTTCCTTCTGTGATCTGGCGCCATCTTGTGGTGGCCGTTGGCATTACAGGTTACATTACATTACATTAACATTTACATTACAAGTCGCAAAACAGCAGTTCTAATATGTTTTTCACTGTTTTCACTGCCATCTCCTTCCATCTAAATTAGAGCCCCCAAACATTATATATATATTTGTTATTCTAACACCCTAGAGAATAAAATGACGGTCATCGCAATACTTTCTGTCACACCGTATTTGCGCAGCGGTCTTGTTTTTTTGGGGAAAAAAATACACTTTTTTTTATTTAGAAAATAAGACAACAGTAAAGTTAGCCCAATTTTTTTTTAATATTGTGAAAGATAATGTTACGCCAAGTAAATTGATACCCAACATGTCACGTTTTGTGGAATGGCGACAAACTTTTACCATTTAAAATCTCTATAGGCGTTTAAAAAATTCTACAGGTTGCATGTTTTGAGTTACAGAGGAGGTCTAGAGCTAGAATTATTGATCTCGCTCTGCCAATAGCGACGATACCTCACGTGTGGTTTGAATACCGTTTACATATGCGGGCGCTACTCACATATGCGTTCGCTTCTGCGCACAAGCTTGGCGGGACGGGGTGCCTTTTTTGGCTCCTAACTTTTTTAGCTGGCTCCTAGATTCCAAGCAAATTTGTCAAACCCTGCATTAAAGTGTATTTTTCCAAAAAATATAAACCAATGCGCAAATATCGTGCAACATAAAAAAATTGCAACACCCACCATTTTAAGGTAAAGTATCACTACCAGGAAGTTTCAAACTTTTGCAGGTTGGAGCAGTTTGTGACTCAAGTGCTGACGTCTGAAAATGCGTACCAGTACTTTATGCACAGCGCCAGTTTGGAACTTTTTTTTTACCGTCTGAAGTTTAATTTGCCTTCCCTAGTTCTTCCTCCTCCACCCATTAAAGTGACACTGAACACACACTGTATAATTTACATTGTCCCTTCTATTTCTGTATGTGGATGTAAAAGAGGAACTGCAGTCTGCTCACATAATTTGTAATAAAAACATCTTTATCATTCTGAAGCTTCCCTCCAACCACTTTGCATATTATTTTATATACACTGTGATTCTGTACTTGCCAAATATGCTGCAGAAATCTCCTTCCACCGAGTCTGGCTGCAACCATTTTAACTGTGGGCAGCTGAAGCTGCTGCTTGTTCACTTCCTGGATTTACACAGAGGCACAAAGGCACTGTAGCGCTCATTGGCCCTCTTATGACTCACCCCCTCCCCCCTCCCTTCTTGGCAAACTCCCACGAGACCTAGAGAGAGAAAAAGAGAGCTGTGCATGATATCATAAGCCTAGGCTTTTTACCATACAAGAAAGAGGAAGTGGGCTGTATAAGGTATTTACTGGCAGAAAAAAATAATGTTTTACTATCTAAAGTTAAAAAAACAATGGCAGAAAATGACTGAAGGTCCGCTTAAAAAAAAAAAAAAAAATTATATTTTTCCTCATACATATATACAGCTGTTACATGACCCAGCTCTTTCCCAGCCTGTCTGCAGGGAAACAGTGGTAGGAGGAGCTTCTAGTCCTCTGCTGCTGGTAACATATATATTTTTTTAAAACAGCCTTTGGAATACAGGAATATAAATGAATAATGAATGAATGAATGAATGAAAAACTTATATAGCGCGGCACATGCGAATTAAATCGCCTCTGGGCGCTTGTTGTTCCTGTCTCCTTTGGAATCAAAAGAGATGAGTCTTGATCTTTCTCCTGAATGCTAGGTGGTTCTCCTCCAACCGAATGCTGGTTGGTAAAGCGTTCCATAGTCTGGGACCTTGGACCGCGAATCTTCTATCTCCTTTGGACTTGTAGCTGGCTTTCGGTATCTGGAGTAGATTTTGGTTGGTGGATCGCAAGATGCGATTGGGATTATGAATTTTTATTTTTTCACACAGATATCGGGGAGCATTCCCATGGATACATCTATGCGTTAGACAGAGTGCTTTAAAAGCAATTCTGTCTTTCACTGGCAACCAGTGAAGAGCTCTCAGTGAAGATGAGATGGATTCCCAGGGTTTTTTCCCAGTCACAAGTCTGGCGGCCGTATTTTGAACGACTTGCAGACGAGCGATTTGGTACTTCGGGAGTCCGAGGTAAAGGGCATTTGCATAGTCCAGTCTGGAGTTGACAATTGTTCCCACCACGACTGCTACGTCTTCTTTAGGAATGAAAGGAATAAGTCTGCGTAGTAGGCGCAGCAGATGGTGAGATCCGCTGACTACTGACCCTATTTGTGCGTCCATTGTCATGTGGGAGTCGAAGATGACACCAAGACTTTTGACTTTGGCGCTAGGGGTGATGATTTTGCCCAGAATGGGCGGGGGTGTCCACGTTGTTGCTGGTTGGTTCCTACGCTTGGCGTGAAACAGGAGAAGTTCTGTTTTCGCTCCATTGAGTTTAAGATAACTCTTGGTCATCCAGTCCTCTATCAAAGAGAGACATGTCTCTAGATTGAGGTGGTGATCCTTTTTATTGCAAATGCGGAAATACAGTTGCGTGTCATCTGCATATGAGTGATAGAGCAGTTTTTGACTGCTGATGATTTCAAAAAGAGGACGAAGATAGATGTTGAATAACACAGGCGATAGAGGGGATCCTTGAGGGACTCCGCATGATACTGTGCGTTTTCCAGAGGTGAAAGGTCCTAACTTCACTATTTGCGAACGGTTTTCCAAGAAAGAGGAGAACCAAGATAAATCGCCTTCTGCGACTCTGGCTACTTCAGCTAGCCGAGTCAATAGAAGCTTGTGGTCTACAGTGTCGAAAGCTGCGCTTAGGTCCAACAGAACCAGGAGACAAGATTCTCCTTCGTCTGCGGCCTCGAGAGCGTCGTCCCATATCTTGAGCAATGCGGTTTCTGTCCCGTGTCCGGGCCGGAAACCCGATTGATATGGATCAAGTAGGTTATGGGTATCTAGATGCTGTTGCAGCTGTTGTACCACTACTTTCTCCATGACCTTAGAAAGAGAGTTTAGGCCTGTTATGGGACGGCGGTGGAGTGGATCCTTGGGGTCCAGGGTGGGTTTCTTCAAGATAGGCCGAATTATACCCTCCTTCAACTGGGAGGGCACTATGCCCTCCCTAAAGGATTGGTTAATAAGCTGCGTGATCGGAGGCGCCAGGAAGTCGGCACATTCCTTCAGCAGTTTAGTGGGGATGATATCATTCGGCGCAGTGCTGTTACGCAGAGCGCCGATGATATTTTTAATGTCATGAGTACAGACGGGTTCCAGCGTGAACTCACCTGATTGTGGTGAGTTTCTGCCGGTGTTGTGTGAATAATTACTGGGGGGGCTACGGGGGGAGTTGTTCTGCTGAATGCTTTGCCGGATTCCCTCAATTTTATTAATGAAGTAATCCGACAATTCATTGCAAAATTCTTGTGTGTCCGAATTGGGGGCTTCAAGACATCCTGGATTCATGGTCTGAGTGACCAGCTTGAAGAGCTCGCGGGGGCGGTTGAGGTCGCTGTTGACAACGTGTTTGTACACGAAACGCGTCAGGGAAGATTCTACTGTCGCCACATTATGACTGCAAGCGCGCTTTTTTTATCCTGATCCATGTAAGTTCATTACTTATTAAATCTTTTAATACCGTGACGGTATCACACTATTGCTCCTTCTTTTCTCTTGCACACCATTCTCAACGTATACCTACTGAGCATCAAGCCCTGGATAACTGAAGTCCCCCTCCCGGATTACCATACTGACGTACATCCCTGTCACCGGCAGTTCTATGAGGCTTCGATCCACGCTGGATGATCCAAAGCTTATGTGACTCTCCAGTCTGTATAGCTGGCAGAGTCCACTTGATCTGGTAAGCCTCCATGCTTTATTGGGTGAAGGTCTTCTTCCTTTTTTATATCACCACACAAAAGTGCGCATAGAGGACATCACTTGTTTATATTGAACACTTATAGCTTTTGGATTTGGACATCGATTGCAATTTTTTTGTTCAGGACATTCCATTTCTTATACTAGTGACTATTTAATTTTGTTCACTGGTTACTGGTCATTTTTTCTTTTTTATTGTGTATAGTTGGCTATTTTTTCACAAAATATTCTTTCTATGATCATATTTTCTAATCACCTACAATTTTTTAGCACATAGATATATTTATTTATATTCTATTTACTTAGCGCTACACATTTTTTTATCCACATTACTTTTTGCTTATTGTTTTCTATTAGCTGTGTTTAGCGGCTCATATTATTTACCTAAAGCAGCGCGATATTTCCCCAATCTATCTACAACTCGAGGTCGCTGTTGATAGCCTCAGAAAAATAATTTTTCTTGGCATCGAAAATTTCCTTGTGGTATTTTCTAGTTATTGCCTTGTAGATGGAGAGGTTCTCAACTGATGGACTTCTCTTCCAGGCGGCTTCAGCCCTTCTGCGCTCTTGCTTCAGTGACGCCAGCTGGTTGTTGAACCAGCCTGCGTTATTTTTCCGGATGTGGGTTTTACGTTTCGGCGCTATTAAGTCGGCTGACTGTAATAGGGCTGTGTTAATGGAATCCAGTGTTTCTTCAGCCGATTGATGCGGCTGAATTCTTTTTATTTTTTTCCTTAACGTGGCTTTGAAGAGTTCCGAGTGGAGCTTCTTCTGACATCTAGTCCAGTGTGTTGTCACTGGGTTTGATGTTTTTATTAAGGGGGGGAAATTGGGAATAATGAATTTAATTGCATGATGGTCTGTCCATGGCAATGGTTCATTTCCCAAGATTTTTATTTCCAGATCGTGTCTGAAAATAAGATCGAGCGTGTGACCTGAAGCATGTGTGGGCCCACTTACTAGTTGCTGAAGCCCTAATCCTTCCAGGTGGTCAATGCAGGAGTCGGCAACGGGGTCTTGCGGGGAGTTGGCCCAGAGGTTGAAATCCCCGAGCAGCAAAAGGTGTTTGCTGTTCAGGGTATAGGTGGAGATAAAGTCCGTCAATGAAGGGAGAAACTGCGATTTTGGGCCGGGTGGCCTATAGCAGAGTAGAATCCGGACTGTCTCCTGGGAGTTTGCTTGCAGTTGTAGAGTAAGGGTTTCCATGAATGGAAGAGGGTTTTGAAGGACTGGTTTTGTGATCGCAAGGTGCGTCTTATGGATCACCGCCAATCCTCCTCCTCTTTGCCCTATTCTGTTTTCCGTTATAATACGGTAGTTATCTGGCACCAATTCTCCTAGAATGGAGTTACAGTCGGCTGTAAGCCAGCTCTCTGTAATAAAGAGGCAGTCTAAGTCATGTTGCAATAAGAAATCATGGATTTCTAATCGGTGTTTTACTGCCGATCTAGTGTTGATCAAAGCACATGATATGTGCTTAGGTTGGGGCAAACGGCTGAGACCTTTGACAATTGATCTTCGATTGATCCTCAATAGGCGCTCCGTTTGAAGGGCTTTTTTGGTAATGGCTGGTAGTATTGCGGCAAATCGCCTCAGACTCCAAATGGCCTCTGCCGAGTATTGCAGATTAACCATGGTAGCCAAACACCAGGGGGCGGGGGGGGGTGGTTAAGGATTGTCAAGGATTAACTGAATCCTCAATCCTGGCTTGGTCCAGAGGAAGGCAAAAAAACCCTGACCGTGCTACGCCAATATGCAGCGGCAGGGAAAAAAATTCCTTCCTGACCCCTTGATAGGCGATCGGCGAACCCTGGATCAAGTTGTAATAGTTGAGATTTGGGGCTGGGTGTAGTAAGATGACCTGCCGATCGGCAGCAGGATCCAGGCTGAAAAAAACTCCCAGATTAGGTGGATCGGTGCTGCCGTTGGGGCCAGGACTGGTAGACAGGGGTGTGAGGTACTTTCCAGGGGGTAAGGGGTGGGTATCAGGTCCGTTTTGGGACTTTGGTGGCGGTTGGAGGGGATGAGAAGCGGCGCGCCGCTAGGCCGCGGGTGAAGCCGCGGCCTTTCCTAGTTGCGGCTGCCGCGATTGCCTCCAGGCCGGCACGGAGGTACCGAGAAAGCGCCCGAGACGGCGGAAAATTGCAGGGATTGCAGGGATAGGTGGCGGATGGTTAGCTAGAGAGGGGCTAGTAGTGTGGGGGCATAGAAGGGTAGGTGTGGATAGGGTGGAGAGACGTGGCTTTAAGTTGCAGCGGTGGCTTGTCCTGAAAAGGACGGCTGCCTGCAACCTCAGTGGATGGCTTACCTGCTGGAGAGGGGTGAAGGAGGAAAGCCAGGGGGGCCAGGTAGAGCCGGGGGAAAGCCGGTGGTGAGTTGCTTGAGGGATAGAGGGGTAGAGCAAGCCTACCTAGCAGTCTGCCTAGCCACTATCTGCCTGTCTGGTCCCTGGCGAGAGCAGACTCGAGCGGAAGACCGGAGCGTCCTACTCTCCCACTGACACTGACTGACTGACTGACTCTGAACATCACTAAACTGTTTTAAATGGTCATACAAATATACAGAATATTTTATATTAAATCTTTATTGTTTTTTTGGGCAAATAACATGGTGTGGGTTGATTTCTGCCAGTCACAGGCTGTGTCACGCCCCCCCCCCCCAGCCTGTGTCTTAGAATAACAGGGAGGTGAAGCCTCTGTCAATCTACATGTAATATCTCATCCTCATTGTGTTTAGCTGGTTAGTGGGCAAAGAGGAGGGAGTGGGCTGTCATTAACCACTGTGTATAATGCGTGACTCTATAGGCACCTGGGCTGCCGACATGTGATAGAGAGTAAATGCTCAGCATAGAAACTCACTGAAAACTGAGCATGTGCAGAGCTGTCAACACTGCTCTGCAAAATCCCAAACTGAATTGGGGACAAGGACAGACGGTGGAGATTGAGAGCAGCAGGATCAACCAGTGTTTTTGCAGAATACAGAAGTGTCACGGTGACTGAGTGAGTATGAACAGAATATAATACGCCATTTATTGGTAGTTTTTATGATGTGGGCTTAGTGACACAGGCTTATGGCACTTATATATATATATATATGTATATATAAAAAAAATGTATGTTTTATTACATAACTGATTTTAGATTTCATGACTTGGTCTCTGCTTCTCCCCTCCATGCAATGCACAGATCATAGCTGATGGGAAGGGTTGGCATGGCCACAGTATGTCTCTCAGGGGCCATCAGATGCAAGCAGTGGGCTGACTCTTAAGCCACGTACACACGATCGGTCCATCCGATGAGAACGGTCCGACGGATGGACTGATGTGCCTACACACCATCGGCTCATGAACCGATCGTGTCAGAATGCGGTGACGTAAAACACGACGTGATGAAAAAAATGAACTTGAATGCTTCCAAGCATGCGTCGACTTGATTCTGAGCATGCGTAGATTTTTAACCGATGCTCGTGCGTATGAACGATCGGTTTTGACCTATCGGTTAGCCGTCCATCAGTTCAATTTTAAAGCAAGCCATCTGTTTTTTGACCGAAGGATAATGGACCGATAAAGGCCTACACATGATCGGTTTGGACTGATGAAAACGAACCTCGGTTTTAACCGATCGTGTGTACGAGCCTTTAGGAAAAATACTTACAAACGCACTTTTTTGAGAAAAAATACACTTTTTTTAATTAAAAAATAAGACAACAGTAAAGTTAGCCCAATTTTTTTTTTTAAATTGTGAAAAATTATGTTACGCCAAGTAAATTGATACCCAACATGTCACGCTTCAAAACTGCGTCGGTCAGACTTTTAACCTTTAAAATCTCTATAGACGCCGTTTAAAAAGAAAATTCTACAGGTTGCATGTTTTGAGCTCTCGCTCTACCAAATCGCGGCGATACCTTGCATGTGTGGTTTGAACACCCTAATTTCATATGCGTACGCTGCTCAAGTATGCGTTCGCTTCTGCACGCGAGCTCTGCGGGACGGGGGGGCGTTCCTGGCTCTTAACTTTTTTAGCTGGCTCCTAATTTGTCAAGCCCTGCTTTAATAAATAAAAAAAATAAAACAGAAAAGTTAGACCAATGTTTTTGTATAATGTGAAAGAAGATGTTACACCGCGAGAATCGTGATCTTTATTCTAAAGCCCCATACACACTATCAGTTTTCCTGCTGGTTTTCTCTTCAGGTTTACCAAAACCATCTAATATGAGGTCAAACCTTAAGCGTTTCAATTTGAATGCAATCAGGCAGGCACTTGTACTTCATGGTTTTGTTAAACCTGAAGAGAAAACCATCAGGAAAACTGATAGTGTGTATGGGGCTTAGCCCAGGTTCACACTGGTGCGTTTTGACATGCGATTTGGCATGTCAAATCGCATGTCAAAACGGCGGATTTTGCCGCAAATTGACGGCAATGGCAGTGTCCTAATCGGTGCGACGCTGCATCTGCGGCATTGCACCGATTTCAAAAAGTAGTCTCTGTACTACTTTTTGCGATTTCAGCCTGCGATTTACATTGACATCTGTGCAGAAACCTGCACAGATGTCTCTGAAATCGCGGCTGAAATCGGGACTGCCGGGCGGGAGTGAAATCGTGCGAGTTCAGCTGAACTCGCACAGCTTCACTCCCGCAGCCCAGTGTGAACAATGGCTTAAGCAAAAAAAAAAATGTGATTCTCATTTTAGCCAGAACCGCGCAGCTCTACGTTCAAGGTATGTAAGCACTTAGATTGTGAGCTCTTTACCCACATACAAGATTGGGAATTTTGTTTTTAATAATATTACACTAAATGGCAGATACTGGAATTGATTGGAGAAGTGCGGGGTGAGTTATTCAAAAATACTTGCCAATCCCAAATCAATATTAGAACAATAGAGAGTGGACGGGTCTATAAAAAAATGTAATGTGCAGCAGCTGTTGCCTCCCTATTAGTCACCCAGCTGGACAGCAATTTGAAGACTGAAATCATCAGGAGCCGAGACAATTCTGCATAATATAATAAACCTTCTATTGCAGAAAAGTCTGTAGATAAGAAAAATTCACCACTTCATAGAATTCTATTCTATTCACACTGCTGGGAATTCATTGACCTAACCCCTATTCACCCCATAGAACTCACTGACAGCGGCCGTACCGAGGAAAGGACAAAGCAACTGTACAAACAGAAATAATGGTACCAGGGTGTAAGACGGGCATTCTAAAAAAAATCCTCCAGATACGATCAACAGTCAAATACAAGCAAAACGTATTTACGGACAGTATTTGCTCACATGTGATACAACTATTCAATTAACCTTTTCGCTGCCAGTACCGTTGTATTTTTGCACACACGTTTAATTCATTATTTTAGGCCTGAAGATTACACAAAACCCCCAAACATTATATCATTTCTGAACGCAGACACCCTAGAGCAGGGAAAAAGGGGAGAGTATAGTCTCAGTTATTCAATTTAGAACAATACATTTAAAATGTACCAGCATCCCGGAATGTTTGAACAAGGGGGGAGGACCGACTAGATAGAGACAGCAAAGCTGCTTGACACTAAACTGGTCTATACTATATCGATCGGTATGGGTTTGGTTGGGATTTTCAAGGTACTTATAGAGAGACGAGTATCATATAAAAATAGGTTTATTACAAAAAGAACACTACATCAATAATAAAAAGATGGGACAGGCCCCACAATTCGGACACAGTAAGGTGTTTGTTAAGATAACACGAAACAAAGCAAAACCGTATTGGTCAGATGCGTGGAGCCAATCTGCGACCTCGACCGGTTTCGCGGTTGATACCGCTTCTTCAGGAGGATCTACATAAAATACATAAATTTATGGAGAAGGACAAGCAAAATTTACATAAATGTACACATTTTAAGAAACAAAGCAGCAAAATTTACATAAATGTACACATTTTAAGAAACAAAGCAGCAAGGCTGCTTTGTTTCTTAAAATGTGTACATTTATGTAAATTTTGCTTGTCCTTCTCCATAAATTTATGTATTTTATGTAGATCCTCCTGAAGAAGCGGTATCAACCGCGAAACCGGTCGAGGTCGCAGATTGGCTCCACGCATCTGACCAATACGGTTTTGCTTTGTTTCGTGTTATCTTAACAAACACCTTACTGTGTCCGAATTGTGGGGCCTGTCCCATCTTTTTATTATTGATGTAGTGTTCTTTTTGTAATAAACCTATTTTTATATGATACACGTCTCTCTATAAGTACCTTGAAAATCCCAACCAAACCCATACCGATCGATAAAGTATAGACCAGTTTAGTGTCAAGCAGCTTTGCTGTCTCTATCTAGTCGGTCCTCCCACCTTGTTCACCCTAGAGCAGGGGTGTCCAAACTTTTTTCAAAGGGGGCCAGATGAAGTGAACATGCGTGAGAGCCGACCATTTATCCTGACATTCTTTGAACTGTAAAAATTTGGTCTAATGCCATGCCCACACGATCGGTTTGTCTGATTAAAAAAAACGGTCCGATAGGCCGTATTCATCGGACGAACCGATCGCGTGTGGGCCCCATCGTTTTTTCTCCCATCGGTGAAAAAAAAAATAGAACCTGTTTTAAAATTTTCTGATGGTTAAAAAAACGATAGAAAAAAAAAAACGATCGTCTGTGGGGAAATTCATTGGTCAAAAATCCACGCATGCTCAGAATCAAGTGGACGCATGCTCGGAAGCATCGAAATTCATTTTTCACTGCACGTCGTTGTGTTTTACGTCACTGCGTTCTGACACGATCTGATTTTTAACTGATGGTGTGTAGGCAAGACTGATGAAAGTCAGCTTCATCGGATATCTGATGAAAAAATCCATCGGTCTGTTTTCATCGGATGAACCGATCGTGTGTACAGGGCATAAGTGTGTTCGTTTGAGCACACTGCCCAACAAAAATTCTCTTGCCATTGTGGCTGTGTGAGTAAAGATATGAGCTTGGGCGTATTATTTGGATATACCGTATTTATTGGTGTATAAAACGCACTTTAAGAGCGACGTTTCAGGAATTATTTTTAAATAATTTAAAATAAAGAACTGTGAAGCAAAATAAAGGTCAGTGCCCATCTGCAGCCTTACAGGTGCCCATCTGCAGATCCACCATTGCCAGGAATGTAGCCTCACCATTGCCAGGAAAGTAGCCTCACCATTGCCAGGAATGTAGCCTCACCATTGCCAGGAATACAATCACCATTGCCAGGAATACACTCACCATTGCCAGGAATGCACCCACCATTGCCAGGAATGCACCCACCATTGCCAAGAATGCACCCACCATTGCCATGAATGTAGCCTCACCATTGCCAGCAAAATAAGGGTCAGTGCCCATCTGCAGCCTCACAGGTGCCCATCTGCAGATCCACCATTGCCATGAATGTAGCCTCACCATTGCCAGGAATACACTCACCATTGCAAGGAATGCACCCACCATTGCCAGGAATGTAGCCTCACCATTGCCAGGAAAGTAGCCTCACCATTGCCAGGAATACAATCACCATTGCCAGGAATACACTCACCATTGCCAGGAATGCACCCACCATTGCCAGGAATGTAGCCTCACCATTGCCAGCAAAATAAGGGTCAGTGCCCATCTTGCAGCCTCACAGGTGCCCATCTGCAGATCCACCATTGCCATGAATGTAGCCTCACCATTGCCAGGAATACACTCACCATTGCAAGGAATGCACCCACCATTGCCAGGAATACACTCACCATTGCCAGGAATGCACCCACCATTGCCAGGAATGTAGCCTCACAATTGCCAGAAAAACACTCACCATTGCCAGAAATACACTCACCATTGCCAGGAACGCACCCACCATTGCCAGGAACGCACCCACCATTTCCAGGAACGCACTCAACATTGCCAGGAACGCACTCAACATTGCCAGGAACGCACTCAACATTGCCAGGAACGCACTCAACATTGCCCGGAACGCACCCACCATTGCCAGGAATGCACTCACCATTGTCAGGAATACACTCACCATTGTCAGGAATGCACTCACCATTGCCAGAATTGCAGCACCATTGCCATGAATGCACCCACGAGCACCAAAGATTATCTCCAGGAGAATCTCCTGTTTAAAACTACAAGTCCCATGTTCCACTGCAGCACAGGGACACATTGTTCTTATTGGTCATGTCACCACACTTGCAGTCTATTTTATACTTCCTGTATCCCCCTAACTAAAAATTGAAATTTACTCTCTCAGTCAACATTGACTAGTTGTAATCCTTATGCTGCCAACATTAGTAAATGTATAGGAAAGTATATCACAGGGTTTGACAAATTTACTTGGCATCTAGGAGCCAGCTAATAAAGTTAGGAGCCAGAAAACGCGCCCCGTACCGCCAAGCTCGCGTGCAGAAGCAAACACATATGTGAGTAGCGCCCGCATATGAAAACGGTATTCAAACCACACGTGAGGTATCGCTGCGATCGTTAGAGCGAGAGCAATAATTCTAGCCCTAGACCTCCTCTGTAACTCAAAACATGCAACCTGTAGAATTTTTTAAATGTCGCCTATGGAGATTTTAAAGGGTAAAAGTTTGTCGCCATTCCACAAGCGGACGCAATTTTGAAGTGTAACATGTTGGGTATCAATTTACTCGGCGTAACATTATCTTTTACAATATAAAAAAAAATTGGGCCAACTTTACTGTTTTTTAATTTAAAAAAGTGTATTTTTTCCCAAAAAAAGTGCACTTGTAAGACCGCTGCGCAAATACGGTGTGACAGAAAGTATTGCAGCAACTGCCATTTTATTCTCTAGGGTGTTAGAATAAAACATATATATATAATGTTTGGGGGCTCTAATTAGAGGGAAGGAGATGGCAGTGAAAAAAACACATTAGAATTTCTGTTTTACTTGTCAAGCCAACGGCCACCACAAGATGGCACCAGATCACAGAAGGAAGCTTAGGCCTACAAAAGGCCGCAAAGCCTCGGCCTCAATTACCGGCCGGCACGGGCCCGCCGCAGGGGAGGTGGGGGCGCACGGAGACACAGGATGGGGTATCCTGTGTCTACGGCCGGTAATTGAGGCTTTGCGGCCTTCTGCAGGCCTAAGCTTCCCCGGGCGCCAGGTCGCTATTTCTGGTCGCAATTGCAACCGGGTGCCCGCATTTTGTCGAACCCTGGTATATCATATTTGTTTGTTTTATAGATTTTTTTTTTACAATTCTTTGGTTACTTCCCAGTTTCCAGGACTGTGCAAATGATGTCTTACATCCCAGGAGTCTTCAGGAGGGGAAAAGGGGGCTTTCTCAGCTAAGCAATCCCTCTCCTGCTTGCATGCCTGAGCTAAGGGCGGGTGGATCCCAGGAAGTAAATGCTACAGGAATCATCTGCCCTTACTCAAGATGGCCACCGCCAGAAATGCTAGGTAGTGTTTTTCAAAAGTGATTCTCAACAAAATAAAGCAGACATGTATTGGGGGGGGGGGGGGGGATTTGCATTATTGAATATTAAAAATGAAAGAAATAGCATTTTTGGTTTGTGGTGCTCAGTCTGTGCTTCCATATGGACCTGGGGCTGAAAAAGTGGCCTACAGAAGCCTGTGCATTGTAATAACTGATCATGGCTGTAATTATTAATTAGTAAATGCCCATTTTTCCTTTTTACAGTAAGGGTGCATTTATTATTTT
This sequence comes from Rana kukunoris, assembly GCA_029574335.1. Taxonomy (NCBI): domain Eukaryota; kingdom Metazoa; phylum Chordata; class Amphibia; order Anura; family Ranidae; genus Rana; species Rana kukunoris. The sequence goes on along the minus strand of CM056053.1, from coordinate 63,591,039 downwards.
GCAAAAGGTAGAATTCTCCCTATAAAAGAAAAGTAGAATGTTCAATAAAAAATGTCAGCAAGGTCAGATCCCTTAGGGCTCTTTCACACGGGCCGCCTGCCAGTTTTTTAGGCGGACCTGAACGGGCGCTCCGTGTACCTCTATGGAGCCACGGATGTGAGCGGTGACATGCCCACTGACATCCGACCCGCTCCGATCCGCCAAAGTGTGACGGAGGAAAAACCTACTTTTCCATTCGTCTGGCGGGTCGGATCGGATGAACACGGACATACGGTCCATGTTCATCTGATCCCCCCATAGGGGAGAGCGGAGGAAAGACAGGGCGGCCCCTGCACAGTGTGCGGGGACCGCCCGTCATCCGCCGGCTCAGCGGGGATCATCCCTGCTGAGCAAATGGAGGTGCACGGGCGGATCATTACTGATCCCCCCCCCCCCGTGTGAAAGAGTTTTATAAAAAGCAATCAGACGGGTTGCTAAACATGTTTTTTGTAATTATTATTACAAAAGTGGAATATGTCTTTAAAAGTTACACGACCCAGAAACATGTAACAAGAGGATAGGATCCTGCCCAGGGGCACAGTGAAATGTCTGCTAAAAGGAATATCACAATAAAGAATCAGAGGTTTTGATACAATTGTATATAAATAAATAAATCTCCAAATAGTGTATATATATATTTTATTATTATGTCTTTTTTATTGAACTGAAAATAATAAAAAAAAAATGCACTTATATTTTGTTAATAAATGATGATTTTATACTGCAATGCTTGTTCTAGGAATGTAGGTTTACATACAACTGGATGGATAGCAGCACAATGCAACAATCCAATCCCATGTCTGGCCCTCTGACATAGACAAGGCCCACAATCATTGGATGTAATGAAGCTCGGTAATATGGATCCCAGCCAGCCTAATTATACTAAAATAAAGATGACACAGGTGCAATACAATTAGCTCTCTCATCCTCCTTCACTTCATGTCTGTAAATAGGAGAATTGCTTTTACATCTTCCTATTGTCATTGTAGTTACTCCTCGGCACCTTTGTATCCCTGCAGTCAGAACAAGATCATTATACAAAGGAATACAAACGGCTGGACCGCACTACGCATCAAAACAGGACCTTCAGCCAAAACGGTACAACATTGCGGCTAACAACCGAGCAATCTAATAATAATCATCATCAGCATAATAATAATACCAATCTGAATAAATAAGGACTAAGAACAGCATGGGGGATCCATGGTTAACTGTGCATGATCATGGGATTGTGCAGCTGTTAAAATGAATCTATGGCTGCAACCAATCAGCCTAGTAGTCACTCGTTACACATACATTGACCAATCACAGGAGAATTTGGTTTCATGGCGTAGTAAACATCATTTTTAAGTACATGGAGACTCGTAGCGTACAAATATATTCTACCACACATGCTGTATCAACATTTATATATCCTGTCATTTATAATCTATACTGTGTGTACATACACATACACACACACACATTATATATATATATATATATATATATATATATATATATATATATATATATATATATATATATATATATATATATATATATACACACACACACACACACACATATATATATATATACACACACACACACTTTTATATTATAAATTAAAGTATATATATATATATATATATACATATACACACACACACACACGTACACACACGTACACACACTTTTATATTATAAATTACAGTATATATATATATATATATATATATATATATATATACACACACACATACATACACACATACATTCATGCATATACACATATATATATTATACATACACGCCATTATATAATATATAGTATAGATTACAAATTATATCAGGGCTTGACAAATTTGCTTGGAATCTAGCTAAAAAAGTTAGAAGCCGGTTTTTTGTTTTTTTTTAATTAACAAATCTTATAGTTGGGACATGCAACATGTTTCCAAAGGTGAACTTATCCTTTAACCTTTTCACAGCCAGAGCCATTTTTGCACACATTAAAAAAAAAAAAAAAAAAAAATTAGGCCTGTAAATTACATAAAACCCTCAAATATTATATAAATATTATATATTTTTTGAAAGCATACACCCATAAAATAGTGGTAGTTCCAATTTTTTATGTCACACGATATTACCACAAAGGTAAAAATGTGGTTGAAAAAAAAAAAAAACACAATCACAGGGAAAACCGAAAAGACAGCACGGGGCGGCAGCCGCACGCCTCACAGCATGGGCAAGACAAGATTAATCTACACTTTGGACTCTCGCCCGCCCGGCCGGGTGGGGAGCCCAGGTCAGTTATAGGTAGCACGGGAGTCACATAGAGGTAGCATTGCACTGTATGCGCGTACGGGGCCAACCCCCCTGATGCGTGCAGCAATGCTCCTGAGGTAATAAAAGTGCTGTGTTATGTCTCTGTATATGTGCCAATGTGTATACTCTGTATTGACTTGGTTTGTTGTGACCCATGTGGGTTTCTGTCCTGGAATTAAAAAAAAAAAAAACACACACACACACATTAAAAGGTTAATTTTAGGGGGCAAAAAAAAACACAATAAATAGCCAAATTTTTGGGTGAAACATAAACCGGAGTTCTGCTAAATTATTTTCTTTTTTAAAGTCAGCAGCTACAAATACTGCAGCTGCTAACTTTTAAATAAGGACACTTACCTGTCCAGGGCGCACGCAATGTCGGCACCCGAAGCCGATCTGTTCCTCAGCTCTCGGGTGCTGCAGCCCCCATCTTCAGTAAGGGAATCAGGAAGTGAAGCCTTTCATCTTCACTTCCTGGTTCCCTACTGCTCATGCGTGACTCGCAGTGCGCAATCCCACTGGTCCCTGCTGTCTTCTGGGACCTGTGTGTCTCTCAGGCGCTGGAAGTGGCGTGTATATCTGCAGGTAGCTTGGCTAGCTATGCCCGGAAGTGGGAGCAAAATTCCTGTATTATACAGGTATCTGCTCCCCCTCCCCCTGAAAAAAAAATGGAGGGAGGGGATTCCATAAAGCGCAAGTTCCATTTTTGGGTGGAACTCCGCTTTAGGTAAATAGATACCCAACATGACAGTACTTTTGTATAAGCGCTTCGTTAAAAGCCCCCCTATAGGTTTTAGCGTTAGGGACGAGGTCTGGTTCTAGAAGTATTGCTGTCACTGTGTGAGGAAAGGAGAGCCGATAACCAGCAAGGCGGATAGGGCACGTTTACATTGATCATCATTCCCCCGGTTATCAGTGCAGCTTATCAACTATTACCATGGCACCCAAACATTTCCAATCACCCCTCATGGTCTTCTGCTGGACATATAATCACCATTATCTCCGCCGTGCACAGCCAGAGGTCGTTGTTCAGGCTTTTCAAGGTTTGTAGGGCGGGTTTCAAGGCTGCGGATTCTGGACTTTTGCAGTACAAACAGCATTGATGAGTGTGTACATTTCACAACAACTCTGAGATCTGCACTCATAACATCACAAACATCCACCATTTCACCAACACATCTCTACCATCAGCATTGTGTTTACCGACTACGATCAGACTCTACTCTACCACATATCAAAGTTTCCATAAATAACTCGATAAAACAGGCAGCAATACATCAACTGATCGCAGTGTCACATGACCAGCACAGCGTTTTCCTCTACCCAACGCACAGACCATGCATGATAAAGACTTCGCTCAGATTTTATACAAGAAAAGGAGAGATGGGCAACCAACATAACAGACCAGTTTCCGGCAACTTTGGAAATCTCAGAGTAATGCCGCGTACACACGGTCGTTTTTTGTGATGAAATAAATCGAAGTTTTAAAAAACGTCATTTAAAATGATCGTGTGTGGGCAAAACGTCGTTTTATGTCTTCTGAAAAACGACCAAAAAAAAATTCGAACATGCTTCAATTTTTTATGTCGTTTTTCAGAATGTCGTTTTTTGTGTCATAAAAAATTACGTTTTTAAACCCGCGCATGCTCAGAAGCAAGTTATGAGACAGAAGCTTCAATGGAACAGAGTGCCGTCGAACGTGGTGTACGTAACAGCGCTTTGCAAGAGCATTTTCAGAAAACGATGGTGTTTAGGCAACGTCGTTATTCAAAATTTTTTACATCACAAAAAGTGATCGTGTGTACGGGGCATAACAATAATCGGTTCTGACAGAATCCCTTTGCCCACCAACCTTAGGGTCCTTTCACACGGAGCGGACCGTTTTTCGGTCCGCTCCGTGTGTCCGTCGGCTCAGCAGGGGATCCCCGCTGAGCTGTCAGGCAGACAGGGCGGTCCCCGCACACTGTGCAGGGACCGCCCTGTCTCTCCTCTGCTCTCCCCTATGGGGAATCGGATGGAAACGGACCGTCTGTCCGTTTGCATCCGATCCGTTTGGCAGGACAGAAGAAAAATAGGACATTCTTCCGTCAGAAAAAACGGATGCGGATCTTGCGGACGTTAGCGGATGCATCATCCGCTAACGGATCCTCTCCCATAGGGGTTCATTACAAGTCCGTAAACGGACTTGTAATGAACGGACGAGCAGAACGGACATGTGAAAGGGCCCTTAGTGACGAGGTTGAGGTTCTGCGCGAGTTGAGATTTTTTTTTATTACACCGCCCTTCACTACCATTTTGACAGGGTGTATAAAAAAAATCAATGATTAATTTTTTTTTTAATCCGTGTTTTTTTTTTTTTATCATTTTATTTATTTTTTATTTAAATCTGCGTTTTTTTTTAATTTAAATCAGTTTTTTTTTTATATAAACCAGTTTTTTTTTTTTAAATCAGCTTTTTTTTTTTTAAGCTTATTTATGTAGCATAAGGCTGCATATTATTCTGCAATATTTAAATTTTTTGGTAAACTCATTTAATAAATCCAAGCTCTGCAAGCTGAGAAAACATGCACTGCATTTACACAATTTCACAGTAACCATGAGATAAAAGTTCAGGTCCTAATAAAAATATCTTTAAAAAAAAAAAACAGGAATATTTCATTATCCTATTGTTTTGCTAATCTATGTACACTACAAACTGTATGATTGAATCTGTTCTGATATTTTCACTAACCTGACAGCTTATTAACCTTGATTTTGTTTGCAAATATTAAAGAATCTAACTACCAGCAAGAATAAGTCCTTACAGTCAAACAGCACCTGTCATTTCTGATCCATCATGGCAGCGCCTGGTAGCGGGCATCCACTCATCACTCACACATTGGAAGATTCCCCTCTATTTGTACTCTGCTGACAACCATTTATTCTGAGAATGGGGGGTAAATCTCTCTAAAGAGGACACTATCTAAAACTAGTTCTACTTTACCATGGCCTAATCTTTCTCCAAACATATCCACACACGCACAGGCTGTGTACAGTAAAGCCCAACTAAACATTTGGTTTAAGTCAGCAAAATATTTTCCAGGTTCATCAAAATGTATGCAAACTTCTACAGTATATTTTCTTTAGAAAGCAGTCACAGGCTCAGTGTAAACGTCTGCCCTCCGCTGGAATTCCGCAGTGAAGGTCCCTTGCTCTCCTTGTGGAAGCAATGGTCTCTCTCCCGAGGTCCAACATCCCCACCTTGGTACCCTAGATGTTTTGGTACTACATTTCCCAGGATGCTCATCTACACTGCTGTGTGGTTGAGCATCATGGGAAATGTAGTTCCAAAACATCTGGGGTACCAAGGTTTGCCATCACTGGTTTAGTGTATGGTCAGCTTTAGTGGTTGTAAACGCTCCAAAGATGCTGCAAGTAGGATTGTTTTCTCGGAAAGCATTTTTTCTTGAGCTTTTCAGACACTTTTTTTTTTAACGCAAAAGCACATGAAAAACCCCTCAGTGTAAAAAGGCCATAAGTGCGAGACAAGCACACATTGTAGAAGGAAAAGCTTTGTTCATATTTCATGTCCGGGGTTTACAACCAGTTTAACCTCCTCCGGACTGCCCTACGCATATATACTGCGGCAGGGCGGCACTCCTGGGCAAAATCAAATTTTAGTTCCAGGTATGGTGGGCGCACACCGCTGTGGACCCGCTCTCGCGGTGATTGGACACAAGCAGCAGGAGACAATCGGTTCGCTGGCACCCCACGATTATTCTCGAGAGAGAGAGGCAGAACGGCGGTCTGCCTATTTAAACAAGGCAGATTGCCATTCAGTGAGAGGGGGAAGAGGGGGAAGAGGGAGATCTTGTGTTTCTGCCAAGCAGGAACATGGATCTCTGTCTTCCCCCAGTCAAAGCGTCCCGCACGGAACACATTTAACCCTTTGATCGCCTCTGATTTAAACCCCTTCCCTGCCAGTGTCGTTAGTACAGTAATAGTGTTTTTTTTTGTTTTTTTTTAGCACTGATCACTGTATTGGTGTCAATGGTTTCCAAAAAGTGTCACTTAGTGTCAGAATTGACCGCCGCAATGTTGCAGTCCTGCTAAAAATAGCTGATCGCCGCCATTAATAGTAAAAAAAAATAAAAAATTACATAAATCTATCCCATAGTTTTTTAGACGCCATAAATTTTGTGCAAACCAATCAATATACGCTTATTGGGATTTTTTTTTTTAACAAAAACATGTAGCTGAATACAAATTGGCCTAAAATTCTGAAGAAATAAAAAAAAATGTTAGTGGATGAAAAAGGGGATATTAGGGTCACGTAGAGTAAAAAAAAAAAAAAGACCGACAATTAAAAAAAAATATTAATAAAATACATACGCGAAAGTATTCGGCCCCCTTGAATAAAACTGTAATTTTTTGTGAAGAATCAACAATTGGGACACAATCATGAAGTGGAACGAAATTTATTGGATATTTCAAACTTTTTTAACAAATAAAAAATTGGGTGTGCAAAATTATTCAGATTGTGTCCCACTTGTTGATTCTTCACAAAAAATTACAGTTTTATATCTTTCTGTTTGAAGCCTGAAATGTGGCAAAAGGTCGCAAAGTTCAAGGGGGCTGAATACTTTGGCAAGGTACTGTATATATATTAAAAAAAAATTACTTTATGGTATAAACCATAAAATATATATATATATATATATATTTATTTATTTATTTATTTATTTATTTATTTTTCGGCCTTTTTTTTTTTGTTTATAGCGCAAAAACTAAAAACTGTAGAGGTGATCAAATACCTTAGATTTAGATGAAATTTTGATTTTTTTCATGTTTTTAATTAGGTTTTATAGCACAAGGTAAAACATATATATTTTATTTATTTTTTCAAAATTGTCAGCCTTTTTTTGTTTGTAGCGCAAAAAATAAAAAACCACAGAGGAGATCAATTACCACCAAAAGATAGGTCTATTTTTTGGGGGGGAAAAAATGACATAAATTTTATTTGGGTACAGCGTCGCATGACCGCGCAATTGTCAGTTAAAGTAACGCAGTGCCGTATTGCAAAAAATTGGTTTTGGGGGGGGAGCCCATGAACATGTTAAACTCATAGCTTATGCTCCAAACTGGGGGGGGGGGGGGCGGGGATTGTTTGTTTGACCTCTACAGTCATAGAACAAATCTGTAGCCCATCACAACCAATCAGAAACAGGATTTAGAAACCTTATTCAGACTCAGATAAAGACAAAGGGCCAGATTCAGGATGGCGAGCAGATCGTTACGCCGCCGCAACTTTACGCGCAAGTGCTGTATTCACAAAGCACTTGCTCCTAAAGTTGCGGCGCGGCGTAGCGTAAATGGGCCGGCGTAATTCGGCGGGTAGGGGGCGTGTAGTATTTAAAATAGGTGCGATCCCGTGCCGAACGTACTGCGCATGCGCTGGCCGTCAATGTATCCCAGTGCGCATGCTCCAAATTAAGACGGTGTTTTCGACGTGCACGTCAATGACGTCAATCCCCATTCACGGACGAGTTACGCAAACGACGTAAACATTTTCAAATTCAACGCGGTCACGACGTCCATACTTAACATAGGGTGCGCCTGCTTTTTGGTGCTTTATCTTTACGCCGGGAAACCCCTTACGGAAATGGCGTAAAGTCACTGCGTCGGGCGGGCGTACGTTCGGGAAATGGCGTATCTCGCTGATTTACATATTCTCGGCGTAAATCAGCGGGAACGCCCCTAGAGGCCATTTTAAAATTGCAGTTAAGATACAACGGCGTAATACAATTACGACGCTCGTATCTTCGCTGCAACCTGGCGTATCTTGTTTTCTGAATACGGAATACAAGATACGCCGGTGCAGATTCTGAGTTATGCCGGCGTATGACTGATACGCTGGCGTAACTGTTGCTGAATCTGGCCCATAGAAAGACAAGACAAATATAAATTCTGAAGTCCTTCCAAAATGCTTTCCAATATAAAGCAGCGTTCGCAGCCACCGTCTTCCTCTGGCTGTACAGTATTTAGAGCAGGGGTCTCAAACTGGGGGACCTCCAGCTGTTGTGGAACTACAAGTCCCATGAGGTATTGCAAGGCAGTTACAAGCATGACTCCCACAGGGAGAGGCATGATGGGATTTGTAGTTTCGCAACAGCTGGAGGGCCACCAGTTTGAGACCCCTGGCTTCGAGGAACAGAGAATCAGCAATGGCTTGGGAGGGGGCAAAACAGATGAAAAGCCTAAAGCATCCTCGGCACACATGATCCGTTCTCCGCCAATCACATGCAGAGCTGGTGAAGTGCTCCAGTCTGGGACACTTGGATGCAATTGATGTGTGACTGAATGAGAGATGACAATAGTGCTTGTTTTCCTTATCACAATGGGCAGTGCGGTCCGGGCACGCCGCATGTCGTCACCCACCACCATCTACTGCTCAGGAGAGGTTCTGCAGCAGCTGTGCGCTGTTAATAAAAGAAAGTCGTGGGTGAAGGCATTCAGCAGTCTCACCCATCTTGTATTCTTCACTAGATACGAGACGCCCACTGCCAGGCACTGCGCAGACAGAAAAGGTGGGATGTTTCTTCTGTAAAGAATATAACCTGCCAATCAGTCCCTGGGACAGTCCCCAGAGGCGATTTACTTTGCATGTGCTGCGCTATATAAGTTCTTCATTCATTCATTCATTCAATCCGTACGCATCAAGGACTGTCGCATGATTTAGGGCTGGTACACGTTAACAGTTGAGCCGGGTTTTTTACACCCCAAAAACGCTTCCCCTTTAGCTCAGTGGTTAGAAAGCTGCAGCCCTCCAGCTGTTGTGGAACTACATTTTCCATGAGGCATCACAGGACTGGCCGTTACAAGCATGACTCTACATATCCCACCAGGCATCACAGGACTGGCCGTTACAAGCATGACTCTACATATCCCACCAGGCATCACAGGACTGGCCGTTACAAGCATGACTCTACATATCCCACCAGGCATCGCAAGACTGGCCGTTACAAGCATGACTCTACATATCCCACCAGGCATCGCAAGACTGGCCGTTACAAGCATGACTCTACATATCCCACCAGGCATCGCAAGACTGGCCGTTACAAGCATGACTCTACATATCCCACCAGGCATCACAGGACTGGCCGTTACAAGCATGACTCTACATATCCCACCAGGCATCGCAAGACTGGCCGTTACAAGCATGACTCTACATATCCCACCAGGCATCACAGGACTGGCCGTTACAAGCATGACTCTACATATCCCACCAGGCATCGCAAGACTGGCCGTTACAAGCATGACTCTACATATCCCACAAAGCATCGCAAGACTGGCCGTTACAAGCATGACTCTACATATCCCACCAGGCATCACAAGACTGGCCGTTACAAGCATGACTCTACATATCCCACCAGGCATCGCAAGACTGGCCGTTACAAGCATGACTCTACATATCCCACCAGGCATCACAGGACTGGCCGTTACAAGCATGACTCTACATATCCCACCAGGCATCGCAAGACTGGCCGTTACAAGCATGACTCTACATATCCCACCAGGCATCGCAAGACTGGCCGTTACAAGCATGACTCTACATATCCCACCAGGCATCACAGGACTGGCCGTTACAAGCATGACTCTACATATCCCACAAAGCATCGCAAGACTGGCCGTTACAATCATGACTCTACATATACCACCAGGCATCGCAAGACTGGCCGTTACAAGCATGACTCTACATATCCCACCAGGCATCACAAGACTGGCCGTTACAAGCATGACTCTACATATCCCACCAGGCATCGCAAGACTGGCCGTTACAAGCATGACTCTACATATCCCACAAGGCATCGCAAGACTGGCCGTTACAAGCATGACTCTACATATCCCACCAGGCATCGCAAGACTGGCCGTTACAAGCATGACTCTACATATCCCACCAGGCATCACAAGACTGGCCGTTACAAGCATGACTCTACATATCCCACCAGGCATCACAAGACTGGCCGTTACAAGCATGACTCTACATATCCCACCAGGCATCACAAGACTGGCCGTTACAAGCATGACTCTACATATCCCACCAGGCATCACAGGACTGGCCGTTACAAGCATGACTCTACATATCCCACAAGGCATCACAGGACTGGCCGTTACAAGCATGACTCTACATATCCCACAAAGCATCACAGGACTGGCCGTTACAAGCATGACTCTACATATCCCACAAGGCATCGCAAGACTGGCCGTTACAAGCATGACTCTACATATCCCACAAGGCATCACAGGACTGGCCGTTACAAGCATGACTCTACATATCCCACAAAGCATCACAGGACTGGCCGTTACAAGCATGACTCTACATATCCCACCAGGCATCACAGGACTGGCCGTTACAAGCATGACTCTACATATACCACCAGGCATCACAAGACTGGCCGTTACAAGCATGACTCTACATATCCCACCAGGCATCGCAAGACTGGCCGTTACAAGCATGACTCTACATATCCCACCAGGCATCACAGGACTGGCCGTTACAAGCATGACTCTACATATCCCACCAGGCATCACAAGACTGGCCGTTACAAGCATGACTCTACATATCCCACCAGGCATCGCAAGACTGGCCGTTACAAGCATGACTCTACATATCCCACCAGGCATCACAAGACTGGCCGTTACAAGCATGACTCTACATATCCCACCAGGCATCACAGGACTGGCCGTTACAAGCATGACTCTACATATCCCACCAGGCATCGCAAGACTGGCCGTTACAAGCATGACTCTACATATCCCACAAGGCATCGCAAGACTGGCCGTTACAAGCATGACTCTACATATCCCACAAGGCATCGCAAGACTGGCCGTTACAAGCATGACTCTACATATCCCACCAGGCATCACAGGACTGGCCGTTACAAGCATGACTCTACATATCCCACAAGGCATCGCAAGACTGGCCGTTACAAGCATGACTCTACATATCCCACCAGGCATCACAGGACTGGCCGTTACAAGCATGACTCTACATATCCCACAAAGCATCGCAAGACTGGCCGTTACAAGCATGACTCTACATATCCCACCAGGCATCGCAAGACTGGCCGTTACAAGCATGACTCTACATATCCCACAAGGCATCGCAAGACTGGCGTTACAAGATGACTCTACATATCCCACAAGGCATCGCAAGACTGGCCGTACAATCATGACTCTACATATCCCACCAGGCATCACAGGCTGGCCGTTACAAGCATGACTCTACATATCCCACAAGCATCGCAGACTGGCCGTTACAAGCATGACTCTACATATCCCACCAGGCATCACAGGACTGGCCGTTACAAGCATGACTCTACATATCCCACAAAGCATCGCAAGACTGGCCGTTACAAGCATGACTCTACATATCCCACCAGGCATCGCAAGACTGGCCGTTACAAGCATGACTCTACATATCCCACAAAGCATCGCAAGCTGGCCGTTACAATCATGACTCTAATATACCACCAGGCACGCAAGACTGGCCGTTACAAGCATGACTCTACATATCCCACCAGGCATCACAGGACTGGCCGTTACAAGCATGACTCTACATATCCCACAAAGCATCGCAAGACTGGCCGTACAAGCATGACTCTACATATCCCACCAGGCATCACAGGACTGGCCGTTACAAGCATGACTCTACATATCCCACCAGGCATCACAGGACTGGCCGTTACAAGCATGACTCTACATATCCCACAAAGCATCACAGGACTGGCCGTTACAAGCATGACTCTACATATCCCACAAGGCATCGCAAGACTGGCCGTTACAAGCATGACTCTACATATCCCACAAGGCATCGCAAGACTGGCCGTTACAAGCATGACTCTACATATCCCACCAGGCATCACAGGACTGGCCGTTACAAGCATGACTCTACATATACCACCAGGCATCGCAAGACTGGCCGTTACAAGCATGACTCTACATATCCCACCAGGCATCACAGGACTGGCCGTTACAAGCATGACTCTACATATCCCACAAGGCATCGCAAGACTGGCCGTTACAAGCATGACTCTACATATCCCACCAGGCATCGCAAGACTGGCCGTTACAAGCATGACTCTACATATCCCACAGGCATCACAGGCTGGCCGTTACAAGCATGACTCTACATATCCCACAAGCATCGCAGACTGGCCGTTACAAGCATGACTCTACATATCCCACAGGCATCGCAAGCTGGCCGTTACAAGCATGACTCTACATATCCCACAAGCATCGCAGACTGGCCGTTACAAGCATGACTCTACATATCCCACAAGGCATCGCAAGCTGGCCGTTACAAGCATGACTCTACATATCCCACCAGGACACAGGACTGGCCGTTACAAGCATGACTCTACATATCCCACCAGGCATCACAGGACTGGCCGTTACAAGCATGACTCTACATATCCCACAAGGCATCGCAAGACTGGCCGTTACAAGCATGACTCTACATATCCCACCAGGCATCACAAGACTGGCCGTTACAAGCATGACTCTACATATCCCACAAGGCATCGCAAGACTGGCCGTTACAAGCATGACTCTACATATCCCACAAGGCATCGCAAGACTGGCCGTTACAAGCATGACTCTACATATCCCACAAGGCATCGCAAGACTGGCCGTTACAAGCATGACTCTACATATCCCACAAGGCATCGCAAGACTGGCCGTTACAAGCATGACTCTACATATCCCACAAGGCATCGCAAGACTGGCCGTTACAAGCATGACTCTACATATCCCACAGGCATCGCAAGACTGGCCGTTACAAGCATGACTCTACATATCCCACAAGGCATCGCAAGACTGGCCGTTACAAGCATGACTCTACATATCCCACCAGGCATCGCAAGACTGGCCGTTACAAGCATGACTCTACATATCCCACAGGCATCGCAAGACTGGCCGTTACAAGCATGACTCTACATATCCCACAAGGCATCGCAAGACTGGCCGTTACAAGCATGACTCTACATCAAGGGTCTCAAACTGGCAGCCCTCCAGCTGTTGCAAAACTACAATTCCCATAAGGCATTGCAAGGCTGACAGTTTCAATCATGACTCCCACAAGCAGAAACATGATGGGACGTGTAGTTCGGCAACAGCTAGAGGGTCACCAGTTTGAGACCCCTGCTCTACATATCCCACAAGGCATCACAAGACTGGCTGTTACAAGCATGACTCTACAGCAGTGATATGCAATTAGCGGACCTCCAACTGTTGCAAAACTACAAGTCCCATCATGCCTCTGCCTCTGGGTGTCATGCTTGTGGCTGTCATAGTCTTGCTATGCCGCATGGGACTTGTAGTTCTGCAACAGCTGGAGGTCCGCTTATTGCATATCCCTGCTCTACAGGGTTGATTTACTAAAACTGGAGAGTGCAAAATCTGGTGCAGCTGTGTATAGAAACCAATCAGCTTTCAGATTGTATTGTCAAAGCTTAAATCCACAACAGTAAAATCAGTCTGTATATGCAGTAAAGCATGCTTGTTATACTCACTGTGGAACCTAAGGGGTTAATCCTCTTCATTGTGTAAAACGGCTGTTTGATCCTGTCTTCTCTGATCCTTCCCTTCTTCCACTGTCTCCAATATATTTCCTGATATTTACAGAGCCAGGGGACAGGCTGCACATGCTCAGTTTGGTGTGTATTGCTACAGGGTCCTGTATTCTCACAGAACAATTGTGGGAGAATGAAAACTCCTCCTCCAAGCTTTAACCAGACATTAATAGAAGTCACATGACAATCTCAAGACTGACCATTAGAAGCATGACTCCCATTAATGATGGGACTTGTAGTTCTGCAATAGCTGGAAGGCCGCAGGTTTCCCACCCCCACTTTAGCTACATAGGCATCGGCCGGGGGTGTACACAGTCCACATATGATGCTTGACTTTGCAGCAGGAATTATATCCCTTGGCACCAGAGCCGATCCTGACCTCCCTGGGGCCCTAAGCAAAAAATGACATGTCACATTTTGCAGACAGTGACATGTCAGATTAAAGTTGAGAAGCGGGGGGAGGGGGTGTTCTGCTGTCGGAAATGACATCTTACATTAAAGTGAGAAGCGGGGAGTGCTGACTTTTTACCTCTTCTCCCATGCAGCCAGCGAGTTGAGAAGCAGGGTGAGGGGCCAAAAATGACTTCTCACCAGGGGGGGCCTCTAGTAATTTGGGGGGCCCTCCGGAGCTTTGCGGGGCCCTAGGCGGCTTGCATAGTCAGCCTATAGGGCGGATCGGCCCTGCTTGGCACCTGCCAAGCAAGATCCATTTACGTGAATGGGGCCGCTCAGCAAGCACCCTGCAAGGATGGGCAATACACACGGTTGCAGTGCACTAGTGAGGAGTTCAAGGGGCTAAAGCAGCAGCAGAGAGGAGGTGATACAACACCTCCTCACCGTCTGTCAAATACACTCTGAAGAGCGATCTGAACGCAGATTACTCTTCAGAGATCAAAGCACTCACGAACATATTCATAAGATAAAATAAAAAAAAGATCATTCGATGAGCCAATCACTTACAATCACATCAGTCTATTTTTCTATGATAAGATCTCCCATCCAGACCAATCAGAATAATTTTGATAAAATTGATCGGTTTTGCTCTAAATTGATCGATGACTCAGTAAGTATGCGTCTTTTCAATCATTCATAGTGTGAATAATATGTTCTGATTCTGTACAGAATATTTCAATCAGATTGTTATGTGTATGGCCTGCCAGAAAGAGAGGCTGAATGCACATTGCTATGTCCACCAGAATGGGGAAGGAATGGAACATTCAGCACATGGAAGCAGCTAAGAGAGACATTCTTTGACATGAAAGTATAAAATAACGAGGCTCTGCCACTGAACATCCTACTAGATAATACAGCTTTGCCTGGCAAGAATTCTTCCAATTAGGGTTGTCCCAATACCACTTTTTTAGGACCGAGTACAAGTACCGATACTTTTTTTCCAAGTACTCGCCGATACTGAATACCGATACTGTTTTTTAATGTGTCCCCAAATGCAGCCATGTCCCCCACATATGCAGCCATGTCCCCCACATATGCAGCCATGTCTCCCACATATGCAGCCATGTCACCCACATATGCAGCCATGTCCCCCACATATGCAGCCATGTCCCCCCAGCCATGTCCCCCACATATGCAGCCATTTCCCCCTAGCCATGTCCCCCACATATGCAGCCATGTCCCTCCAGCCATGTCCCCCACATATGCAGCCATGTCCCTCCAGCCATGTCCCCCACATATGCAGCAATGTCCCTCCAGCCATGTCCCCCACATATGCAGCCATGTCCCTCCAGCCATGTCCCCCACATATGCAGCAATGTCCCTCCAGCCATGTCCCCCACATATGCAGCCATGTCCCTCCAGACATGTCCCCCACATATGCAGCAATGTCCCTCCAGCCATGTCCCCCACATATGCAGCCATGTCCCTCCAGCCATGTCCCCCACATATGCAGCCATGTCCCTCCAGCCATGTCCCCCACATATGCAGCCATGTCCCCCACATATGCAGCCATGTCCCTCCAGCCATGTCCCCCACATATGCAGCCATGTCCCTCCAGCCATGTCCCCCACATATGCAGCCATGTCCCTCCAGCCATGTCCCCCACATATGCAGCCATGTCCCTCCAGCCATGTCCCCCACATATGCAGCCATGCCCCCCACATATGCAGCCATGTCCCTCACATATGCAGCCATGTCCCCCAGCCATGTCCCCCACATATGCAGCCATGTCCCCGCAGCCATGTCCCTCCAGCCATGTCCCTCCAGCCATGTCCCCCACATATGCAGCCATGTCCCTCCAGCCATGTCCCCCACATATGCAGCCATGTCCCCCAGCCATGTCCCCCACATATGCAGCCATGTCCCCGCAGCCATGTCCCTCCAGCCATGTCCCCCATACCTAGCCGCCGCCGCACGGTGAACATCACAGCTTTCATTTGAATTATGTTTTCCCCGCCGCGTAAAGACACTCCCCCTTGCTCGGGATTGGACAGATCACGATCACCCATCCAATCCTGAGCAAGGGGGAGTGTGTATACGCGGTAAATACTCCCGCAAATACTCGGTCTCGGTATCGGGACAACCCTACTTCCGATATACCTCTGAATGGCCAGCTGATCATTGCAGGAACATTACTAAATTCATCATCATGTGTATGAGAATTGGCCTTAGTAAGGCAAAAGAAGCTCCAAAAACCAAAGCTGTCCAAGAAATGTGCCAAAATCATAAAAAATAAAAAAAAGACAACCTTAGCAATTGGGATCGCTGCATGTTTTCACCCAGCAGGCATTTCCAAGACAAATATTCAATACTAAACACAGAAAACAGACAGCTAGATGGGGCTCATGAGCAACTGGTTGGGGGTCCCCTTGTATCAAGGCAATGATCCCTATGATGGCCAGGGGAGGGCACGGTCCTAATGTCAGAAGAAACAATGACCACTGTAGGTCCCTGTATGATTTTTGTGCCAGTGATGGTCTCCCTCTCTCTGTGTTCACCATGGCAGTTATGTGCCACTCTTGAAGTAAATGCCATTTTATGTGTTGGAATCGTGCCCAGTGTCTGAGCACCCCTTATTGCGGGAGAAGCCCTTTGCTGTCTCAGAACATGCAATACTCAGTGTGCCACCCAGGGAGTAATGTGCACCCTTCTCCATCTCTCTGCATGATAGCAGTGGGGTTAGGATTGGTATGTGCCCTCCCCAACACAACCCCCTTTATTAGCAAATGCTAGGATGACTCAGAATGATGGGTGTCCCCCCTGGCAGTGCACAACTCTGATTTACTGCCAGTGCCAGCCTCGATATGTGCCATCACTGGCAGTGCAAGGGTTAGTGGTATGTGTGCCTGAAATGATGTGTGCCCTGTCTGTGCCAGAGAAAAAATCATTTAGTGTGTCAGTGTAAGAGTGCAACCACTGTGTAAATAGAAGAAGCCCTCTGTGTGTCTGCCAGGGGAACAGTAATCAGCCCCCTATAAGCCATGTGTGCCCTCTCTAGCAGAGGAAACCTATCTCTACGTACTGAAGCAATTAATGGGCAGGGCAGCTATAGAGACCAGTGTGTGTGCTACATCAGTGCAATCATCAGTGTGCCCTCCATGGCAGTGCCAGGGTCTGTACCACCTATGGGTAGTGTGTGTGTCCCCCCTCCCCCCAGAGCAATGATCAGTGTGCCCTCCATGGCAGTGCCAGGATTTGTACCACCTGTGGGTAGTGTGCCCCCCAGTGCAATGATCAGTGTGCCCTCCATGGCAGTGTCAGGGTTTTTACAACCCATGGGTAGCGTGTGACCCTCAGCTACCCCCCACCCCACCCCAGTGCAATGATCAGTGTGCCCTCCATAGCAGTGCAAGGGTGTGTACCACCCATGGGTAGTATGCCCCCCCAGTACAGTGATCAGTGTGCCCTCTCTAGCACAGACAGGGTTAGCATTGTCTGTGCCACTTATGGGCATGGTGTATAATATTCATTTCTAAATCCTACAATAGGTCGTATTTTCCCAATCTAATAGAGTGCTCTAAATAATAAACTATAATTGTATATCACAGAAGCTCCACCCAAAACCAAATGCTCTTTTGTTAAATATATTTCAAATTGCAACATATAAATCAAAATCAAATCCAATAAAATAAAGGCCAAACGATACCAGGTTTCAGGTCTGGGTGGAGTTGGTGTGATACGGGCGTTGTAGTATATTCATATGGGGATAGTATTAGTACGGAATATTGTGTTTTGGGTGGGGTGGGTGGCAATGATACATGCTTCCTCTTTAGCACTGGCAGCGTTCCCTGTGTACCCTACAGGCAGTGTGTGCCCTCCATTTCAGCGGCAGTGATGCCTGTACGACCTTTGGGCAGCTTATGCCCTCTCAGTGCAGTGATCAGTGTGACCACCCTGGCACTGAATCTGTACCACCTATGAGAAGAGTGTCATATCAGTGCAGTGAACACTGTGCTTTCCTGTAACGGGGCAGGATCTGTACCACCTATGGTAGTTTATGCCCCATCACTGCAAACATCAGTGTGCCCTCTATGGATGTGGCTGGGATAGCAGCATCTGTACCACCTATGAGTCGTGTGCCCTCCCTGCCAAATGCAGGGTTATCAGTGCATCTGCCACCTATGGGTAGTGTATGCCTTATCAGTGCAATGAACAGGGTGACCTCCCTGCCAGTTGCAGGGATAGAGTATATGCCTCTACAGGTAGTGTATGCCCTATATGTGTGCCCTCCTTGGAAGTGGCAGGGATAGAGTATATAGGTAGTGTATGCCCCATCAGTGCAATAAACAGTGTGTCCTCCTTGGCAGTGGCAGGGATAGAGTATATAGGTAGTGTATGCCCTATCAGTGCAATAAACAGTGTGTCCTCCTTGGCAGTGGCAGGCTAGCAGTGTCTGTACCAGCATTGGGCAATGTGTATCCTCCCTGGAAGTGAGAGAATCAATGTACTCTTCCTGGCAGTAGAAGGGTTAACAACAGTGTACAGGTGTACCACCATTCATGGCTGTGCAGTGCCACCACTAGGCAAGTTGTGCCCTCTCTGGCAGAAGAGTTATCAGTGCAGGTACCCCAAATGGGTAATATGTGCCCCATCAGTGCAATCATCAGGGTGCCCTTCCTGACAGTGGCAGTTATTAGTGTATGTGTCACCTTTTCGAGCAGTGACAGTGCCACCTATGGGCTGTGTGTGTCCTACCTGGCAGTAGATGGGGTAGTAGTGTCTGAACCATCTATGGGTAATGATTGGCAGGATTCTCTATGCCCCCCTTGGGAAGTGCCCCAAGGATGGGATCCCTGTGCCCCCGTTGGAGAGTGCCCACTGGCAGGGATCTCCGTGTCCTCACTGGACAACATGCCCCCTTGCAGATATCCCTGTGCCTCCATTGGGCAGTGCCCCCTGGCAGGGATCCCTGTGACCCCCCATTGGGCAGTGTGCCCCCTGGCAGGGATCCCTGTGCTCCCATTGGGCAGTGTGCCCCCTTACATGGATATCTGTGCCCCCCATTAGACATTGAGCCCCTTGGCAGGAATCCTGTGCCCCCTGACAGGGATATCTGTGGCTCCATTAGACAGTGTGCCTCCTGGCAGGGATCCTGTGCCCCCATTAGACATTGTGCCCATTGGCAGGAATCCTGTGCCCCCATTGGACAGTGTGCCCCCTTGCAGGGATATATGTGCCCCATTAGACATTTTGCCCCTTGGCAGGAATCCTGTGCCCCCATTAGACAGTGTGCCCCTGGCAGGGATCCTGTGTCCCCATTAGACATTGTGCCCCTTGGCAGGAATCCTGTGCCCCCATTGGACAGTGTGCCCCCTTGCAGGGATATATGTGCCCCCATTAGACATTGTGCCCCTTGGCAGGAATCCTGTGCCCCCATTAGACAGTGTGCCCCTGGCAGGGATATCTGTGGCTCCATTAGACAGTGTGCCCCTGGCAGGGATATCTGTGGCTCCATTAGACAGTGTGCCCCTGGCAGGGATATCAGTGGCTCCATTAGACAGTGTGCCCCCTGGCAAGGATATCTGTGGCTCCATTAGACAGTGTGCCCCCTGGCAGGGATCCTGTGCCCCCATTAGACATTGTGCCCCTTGACAGGAATCCTGTGCCCCTATTAGACAGTGTGCCCCTGGCAGGGAAATCTGTGGCTCCATTCGACAGTGTCCCCCCTGGCAGGGATCCTGTGCCCCCATTCGACAGTGTGCCCCTTGGCAGGGATCCTCTGCCCCCATTGGACAGTGTGCCCCCTGGCAGGGATCCTGTGCCCCCATTGGACAGTGTGCCCCCTGGAAGGTATCCCTGTGCCCCCATTGGGCAGTGCCTCTTACCGTCGATGTTCTCCCGGTCACTGATGTGTTGCAGATTACAGCCGGTGTCCTCCCTGCTGAGGTCCTGCTCCGGCCGGTAGGACTCCAGTCTGGAGTGGGCATTTCTCCGCAGTTTGGGGCTGGAGGAGACACAGCAGGACGTGGTGTTCCCCATACCGGAGCGATGTGATGGGGGATCCCCCCGCTGTGTGCAGATCCCGGGCTGAGCACCGCTAGCAGGACATGTCCATCCGATCACACAATGATGGCGGAACCCCCACAGTACATCCGACACCCGGCCATCCCCCCCACACTACCGACCAACATCTCCCCGATCACTGTCCCCGGTACACAGCGACTCCTCCCACCGATCCTCCCCAGACCTCCGCACACAGCCCGGGGCTGTCACTGCTAAAAGGTTCCGGTTCAAAGGGGGGAGCCGAGGAGGAAGAGAGCCGAGCGATCATTATTATTATTATTATTATTGTCTGTCTATGGAGACAGCTGTGCCCTGTATATACAGAACAATGCCCGGCCATAGAGAGCTGTGCCCTGTATATACAGAACAATGCCCGACCATAGAGAGCTGTGCCCTGTATATACAGAACAATGCCCGGCCATAGAGAGCTGTGCCCTGTATATACAGAACAATGCCCGGCCATAGAGAGCTGTGCCCTGTATATACAGAGAACAATGCCCGGCCATAGAGAGCTGTGCCCTGTATATACAGAACAATGCCCGGCCATAGAGAGCTGTGCCCTGTATATACAGAGAACAATGCCCGGCCATAGAGAGCTGTGCCCTGTATATACAGAACAATGCCCGGCCATAGAGAGCTGTGCCCTGTATATACAGAACAATGCCCGGCCATAGAGAGCTGTGCCCTGTATATACAGAGAACAATGCCCGGCCATAGAGAGCTGTGCCCAGTATATACAGAACAATGCCCGGCCATAGAGAGCTGTGCCCTGTATATACAGAACAATGCCCGGCCATAGAGAGCTGTGCCCTGTATATACAGAGAACAATGCCCGGCCATAGAGAGCTGTGCCCTGTATATACAGAACAATGCCCGGCCATAGAGAGCTGTGCCCTGTATATACAGAGAACAATGCCCGGCCATAGAGAGCTGTGCCCTGTATATACAGAGAACAATGCCCGGCCATAGAGAGCTGTGCCCTGTATATACAGAACAATGCCCGGCCATAGAGAGCTGTGCCCTGTATATACAGAGAACAATGCCCGGCCATAGAGAGCTGTGCCCTGTATATACAGAACAATGCCCGGCCATAGAGAGCTGTGCCCTGTATATACAGAGAACAATGCCCGGCCATAGAGAGCTGTGCCCTGTATATACAGAACAATGCCCGGCCATAGAGAGCTGTGCCCTGTATATACAGAACAATGCCCGGCCATAGAGAACTGTGCCCTGTATATACAGAGAACAATGCCCGGCCATAGAGAGCTGTGCCCTGTATATACAGAGAACAATGCCCGGCCATAGAGAGCTGTGCCCTGTATATACAGAGAACAATGCCCGGCCATAGAGAGCTGTGCCCTGTATATACAGAGAACAATGCCCGGCCATAGAGAGCTGTGCCCAGTATATACAGAGAACAATGCCCGGCCATAGAGAGCTGTGCCCTGTATATACAGAGAACAATGCCCGGCCATAGAGAGCTGTGCCCTGTATATACAGAGAACAATGCCCGGCCATAGAGAGCTGTGCCCAGTATATACAGAGAACAATGCCCGGCCATAGAGAGCTGTGCCCAGTATATACAGAGAACAATGCCCGGCCATAGAGAGCTGTGCCCTGTATATACAGAACAATGCCCGGCCATAGAGAGCTGTGCCCTGTATATACAGAACAATGCCCGGCTATAGAGAGCTGTGCCCTGTATATACAGAGAACAATGCCCGGCCATAGAGAGCTGTGTCCTGTATATACAGAGAACAATGCCCGGCCATAGAGAGCTGTGCCCTGTATATACAGAACAATGCCCGGCCATAGAGAGCTGTGCCCTGTATATACAGAACAATGCCCGGCCATAGAGAGCTGTGCCCTGTATATACAGAACAATGCCCTTCCATAGAGAGCTGTGCCCTGTATATACAGAGAACAATGCCCGGCCATAGAGAGCTGTGCCCTGTATATACAGAGAACAATGCCAGGCCATAGAGAGCTGTGCCCTGTATATACAGAACAATGCCCGGCCATAGAGAGCTGTGCCCTGTATATACAGAACAATGCCCGGCCATAGAGAGCTGTGCCCTGTATATACAGAGAACAATGCCCGGCCATAGAGAGCTGTGCCCTGTATATACAGAGAACAATGCCCGGCCACAGAGAGCTGTGCCCTGTATATACAGAACAATGCCCGGCCATAGAGAGCTGTGCCCTGTATATACAGAGAACAATGCCCGGCCATAGAGAGCTGTGCCCTGTATATACAGAGAACAATGCCCGGCCATAGAGAACTGTGCCCTGTATATACAGAACAATGCCCGGCCATAGAGAGCTGTGCCCTGTATATACAGAGAACAATGCCCGGCCATAGAGAGCTGTGCCCTGTATATACAGAACAATGCCCGGCCATAGAGAGCTGTGCCCTGTATATACAGAACAATGCCCGGCCATAGAGAGCTGTGCCCTGTATATACAGAGAACAATGCCCGGCCATAGAGAGCTGTGCCCTGTATATACAGAACAATGCCCGGCCATAGAGAGCTGTGCCCTGTATATACAGAGAACAATGCCCTTCCATAGAGAGCTGTGCCCTGTATATACAGAACAATGCCCGGCCATAGAGAGCTGTGCCCTGTATATACAGAGAACAATGCCCGGCCATAGAGAGCTGTGCCCTGTATATACAGAACAATGCCCGGCCATAGAGAGCTGTGCCTGTATATACAGAGAACAATGCCCGGCCATAGAGAGCTGTGTCCTGTATATACAGAGAACAATGCCCGGCCATAGAGAGCTGTGCCCTGTATATACAGAACAATGCCCGGCCATAGAGAGCTGTGCCCTGTATATACAGAGAACAATGCCCGGCCACAGAGAGCTATAGAGAGCTGTGCCCTGTATATACAGAGAACAATGCCCGGCCATAGAGAGCTGTGCCCTGTATATACAGAGAACAATGCCCGGCCATAGAGAGCTGTGCCCTGTATATACAGAGAACAATGCCCGGCCATAGAGAGCTGTGCCCTGTATATACAGAGAACAATGCCCGGCCATAGAGAGATGTGCCCTGTATATACAGAACAATGCCCGGCTATAGAGAGCTGTGCCCTGTATATACAGAGAACAATGCCCGGCCATAGAGAGCTGTGCCCTGTATATACAGAGAACAATGCCCGGCCACAGAGAGCTGTGCCCTGTATATACAGAGAACAATGCCCGGCCATAGAGAGCTGTGCCCTGTATATACAGAGAACAATGCCCGGCCATAGAGAGCTGTGCCCTGTATATACAGAGAACAATGCCCGGCCATAGAGAGCTGTGCCCTGTATATACAGAGAACAATGCCCGGCCATAGAGAGCTGTGCCCTGTATATACAGAGAACAATGCCCGGCCATAGAGAGATGTGCCCTGTATATACAGAACAATGCCCGGCTATAGAGAGCTGTGCCCTGTATATACAGAGAACAATGCCCGGCCATAGAGAGCTGTGCCCTGTATATACAGAGAACAATGCCCGACCATAGAGAGCTGTGCCCTGTATATACAGAGAACAATGCCCGGCCATAGAGAGCTGTGCCCTGTATATACAGAACAATGTCCGGCCATAGAGAGCTGTGCCCTGTATATACAGAACAATGCCCGGCTATAGAGAGCTGTGCCCTGTATATACAGAGAACAATGCCCGGCCATAGAGAGCTGTGTCCTGTATATACAGAACAGTGCCCGGCCATAGAGAGCTGTGCCCTGTATATACAGAACAATGCCCGGCCATAGAGAGCTGTGCCCTGTATATACAGAACAATGCCCGGCCATAGAGAGCTGTGCCCTGTATATACAGAGAACAATGCCCGGCCATAGAGAGCTGTGCCCTGTATATACAGAACAATGCCCGGCCATAGAGAGCTGTGCCCTGTATATACAGAGAACAATGCCCGGCCATAGAGAGCTGTGCCCTGTATATACAGAGAACAATGCCCGGCCATAGAGAGCTGTGCCCTGTATATACAGAGAACAATGCCCGGCCATAGAGAGCTGTGCCCTGTATATACAGAGAACAATGCCCGGCCACAGAGAGCTGTGCCCTGTATATACAGAACAATGCCCGGTCATAGAGAGCTGTGCCCTGTATATACAGAGAACAATGCCCGGCCATAGAGAGCTGTGCCCTGTATATACAGAGAACAATGCCCGGCCATAGAGAGATGTGCCCTGTATATACAGAACAATGCCCGGCTATAGAGAGCTGTGCCCTGTATATACAGAGAACAATGCCCGGCCATAGAGAGCTGTGCCCTGTATATACAGAGAACAATGCCCGGCCATAGAGAGATGTGCCCTGTATATACAGAACAATGCCCGGCCATAGAGAGCTGTGCCCAGTATATACAGAACAATGCCTGGCCATAGAGAGCTGTGCCCAGTATATACAGAACAATGCCCGGCCATAGAGAGCTGTGCCCTGTATATACAGAGAACAATGCCCGGCCATAGAGAGCTGTGCCCTGTATATACAGAACAATGCCCGGCCATAGAGAGCTGTGCCCTGTATATACAGAGAACAATGCCCGGCCATAGAGAGCTGTGCCCTGTATATACAGAGAACAATGCCCGGCCACAGAGAGCTGTGCCCTGTATATACAGAACAATGCCTGGCCATAGAGAGCTGTGCCCTGTATATACAGAGAACAATGCCCGGCCATAGAGAGCTGTGCCCTGTATATACAGAACAATGCCCGGCCATAGAGAGCTGTGCCCTGTATATACAGAGAACAATGCCCGGCCATAGAGAGCTGTGCCCTGTATATACAGAGAACAATGCCCGGCCACAGAGAGCTGTGCCCTGTATATACAAAACAATGCCTGGCCATAGAGAGCTGTGCCCTGTATATACAGAGAACAATGCCTGGCCATAGAGAGCTGTGCCCTGTATATACAGAGAACAATGCCCGGCCATAGAGAGCTGTGCCCTGTATATACAGAGAACAATGCCCGGCCATAGAGAGCTGTGCCCTGTATATACAGATAACAATGCCCGGCCATAGAGAGCTGTGCCCTGTATATACAGAGAACAATGCCCGGCCATAGAGAGCTGTGCCCTGTATATACAGAGAACAATGCCCGGCCATAGAGAACTGTGCCCTGTATATACAGAGAACAATGCCCGGCCATAGAGAACTGTGCCCTGTATATACAGAGAACAATGCCCGGCCATAGAGAGATGTGCCCTGTATATACAGAGAACAATGCCCGGCCATAGAGAGATGTGCCCTGTATATACAGAGAACAATGCCCGGCCATAGAGAGCTGTGCCCTGTATATACAGAGAACAATGCCCGGCCATAGAGAGCTGTGCCCTGTATATACAGAGAACAATTACCGGCCATAGAGAGCTGTGCCCTGTATATACAGAGAACAATGCCCGGCCATAGAGAGCTGTGCCCTGTATATACAGAGAACAATGCCCGGCCATAGAGAGCTGTGCCCTGTATATACAGAGAACAATGCCCGGCCATAGAGAGATGTGTCCTGTATATACAGAACAATGCCCGGCCATAGAGAGCTGTGCCCAGTATATACAGAACAATGCCTGGCCATAGAGAGCTGTGCCCTGTATATACAGAGAACAATGCCCGGCCATAGAGAGCTGTGCCCTGTATATACAGAGAACAATGCCCGGCCATAGAGAGCTGTGCCCTGTATATACAGAACAATGCCCGACCATAGAGAGCTGTGCCCTGTATATACAGAGAACAATGCCCGGCCATAGAGAGCTGTGCCCTGTATATACAGAGAACAATGCCCGGCCATTGAGAGCTGTGCCCTGTATATACAGAGAACAATGCCCGGCCATAGAGAGCTGTGCCCTGTATATACAGAGAACAATGCCCGGCCATAGAGAGCTGTGCCCTGTATATACAGAGAACAATGCCCGGCCATAGAGAGCTGTGCCCTGTATATACAGAGAACAATGCCCGGCCATAGAGAGCTGTGGCCTGTATATACACAGCTCTCTATGGCCGGGCATTGTTCTGTATATACTGGGCACAGCTCTCTATGGCCGGGCATTGTTCTCTGTATATACAGGGCACAGCTCTGTATGGCCGGGCATTGTTCTCTGTATATACAGGGCACAGCTCTCTATGGCCAGGCATTGTTCTCTGTATATACAGGGCACAGCTCTCTATGGCCGGGCATTGTTCTCTGTATATACAGGGCACAGCTCTCTATGGCCGGGCATTGTTCTCTGTATATACAGGGCACAGCTCTCTATGGCCGGGCATTGTTCTCTGTATATACAGGGCACAGCTCTCTATGGCATTGGCAGGGCATTGTTCTCTGTATATACAGGGCACAGCTCTCTATGGAAGGGCATTGTTCTCTGTATATACAGGGCACAGCTCTCTATGGCCGGGCATTGTTCTCTGTATATACAGGGCACAGCTCTCTATGGCCGGGCATTGTTCTCTGTATATACAGGGCACAGCTCTCTATGGCCGGGCATTGTTCTCTGTATATACAGGGCACCGCTCTCTATGGCCGGGCATTGTTCTCTGTATATACAGGGCACAGCTCTCTATGGCCGGGCATTGTTCTCTGTATATACAGGGCAAAGCTCTCAATGGCCGGGCATTGTTCTCTGTATATACAGGGCACAGCTCTCTATGGCATTGGCAGGGCATTGCTCTCTGTATATACAGGGCACAGCTCTCTATGGAAGGGCATTGTTCTCTGTATATACAGGGCACAGCTCTCTATGGCCGGGCATTGTTCTCTGTATATACGGGGCACAGCTCTCTATGGCCGGGCATTGTTCTCTGTATATACAGGGCACAGCTCTCTATGGCCGGGCATTGTTCTCTGTATATACAGGACACAGCTCTCTATGGCCGGGCATTGTTCTCTGTATATACAGGGCACAGCTCTCTATGGCCGGGCATTGTTCTCTGTATATACAGGGCACAGCTCTCTATGGCCAGGCATTGTTCTCTATATATACAGGGCACAGCTCTCTATGGCCAGGCATTGTTCTCTGTATATACAGGGCACAGCTCTCTATGGCCGGGCATTGTTCTCTGTATATACAGGGCACAGCTCTCTATGGAAGGGCATTGTTCTCTGTATATACAGGGCACAGCTCTCTATGGCCGGGCATTGTTCTCTGTATATACAGGGCACAGCTCTCTATGGCCGGGCATTGTTCTCTGTATATACAGGGCACAGCTCTCTATGGCATTGGCAGGGCATTGTTCTCTGTATATACAGGGCACAGCTCTCTATGGAAGGGCATTGTTCTCTGTATATACAGGGCACAGCTCTCTATGGCCGGGCATTGTTCTCTGTATATACAGGGCACAGCTCTCTATGGCCGGGCATTGTTCTCTGTATATACAGGGCACAGCTCTCTATGGCCGGGCATTGTTCTCTGTATATACAGGGCACAGCTCTCTATGACCGGGCATTGTTCTGTATATACAGGGCACAGCTCTCTATGGCCGGGCATTGTTCTCTGTATATACTGGGCACAGCTCTCTATGGCCGGGCATTGTTCTCTGTATATACAGGACACAGCTCTCTATGGCCGGGCATTGTTCTCTGTATATACAGGGCACAGCTCTCTATAGCCGGGCATTGTTCTCTGTATATACAGGGCACAGCTCTCTATGGCCGGGCATTGTTCTCTGTATATACAGGGCACAGCTCTCTATGGCCGGGCATTGTTCTCTGTATATACAGGGCACAGCTCTCTATGGCCGGGCATTGTTCTCTGTATATACAGGGCACAGCTCTCTATGGCCGGGCATTGTTCTCTGTATATACAGGGCACAGCTCTCTATGGCCGGGCATTGTTCTCTGTATATACAGGGCACAGCTCTCTATGGCCGGGCATTGTTCTCCGTATATACAGGGCACAGCTCTCTATGGCCAGGCATTGTTCTCTGTATATACAGGGCACAGCTCTCTATGGCCAGGCATTGTTCTCTGTATATACAGGGCACAACTCTCTATGGCCGGGCATTGTTCTCTGTATATACAGGGCACAGCTCTCTATGGCCGGGCATTGTTCTCTGTATACAGGGCACAGCTCTCTATGGCCGGGCATTGTTCTCTGTATATACAGGGCACAGCTCTCTATGGCCTGGCATTGTTCTCTGTATATACAGGGCACAGCTCTCTATGGCCGGGCATTGTTCTCTGTATATACAGGGCACAGCTCTCTATGGCCGGGCATTGTTCTCTGTATATACAGGGCACAGCTCTCTATGGCCGGGCATTGTTCTCTGTATATACAGGGCACAGCTCTCTATGGCGGGCATTGTTCTCTGTATATACAGGGCACAGCTCTTTATGGCCGGGCATTGTTCTCTGTATATACAGGGCACAGCTCTCTATGGCCGGGCATTGTTCTCTGTATATACAGGGCACAGCTCTCTATGGCCGGGCATTGTTCTGTATATACAGGGCACAGCTCTCTATGGCAGGGCATTGTTCTGTATATACAGGGCACAGCTCTCTATGGCAGGGCATTGTTCTGTATATACAGGGCACAGCTCTCTATGGCCGGGCATTGTTCTCTGTATATACAGGGCACAGCTCTCTATGGCCGGGCATTGTTCTCTGTATATACTGGGCACAGCTCTCTATGGCCGGGCATTGTTCTCTGTATATACAGGGCACAGCTCTCTATGGCCGGGCATTGTTCTCTGTATATACAGGGCACAGCTCTCTATGGCAGGGCATTGTTCTGTATATACAGGGCACAGCTCTCTATGGAAGGGCGTTGTTCTCTGTATATACAGGGCACAGCTCTCTATGGCCGGGCATTGTTCTCTGTATATACAGGGCACAGCTCTCTATGGCCGGGCATTGTTCTGTATATACAGGGCACAGCTCTCTATGGCCGGGCATTGTTCTCTGTATATACAGGGCACAGCTCTCTATGGCCGGGCATTGTTCTGTATATACAGGGCACAGCTCTCTATGGCCAAGCATTGTTCTGTATATACAGGGCACAGCTCTCTATGGCCGGGCATTGTTCTCTGTATATACAGGGCACAGCTCTCTATGGCCGGGCATTGTTCTCTGTATATACTGGGCACAGCCCTCTATGGCAGGGCATTGTTCTGTATATACAGGGCACAGCTCTCTATGGCCGGGCATTGTTCTGTATATACAGGGCACAGCTCTCTATGGAAGGGCATTGTTCTCTGTATATACAGGGCACAGCTCTCTATGGCCGGGCATTGTTCTCTGTATATACAGGGCACAGCTCTCTATGGCCGGGCATTGTTCTGTATATACAGGGCACAGCTCTCTATGGCCGGGCATTGTTCTCTGTATATACAGGGCACAGCTCTCTATGGCCGGGCATTGTTCTCTGTATATACAGGGCACAGCTCTCTATGGCCGGGCATTGTTCTGTATATACAGGGCACAGCTCTCTATGGCCAAGCATTGTTCTGTATATACAGGGCACAGCTCTCTATGGCCGGGCATTGTTCTCTGTATATACAGGGCACAGCTCTCTATGGCCGGGCATTGTTCTCTGTATATACAGGGCACAGCTCTCTATGGAAGGGCATTGTTCTCTGTATATACAGGGCACAGCTCTCTATGGCCGGGCATTGTTCTCTGTATATACAGGGCACAGCTCTCTATGGCCGGGCATTGTTCTCTGTATATACAGGGCACAGCTCTCTATGGCAGGGCATTGTTCTCTGTATATACAGGGCACAGCTCTCTATGGCCTGGCATTGTTCTCTGTATATACAGGGCACAGCTCTCTGTGGCCGGGCATTGTTCTCTGTATATACAGGGCACAGCTCTCTATGGCCGGGCATTGTTCTCTGTATATACAGGGCACAGCTCTTTATGGCCGGGCATTGTTCTCTGTATATACAGGGCACAGCTCTCTATGGCCGGGCATTGTTCTCTGTATATACAGAGCACAGCTCTCTATGGCCGGGCATTGTTCTCTGTATATACAGGGCACATCTCTCTATGGCCGGGCATTGTTCTCTGTATATACAGGGCACAGCTCTCTATGGCCGGGCATTGTTCTCTGTATATACAGGGCACAGCTCTCTATGGCCGGGCATTGTTCTCTGTATATACAGGGCACAGCTCTCTATGGCCGGGCATTGTTCTCTGTATATACAGGGCACAGCTCTCTATGGCCGGGCATTGTTCTCTGTATATACAGGGCACAGCTCTCTATGGCCAGGCATTGTTCTCTGTATATACAGGGCACAGCTCTCTATGGCCAGGCATTGTTCTCTGTATATACAGGGCACAACTCTCTATGGCCGGGCATTGTTCTCTGTATATACAGGGCACAGCTCTCTATGGCCGGGCATTGTTCTCTGTATACAGGGCACAGCTCTCTATGGCCGGGCATTGTTCTCTGTATATACAGGGCACAGCTCTCTATGGCCTGGCATTGTTCTCTGTATATACAGGGCACAGCTCTCTATGGCCGGGCATTGTTCTCTGTATATACAGGGCACAGCTCTCTATGGCCGGGCATTGTTCTCTGTATATACAGGGCACAGCTCTCTATGGCCGGGCATTGTTCTCTGTATATACAGGGCACAGCTCTCTATGGCGGGCATTGTTCTCTGTATATACAGGGCACAGCTCTTTATGGCCGGGCATTGTTCTCTGTATATACAGGGCACAGCTCTCTATGGCCGGGCATTGTTCTCTGTATATACAGGGCACAGCTCTCTATGGCCATTGTTCTGTATATACAGGGCACAGCTCTCTATGGCAGGGCATTGTTCTGTATATACAGGGCACAGCTCTCTATGGCAGGGCATTGTTCTGTATATACAGGGCACAGCTCTCTATGGCCGGGCATTGTTCTCTGTATATACAGGGCACAGCTCTCTATGGCCGGGCATTGTTCTCTGTATATACTGGGCACAGCTCTCTATGGCCGGGCATTGTTCTCTGTATATACAGGGCACAGCTCTCTATGGCCGGGCATTGTTCTCTGTATATACAGGGCACAGCTCTCTATGGCAGGGCATTGTTCTGTATATACAGGGCACAGCTCTCTATGGAAGGGCGTTGTTCTCTGTATATACAGGGCACAGCTCTCTATGGCCGGGCATTGTTCTCTGTATATACAGGGCACAGCTCTCTATGGCCGGGCATTGTTCTGTATATACAGGGCACAGCTCTCTATGGCCGGGCATTGTTCTCTGTATATACAGGGCACAGCTCTCTATGGCCGGGCATTGTTCTGTATATACAGGGCACAGCTCTCTATGGCCAAGCATTGTTCTGTATATACAGGGCACAGCTCTCTATGGCCGGGCATTGTTCTCTGTATATACAGGGCACAGCTCTCTATGGCCGGGCATTGTTCTCTGTATATACTGGGCACAGCCCTCTATGGCAGGGCATTGTTCTGTATATACAGGGCACAGCTCTCTATGGCCGGGCATTGTTCTGTATA
Source organism: Rana kukunoris (assembly GCA_029574335.1). NCBI lineage: Eukaryota > Metazoa > Chordata > Amphibia > Anura > Ranidae > Rana > Rana kukunoris. The sequence goes on along the minus strand of CM056053.1, from coordinate 63,559,172 downwards.
TACAGGGCACAGCTCTCTATGGAAGGGCATTGTTCTCTGTATATACAGGGCACAGCTCTCTATGGCCGGGCATTGTTCTCTGTATATACAGGGCACAGCTCTCTATGGCCGGGCATTGTTCTGTATATACAGGGCACAGCTCTCTATGGCCGGGCATTGTTCTCTGTATATACAGGGCACAGCTCTCTATGGCCGGGCATTGTTCTCTGTATATACAGGGCACAGCTCTCTATGGCCGGGCATTGTTCTGTATATACAGGGCACAGCTCTCTATGGCCAAGCATTGTTCTGTATATACAGGGCACAGCTCTCTATGGCCGGGCATTGTTCTCTGTATATACAGGGCACAGCTCTCTATGGCCGGGCATTGTTCTCTGTATATACAGGGCACAGCTCTCTATGGAAGGGCATTGTTCTCTGTATATACAGGGCACAGCTCTCTATGGCCGGGCATTGTTCTCTGTATATACAGGGCACAGCTCTCTATGGCCGGGCATTGTTCTCTGTATATACAGGGCACAGCTCTCTATGGCAGGGCATTGTTCTCTGTATATACAGGGCACAGCTCTCTATGGCCTGGCATTGTTCTCTGTATATACAGGGCACAGCTCTCTATGGCCCGGGCATTGTTCTCTGTATATACAGGGCACAGCTCTCTATGGCCGGGCATTGTTCTCTGTATATACAGGGCACAGCTCTTTATGGCCGGGCATTGTTCTCTGTATATACAGGGCACAGCTCTCTATGGCCGGGCATTGTTCTCTGTATATACAGAGCACAGCTCTCTATGGCCGGGCATTGTTCTCTGTATATACAGGGCACATCTCTCTATGGCCGGGCATTGTTCGGCCATAGAGAGAACAATGCCCGGCCATAGAGAGCTGTGCCCAGTATATACAGAACAATGCCCGGCCATAGAGAGCTGTGCCCTGTATATACAGAGAACAATGCCCGGCCATAGAGAGCTGTGCCCTGTATATACAGAGAACAATGCCCTTCCATAGAGAGCTGTGCCCTGTATATACAGAGAACAATGCCCGGCCATAGAGAGCTGTGCCCTGTATATACAGAGAACAATGCCCGGCCATAGAGAGCTGTGCCCTGTATATACAGAGAACAATGCCCGGCCATAGAGAGATGTGCCCTGTATATACAGAACAATGCCCGGCCATAGAGAGCTGTGCCCAGTATATACAGAACAATGCCTGGCCATAGAGAGCTGTGCCCTGTATATACAGAGAACAATGCCCGGCCATAGAGAGCTGTGCCCTGTATATACAGAGAACAATGCCCGGCCATAGAGAGCTGTGCCCTGTATATACAGAACAATGCCCGGCCATAGAGAGCTGTGCCCTGTATATACAGAGAACAATGCCCGGCCATAGAGAGCTGTGCCCTGTATATGCAGAGAACAATGCCCTGCCATAGAGAGCTGTGCCCTGTATATACAGAGAACAATGCCCGGCCATAGAGAGCTGTGCCCTGTATATACAGAGAACAATGCCCGGCCATAGAGAGCTGTTCCCTGTATATACAGAGAACAATGCCCGGCCATAGAGAGCTCTGCCCTGTATATACAGAGAACAATGCCCGGTCATAGAGAGCTGTGCCCTGTATATACAGAGAACAATGCCCGGTCATAGAGAGCTGTGCCTGTATATACAGAGAACAATGCCCGGCCATAGAGAGCTGTGCCCTGTATATACAGAGAACAATGCCCGGCCATAGAGAGCTGTGCCCTGTATATACAGAACAATGCCCGGCCATAGAGAGCTGTGCCCAGTATATACAGAGAACAATGCCCGGCCATAGAGAGCTGTGCCCTGTATATACAGAACAATGCCCGGCTATAGAGAGCTGTGCCCTGTATATACAGAGAACAATGCCCTTCCATAGAGAGATGTGCCCTGTATATACAGAGAACAATGCCCTGCCATAGAGAGCTGTGCCCAGTATATACAGAGAACAATGCCCGGCCATAGAGAGCTGTGCCCTGTATATACAGAGAACAATGCCCGGCCATAGAGAGCTGTGCCCTGTATATACAGAGAACAATGCCCGGCCATAGAGAGCTGTGCCCTGTATACACAGAGAACAATGCCCGGTCATAGAGAGCTGTGCCCTGTATATACAGAGAACAATGCCCGGCCATAGAGAACTGTGCCCTGTATATACAGAGAACAATGCCCGGCCATAGAGAGCTGTGCCCTGTATATACAGAGAACAATGCCCGGCCATAGAGAGCTGTGCCCTGTATACACAGAGAACAATGCCCGGTCATAGAGAGCTGTGCCCTGTATATACAGAGAACAATGCCCGGCTGAAAAATGCATTTACCACTTGAGTTAACAACCCCCAATGTTTACAATATGTGCTTTCATATCTGTACTCTATGGGCCAGATTCACGAACACTTGCGCTGGAGTATTTGGATATGCGCCGCGTAACTGTGATGATGCGCCGTCGTTTCTATGTGCCCGTACCCACCAAACTAGATGCGCCCAATAACGGGTCATTTGCGACCGGCGGAACGTTCCGACGCCAGAGTATCGTCAGCGCTTATTTTCGCTGGGCGCATCAGTCGCGCCCATTGATTTCCCCTGCAAATATGCAAATGAGGGATATTTCACAATTCACGAACGGATTAGCACCATACGCTGGCTACATGCGCCGCGCGTATCTGATCCGTCCGGCGCAAAGTTATTTCTACAAAAGGCTGCTTTATCTTTACTCCAGACGGTCACAGGTCAGCAGGAGAGCAGCTACAGCAGCGTTACCGACGATAGGAGCTAGCTGAGCACCCCCACTTGCAAGGACAACACCTCTGTGTGCCAACATGCCAGGGGCACTCGTGGTCCTAGAACTACTGATGGGTCCCCTGGAACCAAGAAGGCGGGCACGTGAGAGGATATACCGCACTCGTATGAACCTCTTTGGCATGGGGGAGGAGGAGGTGTATCGCCTATTCAGATTCAGCCCTGTTGCAATACTTGAACTAACCACAACCCTGCAGGATGACATCACCAGCCCAACACACCGATCACAAGCAGTGCAGCCACTGGTGAAGGTACTGGCAACACTTCATTTCCTTGCCAGTGGATCATTCCAGCGTACAAGTGGAGTGGTGGCTGGGATGTCACAGTCCTCCATAAGCAGATGTGTGCACCAGGTTGTCCCTGCAATCCTCAGACGCATGTCCAACCAGTTCATCAGACCCACCACTGAGGAGCTGCGGCAGAAGGCAATGACAGATTTCTACAACATTGCCAGATTCCCACGCACTGTGGGGGCCATTGATTGCACACATGTGGCCCTACAGCCCCCCAGTGCCACAGAGCACATATACCGCAATCGGAAGCATTGGCATTCCATCAACGTACAGGTGATAGCCGATGCCCAACGCCTCATATGGCACGTCCGTGCCAAACACCCCGGGTCCAGCCATGACAGTTTCATATACCGTCAGAGTCCCATCCCAGCAGAATTTAACCAGAACATGTATGGGGACAGCTGGCTGGTTGGTGAGTGACATGGGAGTCAGGCATGACTATCCCCTCCCGTCATGCACAACAGAAATCGCACATGCATGACTAACATTCTCCTGTCTTTTCCCTTACAGGTGACTCTGCATATGCACTGGGACCCCATCTAATGACTCCTTTCCGGAACCCCCAAACCAGAGGAGAGAGAAAATACAATGAAGCACACATCAAAACCCGTGCAGTGGTGGAGCAAACATTTGGGCTCCTGAAGTCCCGTTTCCGCTGCCTGGATAAGTCTGGGGGGGCCCTATTGTATTCCCCTACCTTTGTGTGTCAGATCATCGGTGCATGTTGCATACTACATAACTTTGCTATGAAAAAAGGCCTGCATATTGACATACGTGATGACCTGACCCCCGACCCACACAGCCCCCCCCTGCCAGAGGACACCCAGTCTGCTGATGGAAGAGCAGTCAGGAGGGTCCTCGCTGTAGGCATCTTTGGACACTAAACCAAAACATTAATTACACAGACAATGCACGCGTGTACACCACTGATGTCCCTAGATCACACACACCACATCCACATCGCATTGGATTAGCCCAAGTCCAGCATGTAGGAGTTGGGAGCAGTAACGCCAGCGTCAAGGCCCCAATGATGTCACTGTCCATTCACACACCTTTCACACATCATTCATTCAGCCGTGGGGTTCACTTCACCACCACGGCCGAGGGTGACACCCCTTACTTTCAGGAGTGCCACCCTCTCACATTCACACACCATTCACACTGTCCCCTGCACTCCTGACCGTGTGCAGTACAAAAATAAATTAGAAAGATCATATCCTGATCAATAAAAGAAAAATAATCTCATAACCTGAGAAAAATAAAAAATAAACTCATGACCTGAGTATGTGAAAAATAATAATATAAAACCAGCCACAAAAAAAAGGCCTCATCGGGGATGCCGGGGGCTTCTTCTGGGGGCCCCTCTCTGGCTCCGCAGCTGCCTGGATGGAGTGGGTGGGGGTGGGGGGGCATCTGGAGGTGGCTGATCCCCAGGTGGGCCACTCCTGGCAGGTGTGGCCTGCGTGCCCTCCAAGGCCCTGGCTATCCGTCCAAGATAACTGTTGGTCTGGGCCTGCATCCGGAGCTGACGGGTCATCTGGTAATGCTGGGCCCGCCGACTCAGCCTCCCCTGCTCCCGGATGGCAGCACTGTTACCATGGATGGCAGCAGTGTTGGCCTGGACGGCTGCAGTGAGGTGCTGGATATCCCCCTGCACCTCCCCCAAAGTGGTGACCACTGCTGCGCAGTTAGAGCTGACATCCTGCACTGCGTTGCTGAGGTTGGCAACGGAGCCCAGGCTGTCCGACACTTTCTGCAAGTGGTCCGCTATTGCCCCCATTTGTTCTGTCTGTCTGGCGTGATCCCTTGCCAACTGGTCCTGGACACCATCAGACACCCCCCTGGTCTTCTGGGTCGCCTTCCTGGGGCCAGAAGATGGAGGTCCTCGGGTGGAAGGAGTCGCCCTTGAGGGGCTTCCAAGGATGGGGGAGGGGACGACAGACGGGCCAGGAGAAGGGGAGGAGACAGACAACACCAAAGAAAAGTCCTGCTCTGCCACAGCAGGATCTTCCACAACCACCTCGGCAGGTGTGGTGTGGCCACTCTCCTCCTCCACAACCTCTTCACCACCCAGTGGCTCAGGCACACGATGGCGTGGGGGGGATGGGGTGGAATGCAGGCTGACAGATGATGGCCCAGCTCCGTCATCTGTGGATGACACAAAGCAGACACATGTTGGTGGTCCCACACACTTGGCACATGTACCCCCCCCCCCCAAATGCAAAACATCAAATAGGGGATTAAAAAACACTTACCTGTCCTTGTGCCTTCCTCCACGGAGTCATAGCCTGCGACCCCCTCCACCTGCTCCCTCTCCAGGCAGCGAGCAACCACCTCCTCCTCTGCGGTCAGGGTGACAGGACATGGGGGACCACCACCTGTGCCCCTCTCATACCTCCTGATGGAGGCCACCTTGTCCCTCACCTTGCGCCGCAGGTCATTGATTTTCTTTTGTATGTCCCCAGCAGTCCGGGTGGAGTAGCCCAGGACATTGACCCTGGCAGCAATCGACTCCAGGATGCCCTGCTTCCTCTCCCGGCTGGTCTTGCGGCTTTTTTTGCCATGGAGAAATTCATTCTCCGTCTCCATAGCCGAGATAATGACAGAGACCTCCTGGGTATTAAAATTGAGGTTCCTCCTCTCTCTGGGGGTAGCGGGAGCAGCCATTACAGAGCAAAAGTATCTTCCCTGGGGTGGGGGGAAACGGAACTACTTTTGCGCCGGAATGGCGTTTCCGCCAGCGCTTTTAAGCGCCCAGCGGAACGCATTGCGCTGACGTTTCCCAGGAAGTGGTGCCGACGGAAGTTGTGAGCATGCGCACAAGGGGGCGAGTGGAGCCGCACTCACTGCGCATGCTCCGTGGATGATGCGCTGAACGTAAGCCTCTGCGCCGGGCTCCGCCCATCATTTACATATGATCACACCCACTTCCACTTGCGTCGGGTTACGCCAGCGCATTATCGTTACTCTGGCGCAAGTTTACGTGCAACTGCTATGTGAATTACAGGAATTGCGCTGAAAGGGTCTTCAGAGTAACGTAAATGAGAAGCGTTACTCCAGAGGAAAGATACTCTCATCTACCTGAATCTGGCCCTATATATATATATATATATATATATACATTCTTCAAATGTGCTTTAAAATGTATAATATTCCATTTCATGAACAAGAAAATAATGACGTTTGCAGTTGGGCTGGTATAAAAATACTATGAGGCTGGTATAAATTTCCAGGGCTGGATTTTATTCCCAGTCCGGCCCTGAGCACCACTTCCAGGGCACCCTCCTCACCCATCAGACATATTCAGCCAATGCAAGTGGGGGAGAGAGGAGGAGGTGAGAAAGAGAGGGGTAATAGAGAGATCCGATAATGCTGATATTAGTATTAATCACAGGCAAATTATGCGGCTGCGAGGCCCCTGTGAGTGCAAGGCTTTAGGCGACCGCCTAATTTGAGAGCCGCCTCTGACAGTCACTGTAAGTTGGAGTATTTTCAGTGAACAAAAGTATGCTCCTGGTGCCAATAACAAACAGCAATTTAGGAATCAGCATGTGTATCAGAGTTCTACTGCACATAAGTAACTGAGCCTCAATAAACGATAGATAGCCCATTTCCCACTGACAACAATGACCAGGTGCCCTGCACCCATTGTGATAGGGTATCTATTACTGAACGCCAATAAGGGGGGCTCTTGCTCCAGTGAGCACAATTATAATGGGGCCCTTTACACTACATTTCAGGGGAACTGGTATTCAGTGTAAATGTCTGTGTTACATTGGTGGTCAGTATAAATGTCTCTTTAACTTTGGTGGTCAGTGTAAATGCCTGTGTCAGAGTTATGCCTCTGTTGCTTTTTCACTTTTTACCTGTCTATGAGTTTAAGCTCTCATTGGGCTTCCATTTCATTGCTGAAAATAACACTTGCTATAGCTAATTGTTGGGAAGGGGGTTGATCATTTTTGCTAACAGTCCCTTGTTGATTTTTACACTATATTGTCAATAGTATTGGGACACCTGCCTTTACACGCACATGAACTTTAACCACTTAAGACCCGGACCAATATCCAGGTAAAGGACCCAAGGTGTTTTTACAATTTGGCACTGCGCTGCTTTAACTGGTAATTGCGCGGTCATGCAATGTTCTACCGAAACTAAATTTGCGTTCTTTACCTCCCACAAATAGAGCTTTCTTTTGATGGTATTTGATTGCCTCTGCAATTTTTATTTTTTGCGATATAAACGGAAAAAGACCGAAAATTTAGTAAAGTCTTTAGTTAAAAAAAAACACAATAAGCGTGTATTTATTGGTTTTCGCAAAAGTTATAGCGTCTACAAACTAGGGTACATTTTCTGGAATTTACACAGCTTTTAATTTATGACTGCCTATCTCATTTCTTGAGGTGCTAAAATTGCAGGGCAGTACAAAAACCCCCCAAATGACCCCATTTTGGAAAGTAGACACCCCAAGCTATTTGCTGAGAGGCATAGTGAGTATTTTACAGCTCTCATTTTTTTTTGAAAATGAAGAAAGAATTTTTTTTTATTTTTTTTTATTTTTTTCAAAACTTTGTGACAAAAAGCGAGATCTCCAAAATACTCACCATACCTCTCAGCAAATAGCTTGGGGTGTCTACTTTCCAAAATGGGGTCATTTTTGTGCCATCTAGGCATTACATGGCCTCCGAAACTGTGATAGAAAGCCTGAAGGCGGTGATTGGTTTTTGGTGTTCCGTATGCGGCTAGGCTCCCAAAAAGTCTCACACATGTGCTATCCCCGTACTCAGGAGAAGCAGCTTAAAGGGACACTAAAGTCAGGGCTTTTGTTTAAAAAAAATAACAAACATGTTATACTTACCTCCACTGTGCAGTTCGTTTTGCACAGAGTGGCCCGGAAAGCTGTCTTCTGGGGTCCCTCGGCGGCTGTCTGGGCTCCTCCTCGCAAAAGCTTTCCCTCTTCATGCGAGAGCGCTCGCATGGAGGAAAGCTTTTGCGAGCGCGCTTCCGTGATACAGCGGCGGCCGCTCTGATTGACAGCAGCGCTAGCCAATGGCTGCGCTGCTATCAAACCCGCCCAGCCTAGCCAATCAACGGCCAGGCTGGGAACCGAAGTGGACGACGTGGACGCGCCCGGGAGATTCGAACGGTCAGGTAAGTACAACGGGGGCTCGGGGGGGGGGGCGGTGCTGTGAGATTTTTTTTTACCTTAATGCATAGGATGCATTAAGGTAAAAAAACGTGTACCTTTACAACCCCTTTAATGTATTTTGGGGTGTAATTTCACATATGCCCATGGCATGTTTGAGCAATATATCATTTATTGACAACTTTGGGCAAAAAAAAATAATATTTATTTTTTCCGCAACTTGTGTCAAAATATAAAATATTCCATGGACTCGAGATGCCTCTCAGCAAATAGCTTGGGGTGTCTACTTTCCAAAAAGTCATTTGGGGGGGTTTTGAATTGTGCTGGCATTTTATGCACAACATTTAGAAGCTTATGTCGCACATCACCCACTCTTCTAACCACTTGAAGACAAGGCCCTTTCTGACACTGTTTGTTTACATAAAATCATATTTTTTTTTTTGCAAGAAAGTTAAGTTGAACCCCCAAACATTATATATTTTTTTTAAAGCAAAGGCCCTACAGATTAAAATGGTGGGTGTTGCATTTTTTTTTCCACACAGTATTTGCGCAGCGATTTTTCAAACGCATTTTTTTGGGAAAAATACACTTTTTTTTATTTTAAAGCACTAAAACACACTATATTGCCCAAAATATTGATGAAATAAAAAAGATGATCTTAGGCTGGATACATGGATACCAAACACGACATACTTTAAAATTGCGCACAAACGCGCAGTGGCGACAAGCTACATACATTTTTAAAAGCCTTTACAGGTTACCACATTAGATTTACAGAGGAGGTCTACTGCTAAATTTACTGCCCTCGAACTGCCCTTCGCCCTTTTTTTTTTTTTAATATTTATTTCGCTTTTTTATTTTATTTTTAAACTGTTGCATCAATTTTATTTATTTTTTACCATTGTTATCTCAGGGAATGTAAATATCCCTTATGATAGCAATAGTTAGTGACAGGCACTCTTTTTTTTTTAAATGGGGTCCACACCAAGATCGGTATGATAAAATGCTTTCCCAATTTCCCAATGGCGCTGTTTTTATTCGGGGGGGCATTCCCTCCCACTGAATGTAAAAGCAGTCTAGAGGCTAATTAGCCACTAGGACTGCTTTTACGTGAAAGCTGACCGCTGGCTGAAAAGAATGATACCAAGATGATACCTAAACCCGCAGACATCATTCTGGTATAACCATTCAAAGTTCAGCAACATACCAGTACGTTGATGGTTCTTGTTGGACATGTATTGTAATTCTTTTTTTCATGCAGCCTGTTGGCTGAACGAAAAAAAAAGATTGATCGTTGGGTATGCCCACCATTAGAATACCTCCCTTCATCCACCCACTTCTAATGATGGGCATACATGCACCATTTATATATGCCGAAGCATGGGGGCATCCTCCCGCAAAAAAGTTATGCCACGTACACATGGTCAGACTTTTCCACGGGAAAGCCTCCGTAGGAATGTCAACCGTATGTACGCGGCATTAGGAGCAACATCGCTCCTCCGCCCCTAATGCCACCATGCTCCTACAGCACTGGAGTCATGGCTTTATATATCGTTGGAGCAAACGCTGTTGCTGTCAAGATAAATAAGTCTGCGCAACAGCTGAATGGCGTACCTGAAAACAGTAAAGTAAATTACATACCTGAAAAGAAAGCATGAAAAAACATAGTAACAATAAAACTTTGCAGAATAGAATACAGTAAAAAAGAGCAGAACAAAAAAAAGAGAGAATAGAGAGGGAGAGAGCAATAAAACGACAACTATTTTTTTCTTTTTTTTTTTTACTTAGAAAACGCTTCCAAAACATTTTTTTAGCGATCGCAGGGATCAGGCCTGTCTCTGCGAACGCTGCAGTTATGTGTTTTGTGTTTTGTAAGTGACAGTGATCGATCGATACTGCACTTGGATGGGTTGGGCTGGGCTGGGCTGGGCGGAGGGGCAAAACGCAGGTGCTAGCAGGTATCTGGGCTGATTCCGCTAACCATGTGTTTTTGGGAACCCTAAACTGCTGGGTACGCTAGTATAGATCTGATCAGATCAGGTATTGATCCGTTCAGATACTATACCACTAAGGGGGGTGTATGCTTTGCGCGTGGGTGTAAGCGTTACTGGCACTCAGGGCTTTTTTTCTCAGAAAATAGGTGCAGGAACTTAACCACGACCCGTTCAGATTTTACAAACAGTAGAAGGGTCTTAAAGGGGCATTAAATACCAGAATTGCATTACATACAGAGTGTAGAGTTCAGGGGGTTACAAAGCAGTCACTTGTAAACACAGAAACCAGACTTCTGTGTTCACAAGTGATTGTGGAGAGCGGGCACCAAAGGGTCTGAGCCAAAGGTGGTGGAACTGAGTTCCCCCAAGTTCCCCCAGAAAAAAAGCCCTGCTGGCACTAACATTTAATTGATATCACCCGCCGGGCGATCAGGGGGTTAAACTTTTATTGGGTTATATACGGCGGGTGCCCTGATGCTATAAACAGCAAACTAACTAACCAGCGTCAACCGTAACACTTATACGGTGATCACTGGTGAAAGGGTTAACTAGGGGGGCAATCAGGGGGTTAAAACCTTTATTAGGTAATATATGGGGTTACCTGACGCTTTATAAAAACCTGGCGGCAAAACTAAATAACTAACTGGCTAACCAGCGTCACCAGTGACACTTATATGGTGATCACTGGTGAAAGGGTTAACTCTAGGGGCATTCAGGGGTTAAAACCTTTATTTAAAAAATGTATGGGGGTACCTAACGCTATAAAAAACCTAGCGGCGAACCTCAAAAAATAACTAGCTACCTAGCGGCACCAGCGACACTAATACAGCGATCAGAAAAACGATCGCTTAGTGACGCTGGCAATAGGGGGTGAAAGGGTTAACTAGGGCGGTGATCAAGGGGTTAAACCTTTATTATGGGGGGTAGGGGGCTACCCTGGACCTAAAGGGGTCTAAGACTAACCCTGCCCTGCAACTTTTAACTGTCACACTGACACTAAATGCAGTGATCAGTAAATAAATGATCACTGCAATCAGTGACACTGTGACAGGGGGCTGGGGGGGTATGATTGGGGGGTGACTGGGGGGGTTAAGTGTGCCTATGTGTCACTGGTGTCAGTGTGCCTCTCGCCGGATGAAAATACTGCCGAGAGGAGATATGACATCACTTCCTCTGCCTGTGTTTACATTACACAGGCAGAGGAAGACCTTCGGCGGAAGGGGATTGGCTGGGAGCGATCGCGAGGGGGTGGCCTGAAACGAACAGCCTCCCCCTCATCCCGGATCGCTCTCAGAGGCTTACCGACCACCGCATGTACCGGGGGGGGGGGGGTCCCGATCGGACCCCCGACCCGCAGGAAGGCAGGTACGTACAGGTACGTCCATGCCATTCTGCCGACGTATATGTACATGCGGCGGTCGTTAAGTGGTTAAAGTGGAGGTTCCGCCAATTTTTTTTTTTTTAAAGCCAGCAGCTACAAATACTGCAGCTACTGACTTTTAAAAAATGGACACTTACCTTACGCCCGCAATGTCAGCAGACGAGGCTGAGCAATCGCTCGGTCCTCGGCTGCTTCCGCCGCCATCCTGGGTAAGGGATTCACTGCCCCGTTCCCTACTGCGCATGCGCGAGTATTGTGGCGCGCCGTCACTGGTCCTCGCTCTCTGCTGGAGTCAGAACCAGGAAAAGGTGCAAATACCTGTCTTAGACAGGTATTTGCATCCCCCTCCCCATGAAAGGTGCCAAATGTGACATCGGAGGTGGGGAGGGTTCCAAAAAGCGGAAGTTCACTTTTTGTGTGAACCTCCGCTTTAATGGCATCCCAGTCTTAGTCCGTAGGGTTTAATATTGAGTTGGTCCACCCTTTGCAGCTCTTCTGGGAAGGTTTAGGAGTGTGTCTATGGGAACGTTTGACGATTCCTCCAGAAGTGCATTTGTGGGGTCAGGCATTGATGTTGGATGAGAAAGTGCGGCCCATAGTCTGCACTCTAAATCTTCCCAAAGGTGTTTTATCGGGTGGAACTCAGGACACTGTGAAGTTCCTCAACCCCAAACTCGCTCATCCATGTATTTTTGGACCTTGCTTTGTGCACTGGAGCACAGTCATGTTGGAACAGGAAGGGACCATCCCCAAAATGTTCCCACAAAGTTGGATGCATGAAATTGTCCAAAGTGCCCTAGTATACTGATGCCTTAAGAGTTCCCTTCACTGCATTACCAATCCCAGAAAAACAACCCCCACAACATAATCCCCCCTCCACCAAATGATTGGACCAGTGCACAAAACAAGGTCCATAAAGACATGGATGAGCGTGTTTGGGGTGGGGGAACGTGACTGACCTCACAAATGCACTTCTGGAAGAATGGTCAAACATTCCCATAGACACACTCCTAAACCTTGTGGATGGCCTTCCCAGAAGAGTTGAAGCTGTTATAGCTGCAAAGGGTGGGCCAACTTAATATTGGACCCTACAGACAAAGACTGGGATGCCATTAAATTTCATGTGCATGTAAAGGCAAGTGTCCTAATATTTTTGAAAATATAGTGTATCTGCCACTAAATGTGAATGAATCCTTATACGTAAATGTGTCACTTTTTATAAATAGACTAGTTAGGACCCCTTTAATGACTCTGATGATGATTTTGCTGTTCTGTGATATCACACGATAAGATCTATATAAAATGCCTGTACCATTACCATTATACCATTCACCATTATAAATAGCCCAATGATAGCTCTAGTTCATTTCCCATTTGAACATGTGCAGCTGCATTTCAGAAACAATGATTAATGATAAAGATAACAGCAAAGGACGGGTAGTCATTGGAACTGTACCAATATGCGTACGTGTGACATGGCCCAGTATTAATCTAGGTAGATCAAAGTTTTATAGGGCAATATCATCCAGTCCTGTCACATTCCATGCATGTGGCTCGGTTTATAAGTATCTAGCAGAATACCCTCAGAAAGAGCACACTCATATTCCTTCATTTTTAGGAATGTGTTGATGATAAATCATATTTTGTCCAAATGGGGAAATGAAAGCGGAAATAAGCCCTGCCATAATTTACCATAAATCTCACACCCAATAAAGCCCAAGTCCAGCTAAAAATAAGATTTTTATACATATGTAGCGCTCACCCCCGAAGGAGCCGCTGGTTTGATGATGGGACCGTCATGTTGAAGTTACCCTTGCTTGGTCTAGGGATGCACCAGAACACTTTGCAATAACTTGAATGTCCAGACAGGCAATAAAGCTTTTCTCATGCTTTAATTGCAGGCCAACATAGCCAAACATCAACTCGAGGAAGAAGGACAGGTTGATGAATAAGAGATAGAGATTCTTGATGTCAGGCCTGGATAAGCACACAGCGCAACTCAGCAGCAGACAGCGCCATTTCACACGCGTCACCGTCACAACGCAGGCTAGGAGGAACGGGTCTTTTCTCTCTCTGACCCGGCTCTAGGCCTCTGCCACCGGCCAATGTAATCTGAATAATTTGCCAACACCCGAACAGAGCAAATCCTCCCAGCTATTTCCCATGTGTCCGGCACCATGCGACAGCGAAGAGTACCTGTCTATGGCTCTAGTACCGGATCCTCCCAGCGACGTTCAGGAACCCAGCCATCCACTGGGGTCCCTCTCAGATTCGTCTCCGACCGAGACTCAGCAAAGCCAGGACATTGGCCGGATGGGCCACACCGACAGGGTCCCTGGGTGCGCACACCCCAAAGGTGGATGCCGCACCCCAACTCCGGGACCCCCCCCCGCAGGAAATGCTAAAAGGACCCAGAACACCTGACCTCCCTTCCAGATATACCCCTCCCCAGCATGCCAAGCGGGAGGAAAACTCTCCCATTGGCTGCTAGGGAAGACTCAATCTCCCGGGAATCCCTCTAGCTCCCACTGCCGGCCAAGGATGAACTTACATCCCCAGAATGCAGTCCAAGCCAGTGGACCCTCCCAGAGCAAGACAGGCCAGTAACTCAACAATTGTGATTGAAAGTAAAGTAACTCTCCCAATAAACTATTCTTTTTAAAGCACAATACCTGCGCTAAACGCAAGGGGGCGCTACACTTAGCATACAATCTCTTTTTTTGAGTCCATTGAGAGACACTGGAATTAGGTTGGGTTATACTGTCACCTACAGGAGTTTGGAACACTGGCAAAAAAGGAGAAAGAAACGTTGGGGCCAGCACCTATATAACCCTCCTCTACCCAAAACATCTCCTTTTTGTAAATAGCCAGAGCATAGGGCCTCAATGGATTTGAAGAAAAACATTGCATTACAAAAATCATATTTTTTTATCATCCGATAAGGATAGAAAAATTCTGATATTGTCAGGATGTCTGAAAGCAGTCCAACTGAGGGGTGAGGGTGAGCAACATCCAAATAGAGTCCCAAGAAACCCTAGAGAACTATCACACGACTGACATATTTACCTGAAGACACCAACCTCAAATTAAACTAGATAGGAAAAGCCTCTCTGTAAAGGCAGAGGAAATGTCACAATCAAGTTAAGGATGGAGGATCAGCCTAACGTTCCAGACATAGGTGTGCGCACAGGGTCTGCTGGATGTGTCTGGGCACACCCTAATCACCCTATTCGTATTAGTATTATCGCTCTGTGTGGCAACAGGACGATGGGAAAGATCTGCCTCTTGTTGGCTATACCATAAAAAAAATGTTTACTGTACGCTCTTCTTTTTTACTGTGCCAGAAGGGAGATCAAAGTGCCAGGGTCATATATATGTAGACACACAGGGCCGGTGCTACCACTAGGCAAACTAGGCAGCCGACTAGGGCGCACTGCTGTCTAGGGGCGCTCGGCCACTGGTGTTTCTACACTCTTCTCTCTGCAACAAGCAATTAAGGCCGCGTACACACGATCGGCCCGACCCGATGAAAATGGTCTGACGGACCGTTTTCATCGGTTCACAGACTGATGGTCTGATGTTCTGATGTGCGTACACACCATCAGTTCAAAAACCGATCGTGTCAGTACGCGGTGACGTAAAACACAACGACGTGCTGAAAAAAATGAAGTTCAATGCTTCCAAGCATGCGTCGACTTGAATCTGAGCATGCGCGATTTTTGGACCGATGCTTTTGCGTACTAACCATCGGTTTGGACCGATGGTCAGGCGTCCATCGGTCTGATTTTAAAGCAAGTTTTAAAACTTTGGTCCGACAGACGACGGACCGATGGGCCGTACACACAGTCGGTTTGGACCGATGAAACTGGACTTAAGTCCATTTTCATCGGTTTGGACCGATCGTGTGTACGCGGCCTGAGTCTCTGCATCAGCAGGCAGCCGGAGGACTGTGTCTGTATCCCAACTCTTGAATGAATGGAAGCAAGCAAACATTCATTGATAAGCACTAGTAGGCTGCATTGATGGGGGCTGATGAGGCTGCATTGATGGGCGCTGGTGAAGCTGCATTTGATGGGTGCTGGTGAAGCTGCATTTGATGGGCGCTGGTAAGCTGCTTTGATAGGCGCTGGTAGGCTGCATTGATGGGCACTGGGCACAGGTGGAAAAAACACATTACCAAAATGTGAGTAAATAAATTAAAGCGGAAGTAAACCCATCGATTTAACAGTTTATAAAAACAGTGACATTGGTTGTGCTCTTAACCAAACTGTCAAACCTTCCAATGGCTGGTGTCATAACTGATCACATGTGCAGCACCATGGCAGTTAAAGATTAAACAGAGGCCAAGATGGCAGCTTCCTTGGCTAAAAACGATAGGGGGTCTACTTCCATTTTAAAATTAGGTCAACTGGAGAAAATAATTCACTAGGTCCCGACCCAGGAAAATTATTGTTATTTAAAAAAAAAAACGAACCTTTACAACCCTCTAATACAGTGGTTCTCAACCTGTGGGGTCGGGACCCCCTCGGGGGTCAAATGATGATTTGCCAGGGGTCACGAAATCCTGGGCTGTTCCTGAAGCCCGCACCACTGTCCCAGCCTTCTTGCAGCTGCTCAGCAGGGCTGTTTCTGGAGCCGGTGGCCGCCCAGCTGGGCTATTCCTGAGCATACGATCGCCCACTTAGCCTCTTCGCAGGGGCACATTCAGTTCACAGCATGGCTGGGGGGGGGGGGGGGGGGGGGCAGAGACTAGAGGTCCGCTGACTGGTGAGGATTGTAAGGTGGGAGGGGCTGGAGGAGACCCTATTTCCTGATTTCAGCATAGGTGTCACTGCTACGAGAAACCACAAATTCTGAGACACGGTGAGTAACACTACCTGTAATTAGAGTTGCCATTAAAAGTCCCCACTACAGTTCTCAGATCAGCATATGACCTAGAGAGCACCTAAGTTGGCTGATCAGAACTCCCCCCAGCACTGCCACTCATCCCATACTCCCCCCCCCCTCCCACCAAGGAGTAAGAGAAGGAAATAAAATAGAGAATACATGGAAGGTAGAGGAAAAGAGGGGGAGGGAGAAAGAAAAAGTGAGAGAAAGAATAAGAGAAAAAAAAAAGAAAATCGGCTAGAGAGAGGGATGGGGGGAAAAAAACAAGAAATTAGGATAGAGAGAGATAAAAGGGAAAAAGAGTAGAACAAAGAGTGTGAGAAAGAGTGGTACATCCTAAAATGTACCATATGAGGTTTTAATACTGTACGAGTGGAGGGGACTTAGTGAGCGCTAAATTTCTGTGGATTAGGGCCGCAAATTACTTGTCTTGCCTTGGGTGCTGCCAACCCACGCCATGAAAATAATTTTACTGTTAGGGGTCCCCACAACTTGGGAAATTTTATCAAGGGGTCACGGCACTAAAAGGTTGAGAACCATTGTTCTAAGAACTGTCAGACAGAGAAGCAGGCAATCGGCGGAACCAGTTGTCGGGATTGTGATTGATGTTGGATCTACTCCATGGGGCATTTTTTATTTTTTAATAAGAGGAAGTGTCAAAAACTGTGTGTGTGTTTTAATTTCTTGTTGACACTGTTATGGGTGACGTACAACACAAACGACGACACTATAAAGGGGACGTTCCATGCGGATGACGCCACCCTTTGGGCTGCTTTACCTGATTTTGTGTTAGTAAAAGACGATTTGCGCTTTTCTGTCTGTTACAGCGTGATGAATGTGCTTACTCCATTACGAACGGTAGTTTTACCAGAACGAGCGCTCCATCTCATAACTTGCTTCTGAGCATGCGCGGATTTTTCACGTCATTAAAGCTCACACACGACCATTTTTTACAACCCGAAAAACAACAACGTTAAAAACGTTGTTAAAAAAAAATAGAGCATGTTCGAATTTTTTTTTGCCTGTTTTTCAGAACCCGAAAAATGCTCTGAAGCTCACATAAGATCGTTTTTAATGACATTAAAAAAAACTTCATTTTTTACAACCCGAAAAATGAGCGTGTGTACGCGGCATTAGTATATTGACTGTCTAGTAGTGTATAAAGAAAAGAACACTACCTGAAGGATGCACAGAGATTCTTTTGCCCAACATCTAGTCTAGAGTATACCCAAGGATAAAAAGATAACACCGCACACCTGCATACCTGGCTCTGTATAACATGATTCTAGGAATTAGCTAAGGGCTCTTTCACACGTCCGTTCAGTTTTTTAGATCATTTTTTTCCCCCTTCAGTTGATCCATTTTTTCATCCGTTTTTCGTCCGTTTTCCGTCCGTTTACATCTGTTTCTGTTCCGTTTTCCGTCCGTTGACGTCCGTTTTTCATCAGTTTTTTTCATCCGTTTTTTCATCCGTTTATTTTTATTTTTTTAACTTTTTTTTTTTTTTACATATTTCGATGAAAAACTGACGTTAGCGGATCAGATGGTAAACGGATCATCCGCTAACGTCCGTTTTTCGTCCGTTCCGTTTTTTTGACGGAAGAAAAATAGGGTTTTCTTCCGTCCAAAAAAAACGGAGCTTACCGCAGACGGATGTTAACAGACGTTAGCGGATGCTCATCCGCTAACGGACGCTAACCTATAGGGAAGCATTGAGGTCCGTTAACGGACGTCCAAAAAACGGACGACCGGAACGGACGTGTGAAAGAACCCTAACCTGCCCCAATTTCCTGCCTCATCCTCCATCAAAGATCGAGGGGTAGGCACATAATACTCCTTCATAGGAGCACTCCTAAATTGGGAGCTTAAAGTGGGGGTTTACCCAAAAAACAAAAAAAATTTAACATTACATTCAGGCGAGTTGTTAAAATGACAATCGGCTGTTTTTTTTTAAATCCTTGCCGTACATACCGTTTTATATATATATATGTTCACCTCGGCTTCCGGGTATAATCTACGGAACTGGGCGTTCCTAATTGATTGACAGGCTTCCGACGGCGCATACAGCGCGTCATGAGTTGCCGAAAGAAGCCAAACGTCGGTGCGCAGGCGCAGTATAGAGCCGACTCACAGTCCGGCTTCTTTTGGCTGTATGCGTCGGTCGGAAGCCTGTCAATCAATTAGGAACGCCCAGTACCGCAGATTATACCCAAAAGCCGAGGTGAACATATATAAAACGGTATGTACGGTATGGATTTTTAAAAAAACAGCCGATTGTCATTCTAACAACTCGCCTGAATGTAATGTTAAAACATTTTTTTGAGTGAACCCCCACTTTAACCACTTAAAACTGAAAGAGTTTACCCCCTTACTGACCAGGATTTTTTTTGAGATACAGCACTGTTATTTTGACTGACAATTGCGCGATCGTGCGACGCTGTACCCAAAAAATAAATAAAAAATTCTCCAAAAATAGAGCTTTCTTTTGGTGGTATTTGATCATCTCTGCGGTTTTTATTTTTTGCTCTATAAACAAAAAAAGACCGACATTTGAAAAAAAATATATATTTTTTAAATTTCTTCTATAAAATATATCCAATAAAAAAAATTATGGCTGAATGGCTCCCCCTCTGGCAGCACACGCGTGCCCACGTGGACTAGTGCACAAAACGACGTACAGGTACATCAATTTGCACGGCCGTGCCACAGTAAATCTTAAAGAAGGAAGAAAGCAGAAATAAGTTCCTGAAGAAAACTGCAGAGAATCTGTAGATCAGGTGATCAGGTCCCACGGAGGCTTTGGAATGTATATCATTTTCCACACTGGGAATTCAGATGCAGAATGCTTTATTAATCCCAAAGGGAAATTTTTAGAGAGAAAGTAATTCCTAATGGGTTTTACTTCCTCTTTGTTTCCCTGCAAAGGTAAAACATAATGGGCTACTATGCATCGCATAGTAGCCCATTATGTGTCACTTACCTGAAACCGAAGCCTGCGATGTCCCCGATTTCCTCTCTGGCTGGAAGCGTTCATTCTTCACCCCTCTTCCTTCCATGGCCTGCGAACTCCAGCTCTGTGACTGTCCCGAGTCGCGTGACGTCACTCCTGCTAGTGGGAACTGCCAGTCACGGCATGATCCCAGCTTGAAACGGCACAGCGTGCCCGTTCTAGAGTGAGCATGCGCCAAATACACTGGCACATGCGCATTAGACATCGTCGTACAGGCAATTTTAATTATCTCCTAATCCGTGTAGGTTTAGGAGATATTTCTAGCACCTACAGGTAAGCCTTAACTGGTTAAGGACCGCCGCATGTACATTTACGTTGGTGCCTTGAGGGGGTTCGGGGGTCCGATCGGACCCCCCCCCGTACATACGGCGGTCCCTGTAGCTGGCCGAGCGATCCGGGATGAGGGGGCGGCTATTCGTTTTTGTCCGCCCCCTCCGGATCACAGGAAGAAGGAAGCGATATGATCTCTCCTTCAGCGTTTTTTTCAACCACCGCTGAGGAAAGATCACATCACATAGTAAGTCTGCACTAACACTACACTGACACACAGTACAGATAGTCACATTAACCCCTTGCGATCGCCCCCCCCCTCCCCCTGTCACAGTGTCACTGAATGCAGTAATCATACATGTATGATTACTGTATTTAGTGTCAGTGTGACAGGCAGTGTTACAGTCAGTTAGTGTTAGGTTCAGGGTAGCCCCCGTACACCCCCTATTAAAGTTTTAACCCCTTGATCACCACCCTAGTTAACCATTTCACTCCCTATTGCCAGCGTCACTAAGCGATCATTTTTCTGATCGCCGTATTAGTGTCGCTGTTCCCGCTAGGTAGCTTATTTTTTTTTATTGCGATTTTTTTTCACTAAAGACATATGGCTAAATACATTTTGGCCTAAATGATTGACTAAAATTTAGTTTATTTGATTTTTCTTATAACAAAAAAGTAAAAAATATTGATTTTTTTCAAAAATTTCGCTCTATTTTTGTATATAGCGCAAAAAATAAAAATCGCAGAGGCGATCAAATACCACCAAAAGAAAGCTCTATTTGTGGGAAGAAAAGGACGTGAATTTTGTTTGGGAACCACATCGCACGACCGCACAATTGTCAGTTAAAGCGACACAGTGGTTAATCTAGGCTTACCTGTAGGTGAAAGTGGTCTGTAAGGATTTACAACCACTTTTGGATACAGTTATACTCAACAAAGACAAAATGAAATCACAACAACAAACAAAAACTAAAGACATGCAATAACAAATAAAATACAAGTCACCAATAAAGACTCTTGCAAACCGGAGTAAAAAATGCAACCCTTTTTACTGATTTGAAATGAGATGCATTGTTGTCTATGAAACAATGTACATACTGTAGCTGAGTAAAGAACAGTAATACAGTGTTGAGTACAGAGCCGTTAAACAAAAATAGAAAAGGTTATAATTCAGTGCAGGGCCCTTTCAGACGTGCGGACCGTATGGCCGCTTTTTCATCCATCCGTTTGCGGATAAAAAGGGACATACATTGGTACCTATGTGTTTGTGGCTGTCAGCGGATAAACATCCCCTGACACCCGTAATCATCCGCCTCCGCAAAGATCCGATTTTGCAGACGGAAGAATGTCTTATTATTGTTGGAAAACGTCTTTGAGAACCCGGGTCTTGCCCCAGGGAACATGTATCAATGGAAAAAAGTTTTAAAAACGGTCGTTTTTTCTGTAGCAGTGATTTTAACGTTGCTCCAGAAAAAACGACCATTTAAAAAAAAAAAAAAAATCCATTGATACATGTTCCCTGGGGCAAGACCGGGGTTCTCAAAGACGTTTTCACAGGCATACTATATACACCCAGCAGGTACAATATTTAAAGGAATTTTTCATTTTTTTTTCTATTTAAGCCTCAGAAAAATTCCTTTAAATATTGTACCTGCTGGGTGTCTATAGTATGCCTGTGTAGCTTTATGGTGCACACTGCAGAGGACACAGGCAATGCACCACATGAGAATACTGCAGCTAGCACAATTAACTACCTGCCAGTAAATTAGGAAGAACTGATCTAGCTAAACTATACAGTGTATAAATATATGTACAACACCTGGGATGCATATATATCCTCTACACACTGTAAATTTAACTGACTAGTCTGCCTGCTCTATCTAGCTAGAAAAAAAGACACTCTCTCTCTCTCTCTGTGACTGATATCTAACCAGCGCCGCAACACACTACACGAGGCCACCCTGCAGGCGGCCTTTTATAGTGTGGGGCGTGTACTAAAGACCTGAGCCATAATTGGCCAAAGCCACCCTGTGGATGTAGAAACGGGTCATTGCTAAAGACAGGATCAAGAGCAGGTCTGAAGAGGCAACATGCCTACCCTACCTAATAAGACATTTTTCATGTCTGTAAATATTCGTTATGGACAACAGCCTCCAGTAAAAAAAAAATATGGCCATATCATGTCCACAAAAATGGTCTCTGAACATCTCTTGCATCCTGTCTGCAGTCTCTGCCCATCTCTTGTATCATGTCCACAAATCTCTGACCATCTCTTGTATCATGTCCACAAATCTCTGACCATCTCTTGTATCATGTCCACAAATCTCTGACCATCTCTTGTATCATGTCCACAAATCTCTGACCATCTCTTGTATCATGTCTGCAGTCACTGAGAGGTTGCCTGGAGAGGAGTCAAAAATTGAAGTGCAGCCAGGATGGGCGTCATGGGAGGAGACAGACGTGTGTGGACTGTAGAAAAGAGAATATAGGATGAAACCAGAGCAGCCAAGCTGGAGCCCGGAGAGGACCATCTGAATGAGTCCTGCAGGTTCCCCCTTATATCGGTAACCCCCCTTTACCTTAGTGTGTTCACTCAGCGAAAGGTAGTCTGTAGTCACCAGATTCCTCACCATATCTGAGTTCCCAACACTCCACTTTACATGATAGTCTGCAGGATTCCCCCTTACAGTGCAAGCGGGAACACTGTCGACCCTGATGTAAAGGGGAACTCTGATGTAAGGGGCAATGCTGCAGACCTTGATATAAGTGGGAACTCTGATGTAAAGGAGAACACTGTGGATTCTGATATAAGGTGGTCTCTGGTTCCTCTTTATATCAACGTCTGCAGCATTCTACCTTATATCATGATTCACAGAGTTCACCTTTACATCAGAGTTCTACTTTAAGCGGGAACTCTGTGTTGGCTGATATATATTCAGGTATCCTGACCTTTGTGTAAATAGACATTTTTTATCCCCCGGCATAAAGGAGTAGGACAGTTCTGTCCCCTCCCGGAGGATTTTGACTTTTCCCAGAGGTGGGCTTTATTTGACCTGTAAATCTGTGCTAAAATTCTGATCTTATA
This sequence comes from Rana kukunoris, assembly GCA_029574335.1. Classification (NCBI taxonomy): domain Eukaryota; kingdom Metazoa; phylum Chordata; class Amphibia; order Anura; family Ranidae; genus Rana; species Rana kukunoris. Next base: position 63,536,294 of record CM056053.1, on the reverse strand, counting down.
TTTCGTCCACATATAATTTATCTGAGACATAAACACATAAGTGACATAATGAAACAGGAAAGCTGTTCTTTGTATTTGGCTCCTCCTTGTGGTTATCTGTAGGTATTACAATAAAATATAGTTATACTGTATTCAGGTTTATTATTATTAATATTATAGTAGAGCAAAGATTAATACTAGGGTTGTCCCGATACCACTTTTTTAGGACCGAGTACAAGTACCGATACTTTTTTTCATGTACTCGCCGATACCGAATACCGATACTTTTTTTAAATGTCATGTGACAGTTTTCAAACCACAATACAGACTAAGGATATTTTCTTTAGAATTATGAAGAACTCTATAAAAGAATAAAAATGAGTAAAAATGAATAAAAATGTTTTATTTGCTTGTCACGCAGTAGTAAAAAACTCAAAGAATTTTCACAGAACATGTTGATAAATACAAAAAAAGTATTCTATTTAGGCATCGGGAGCATTTGCGTGAGTACAAGTACACCCGCAAATACTCGGTATCGGTCCCGATACCGATACTAGTATCGGTATCTGGACAACCCTAATTAATACAATATTTAATGTGTAGTAACCCACATAAGCCATTCAGAAAATATTCCTAAAGTGTATCTAAAGCCAGAAATTGAAATGTAATAAATTGCAGCTGACCAGTTCTTAGGCCGCATACACACGATCAGACCGGTCCGATGAGAATGGTCCGACGGTTCACCGCTGAAGTGGCCTGATGGTCTGATGTGCGTACACACCATCAGTCCAAAATCCGATCGGGTCAGAATGTGGTGACGTAGAACACAAGGACGTGCTGAAAAAACGAAGTTCAATGCTTCCACGCATGCGTCGACTTGATTCTGAGCATGCACAGGTTTTTGGACCGATGCTTTTGCCGATGCTTTTGCGTACTAACCATCGGTTTGGACCAATGGTCAGGTGTCCATCGGTCAGAATTTAAAGCAAGTTTTAAAACTTTGGTCCGACGGACCGATGGGCCGTACACACGGTCGGTTTGGACCGATGAAACTGGACTTAAGTCCATTCTTATCGGTTTGGACGGATCGTGTGTACGCGACCTTAGATGTTGCTGCTGCATTAGTTTTCTATTTTTATTTATTTATTTGTTTTTTTCACCTGATAATGCTAATAACACACATTCTGTCCTTGAGTGGCTGGGCCTACTCACTCCACTGTATCCATTAAGGGAGCACCCAGGCTGCTTTCTGGATTTGGACTACAAAGAGTCTTCTTTTCTTCATCTTCATTAGGGGGGGGGGGTTAATTGGCATTTGATAGAGGGGAGATGGGGAGAGAGAAAGCAATATAAACTTGACAGCTAGGGTATTGCTTTAAATAATAAATCCAGGCATAGGTATGGTGTATATATAGCTCAGACCAATGTAACTCTGTATATACTATACCTGTCCAATTCCCCTGGAAGCTGGAATTCCGTAAAGTAGATAGTGCTACTCTTGTTAAACTCTATTTGATTTTGGGTCCTGTGCTAAGCAGCTGGCCTGATGCATTGTAAATACAGGACTTTGTTCAGTATTCTCCGAATGCATGCAAAGCATTCTCTGATTGGACGAGGTGGAGAACTTGAAATCACCACCCTTTCTCTCTGCCTCATCCAATCAAAGAACCCTTTGCATTTATTGAGAGGGTATTCTCTGAATGGCTCCCCTCCCAAGTGGCTAACCTCCTGTGCAGGAGAACAGCCCCTTGGAATGGAGCCTGGAAGCAAGTGGAGATGACTGGATGGAGGTGTCTACTTCAGTGATTTCCATCTTCCAGGGGCATCAGCCAGGTATGTAAACTTTATGGATCGCCCCCCATTTTCTGTCCCACTGACACTGGCTACCATTACTATTATAAATAGTAAAAAAATGCTTTAACTGGGGTGACTGTAGTAAACTATAACCAGTTATTAGCATAGGTAACTGGAGGTCCACCTACATACCTCATCCTCTATGCATTTTTCTGGCTTCACCAGCCTTTCTAAAACAAAAATTGTGCCCAAAATCAGGTGTTGCATGAAAGACAGGTACAGGTATCCATTCATTCTTTGCCATTATCTGGTTGTTTCTGGGTCACATATGACAAAGTCTGTAGGAGTGCCTTAATTTGTTGTTGGAATTGATATACCCAAAAATACTTCCTTAACCACTTAAGACCCGGACCTTTAGGCAGCTAAAGGACCTGGCCAGTTTTTGCGATTCGGCACTGCGTCGCTTTAACTGACAATTGCGCGGTCGTGCGACGTGACTCCCAAACAAAATTGGCGTCATTTTTTCCCCACAAATAGAGCTTTCTTTTGGTGGTATTTGATCACCTCTGTGGTTTTTATTTTTTGCGCTATATACAAGAATAGAGCGACAATTTTGAAAAAAATGCAATATTTTTAACTGTTTGCTATAATAAATAACCCCCAAAAATATATTAAAAAAATGTTTTTTCTCAGTTTAGGCCGATACGTATTCTTCTACCTACTTTTCAAAAAAAAACGCAATAAGCGTTTATCGATTGGTTTGCGCAAAATTTATAGCGTTTACAAAATAGGGGATAGTTTTATTGCGTTTTTATTAATTTTTTTTTTTACTACTAATGGCGGCGATCAGCGATTTTTTTCATGACTGCAACATTATGACGGACACTTCGGACAATTTTGACACATTTTTGGGACCATTAAAAATGCATTGTTTACTTTGAAAATGACAATTGCAGTTTGGAAGTTAACCACAAGGGGGCGCTGAAGGGGTTATGTGTGACCTAATATGTGTTGCTAACTGTAGGGGAGTGTGGCTGTAGGTGTGACGTCATCGATTGTGTAACCCTATAAAAGGGATCACACGATCGATCACGGTGCCACTGTGAAGAACGGGGAAGCTGTGTTTACACACAGCTCTCCCCGTTCTTCAGCTCCGGGGACCGATCGCTGGACTCCAGCAGCGATCGGGTCCGCGAGTCCCGCTATAACAGTCACGGAGCTTTGGAGCGTGTCGCGTGCACACGCCCACGACCCCACGCCGTGCCATTTTGCCGACGTATATCGGCGTGAAGGGTTAAAGAACACAAGCCCTTTCTGACACAATGTTTATAAACACTGTCCAGACATGGGATTTAGAGACATAGAGTAGTATTAGGCCTCATGTACATTACAACCGAAGTTTAGGAGCAGTTGGTTATTTTTTTCAACAGCTCCTGAACTCTCCTCTATGTTATCTAATGTATACATACAGTATCTCACAAAATTAAGTACACTCCTCACATTTTTGTAAATTTTTTATTATATTTTTTCATGCGTCAACTCTGAAGAAATGACACTTTGTTACAATGTAAAGTAGTGAGTGTACAGCTTGTATAACAGTGTAAATGTGCTGTCCCCTCAAAATAACACAACACACAGCCACTAATATCTAAACCGCTGGCAACAAAAGTGAGTACATCCCTAAGTGAAAATTTCCAAATTGGGACCAATTAGCCATTTTCCCTCCCCGGTGTCATGTGACTCGTTAGTGTTACAAGGTCTCAGGTGTGAATGAGGAGCAGGTGTGTTAATTTGGTGTTTTCACTCTCACTCTCTCATACTGGTCACTGGAAATTCAACATGGCACCTCATGGCAAAGAACTTGCTGAGGATCTTAAATTTTTTTCAAAGAATTGCTGCTCTACATAAAGATGGTCTAGACTATAAGATGATTGGCAAGACCCTAAAACTGAGCTGCAGCACGGTGGTCAAGACCATACAGTGGTATGATTTAGCATCGCTGGATGGACACTCTACGCGTTTCTTGGTCTTTCGCCATTCGTGAGGAGTTGGATGCATTTATTGTGCTATAAGTGTAGCGCCCCCTTATTTTCAGTATGGGCACTACGCTAAAGTTAGTTGGACTGGAAGAGTTACATACAGTCATGATTTACCTAAATTGTGACCTCTGTCATTCCAGAAGGTCCACTGGGTCAGTCTGCATTCTAGGGATATAGTATCATCTCTGGTCGGCAGTTGGCGCCAGAGGGGTTTCTGGCAGAGCAAGTCTTCCCCAGCAGCCAATTGGAGGAGTTCTTCCCTCGCGGGGCATGCTGGGGAGGGGTATATCTGTGACAGATGTCATGTGCTCTAAAATCTTCGTGGGGTCCCCGTTCAAGGTGCGGCATCCACCTTCAGGGTACGCGCATCCATGGACCCCGCCGGCGTGGCCCACCTGGCCAAGCTTACAGGTTTTACCAAGCCTCAACCGGAGGCGAAACGGGAACCCAGTGACTTACTGGGTTCCCAGTCCTATTGAAAGGATCCCAGACTGGGTGCCGTGCGATTGGGGGATCAGCTTGAGGGGAACCCAGAGGCAGGTTGTCCAACAGGGCTTGAACGAACCAATCAGGGATCTGGTGACCGGGATGCTGACAGGTATGCTTTACTGTCTCCCGGTGACCTGTGCTAGAATCTACTGGGAGGATTCGCTCTGTAATCTCATCTAAAGTAATTGGCCTGTGGCAGAGGCCCTAGAGCCAGGTCTGTGTGTGTGAGATCTGTTCCTCCCAGACATCTAAAGTGACACCTCGGCTGCCAGGTTAGACAAAGAGTCCTGTCCGTGGGCACTTCACCCACTCAGGCAGGAGTGGCGACGAGTTTACAAATTGGTATTACTGAGGGCAGGCGTGCCCGTTCATATCCAGGCCTGACACCACAGGTTCTCCTCTTCTTTCATCAACCTTTTTACTTCCTAACTGAAGTTGATGTTGGCTGTGTTGGCCTGGAAATAAAGCATTGCAAAAACCTTTATTGACTGTCTGGACATCCGCTTACTACTTTGTTCCTGTATCACACCCCTAGACAACGCTAGGGTAACTTAATGTGCTGATCCCAACAATCAATCAGCTCCTTCGGGGGTAGCGCTACACGTGGGGGCTCGTACTCCGGGATTCGGCTGTTAGCACTCGCAACCAGAAGTGAGTGATTATTTACTAAAGAGCGGGGAGAGTCCAGTGTTGTGTATTGAACTGTCCGGCGGAGAGGGAGTTAGCCTCACATCACTGAGCTGGGGTGTACGTGCAGCACAGCACACGCCTGCAACGTGTCCGGACAAGTTCTTTCAAGTGGGAGGAGTCACCCTCCCCTGCGTGAGACGTGCAGGGAAATTTCGTGCCAAGCAGCGAAGTTACACCCATCTGCGCGCCAAGGAGAAAAACGTCACTCACCCCTAAGAAGAAGAACGACGTGGTGATGTATGCTCCCCGACAACCAGGCATTGCCGCCCAGAGATTGAGGGCCCCAACCACTTCACCGGGGGCCTTCGACACATTTGTCCCATCCGGGGTGCCTGTGACAGACACAGGTGTCAGCCTGACAACCCAGGGACAGTTCGTCCTCTTGTCCAGCGGTGGAACGGAGATGCGGGGCCTGCCCAGATTAGCCCACTTGCAGCGTGTGGTGACCTGGAGAGTCGCCACTGAATATGTGTTTGAGTATCCCTATGTGCCTCCCCCTCTCCTTTGTCAAATTCAGTGGGAGGCTTGGTGCCAGGAGGCTCTCTGGTCATACCTGAGGGTACCCCATGTCTTGGTAGGTGCCGATTCGAAGCTGCCTCAGTTGAAAGCGAGGTTTGAGGAATGCCATCAAAATTGGAGCTGGGGCCGTCATCTTTACTGGGACCGAGTTGTGTTAAAGTGCCCCGGGAAAGAGGATCGAGTCTTTAAAGTACAACTCACCACACTGAGGGGAGACATTGTTTGGTTGCCTGACTCTCGGTTTTATCAGTGAAGAGACCATGCAAACTTTGCCTGCTTTGCTGATGTTAGGGAAGTTACGGACAAGTATGCCCTCCCCATTCTGTTTGAACTGTTTTTTTTCCTGGTTTCCCTTTACCCCCCTGCTCCTCCAGAACCACATAAACTTTTGTGCAGAACTCTTGGGAGGGGTCAGGGTTCAGTCCGTTAGAATGGGGGCCTTGCACAAACCTTTTGCTGCAGTTTGGGAAATACAGTGGAAGATTGAAAGAGGGACTTTTTTTGTCTCTCCCCCTCTTTGTTGCTACTTCCGCACCTTTTTTTTTCCTGGGACTGCTGCAGTACCAGCGCACTGACCACTAGGAGCAGTGTTTTGTACCATGATTTCACAGAGAAAAAGAAATGTATTGAGTTTTACTATTCTGACTTTCTTGCATAACCAAAAGTATTTCTTCCACAAAACTTATAGGTTTTAGGACCCCTCGGGAGGGAAGGAGGCTTTGAGCTCAGGTTCGAGCCCACAGCTTCAATCCTTAACTGGGGTGGGGGGTGGGGGGTTGTATATAAACATTGTACATTTGAATGTTTTTTTTTCCCTTTACAGGTTTTTTTTTCTCTGTGTTTTTGGACCCACCTATCATCAACACTGCGGAGAATGGGCAGCTAGATAGATAGGGTTGTGTATGTTGTATGTCATTTTGAAATATTGTGATTTACTGGGCCAGATTCTCAGCGGCGTTACGACGGAGTATCTCAGATACCCCGTCGTATCGCCGTTTTTTTTCGCCTCGTATCTATGCGCATGATGCTTAGCATCACTTTTGCATAGATACGCTTCTACATCCGACAAGTGTAAAACCATTACACTTGCGGATCGTAAATGTAATGACAACTCCGGCCACTAGGTGGCCTTTACGTTGTTTTCTCATTTGCATATGCGAATGAGGTAGCTTCGATGTGGAGTAACCTTACGAAGTACCGTCGGATGCCGTCGGGTGCCGTCGGATGCCATGTTAGTATGGCGTCGGGTCAGCGTCTACTTTTTCCGTCACTTCCGTCGTTTTACTAACTCGTTCGCGAATGGGGAGTTGCGTAAATGACGCTCACGTCGTTTTGACGTCGGTTTCAACGACGCTTTCCGCCGTGAGCTGGAGCATGCGCACTGGGCTTTTTCCCAGGCCGGCGCATGCGCAGTTCATTCGACGCGGGGGCGTGCTTAATTTAAATACAAGCCGTCCAATTTGAATTGTGCGGGTTTACGATGGGCGATTTACGCTACGCAGGCGAAAACTACGGAGCAAGTGCTTTGAGATTAAAGCACTTGCTCTAGTACGATGCGGCGGCGTAGTGTAAATGGCTTACGCTACGCCGCCGGAATTCTATGAGAATCTGGCCCACTGTGTGCATTCTGTCCTTTCTCCTTTTCTCTCTTTTCTGTCTGGTTGGTTGGTGTCAGGCCAGCATTCGTATTCGAATGCTTTTGGACACTGGGGACAGTGTCGATTCAGGAGGGGGGGGGGTATGTAGCGCCCCCTTACTTTCAGTATGGGCACTACGCTAAAGTTAGTTGGACTGGGAGAGTTACATTGCTCCCAGTCATGATTTACCTAAATTGTGACCTCTGTCATTCCAGAAGGTCCACTGGGTCAGTCTGCATTCTAGGGATGTAGTATCATCTCTGGTCGGCAGTTGGCGCCAGAGGGGTTTCTGGAAGAGCATGTCTTCCCCAGCAGCCAATTGGAGGAGTTCTTCCCTCGCAGGGCATGCTGGGGAGGGGTATATCTGTGACAGATGTCATGTGCTCTAAAATCTTTGCGGGGTCCCGGTTCGAGGTGCGGCATCCACCTTCAGGGTGCGCGCATCCATGGACCCTGCCGGCGTGGCCCACTTGGCCAAGCTTACAGGCTTTACCGAACCTCAACCGGAGGGGAAAGGGTAACCTAATGTGCCGATCCCAACAATCAATAAGCGGCTCCTTCGGGGGTAGCGCTACATAAGGTAATGAGATGTGGGATCATTTTAATGGTTATCTAGGCATTAGGCCTTAGGGATGAAAGATACGGATAGTAGATTTGTTACTTACAAAGTGGCCCGTAGATGGAGAACAGTTCCAGGGGTGGAGTTATGTGGGGAGTCTGGCACAGACAGTCTCACCCGGGACTGAGGTGTGGAATAACCAGGTAATATCCAGGGAGAACACAGCTATGGGGCGGGTCAACGGTCATGTGTCATCATGTACAATATGGGAATGTGATGACATCAGCAAGAGGGCAAGAAGACCAACGTAGCAGGTGAGCCATCACAACCAAACCCTGCAAGGATGAGGGCTGCAGGACCCTGGCTTTAGCTATTACTCTGTGATCATCCCCTAGATCAGTGATGGCGAACCTTGGCACCCCAGATGTTTTGGAACTACATTTCCCATGATGCTCATGCACTCTGCAGTGTAGTGGAGCATCATGGGAAATGTAGTTCCAAAACATCTGGGGTGCCAAGGTTCGCCATCACTGCCCTAGATCAACCTTTCTCAACCTGAATGCTGTCTAAGCTTGTCAGCAGTGCTGCAGCATCCTGTTTGTGGGGAGGTAAAACATGGTGCAGTGGCAGTTAACATTCAGAGTCCAGTTGCAGAGAACAGAACTTGTATTAATGTCAGACTTCACAACAAGAATAATTCACAACAATACTCACAGAAGGTATCAGTGGTGTGTAGCAGAGCAGATCTGAGGGGCGCAATGTGGCCTGGCTGGTATGTACCCAAATGGGGAGGTCTCCAGGAAGCATGGCATGTCCCTATCCTTTACCTAGTTCTCTGGAACGTCTCCCTGCCACTAATCACTGTCCCTGCCAGACGGGTGACATATCCCTACGCTACCTACATTTGACATGCACACCAAGCCAGGGAGCAAGGGCCTTAAATAGGCTCTGCCTGACCCAAGATGGCTGCCAGAGTCACATGGGATGGCAGCGTCCAATCAAATAGCTTCCCCAGTGACCCAAGAGACCATAGAGGAACTAAGTTGCAATGCAGCTTCGCTCGAGTGCCACCTACAATGGATAAAATAGACTGCACCTGCCTATACTACCCCCCCCCCCTTTTGACAGATTTTGTCCTTGGCATCGCAACACAGTAAGGGACAACGTGATAAATGCAATTAACATAAAGCACAACAGGAAAAGTTTCAAACATCATAATGAGAGTATCTTGTAGGAAGCTGTCTGCGGTTAGACCACAAAGGGCAACAAGCAAAAGTGTCCTCTGGGGAGTCAGGTTGCAGGTAATAATCTTCTGACTGTGACTCCGGGGCCACAGGTGGATGGGGACCAACCAGGCTTTCAATACCAGTCAACTGTACCCAAGACCGAATCCTCAGTCTGTGGAACCTGCACAGTTTGTGGAACTTGCAGGAGTTGTTGAGCTGTCCGTTGTTGCTGTACTGGGGTTTTCCGCTGCCGAGCCCAGAGGGACTGTAGTCTCAAGCAGAAAAGAAGATGGGTACCACTCTGCAGGACCGCCTGCATTGGTAGAACATCCACAGGGTCAAATACTTCTTGGTCCCCAAATTGTTTGGCAGAACAGTCACCACTTAGCACACAGGGCCTCAGCAGGTTGTGGTGAAGACATCTCTTTACAGGATTTAGCCCTTCTGAGACCACGCCATTTGCTGGTAGCCAGCCACAGTGCCCGAACATCAAAATGTAGGGAGTGTAGCCAGTATTTTGGTGAACAGTATTGTTGTAGGACCACTCACAACCCCCACATGTTAGTGTCATTCATCTCGTAGCCCTTATTCAAAGGTGCGTAGCATGCCCAGCAAGGTATGGTTGGACCGTTCACAAGCTCCATTACCCTGTGGATGATAGGGGGTAGTATCTGACTTCCGGATACCACTGAGGTGACACAGCTTGGACATAATCACTGACTCAACGTTTGGGCCCTGGTCTGAGAGTATCAGTTTGGAGCACCCGTAGGGTTGGACCACATCAGTGTTGCCAACAGGGGCGTTGCTAGGTGGCAAGAAGACCAGGGGCTTCAGCCCGAGGCCGGCCGGCCAGCGGCGGCGGCGGGGGGCATCGGCGGCTTTGGATCCGGGATGGTCATGGCACTGGGTCTTTTGGCTGGGCGGTGGGGTTGTGTGGTGGGGGGGGTAAGCTCACTTGCTGGTTGCTGCCTGGCTTACCATTGCCCATCAATTTTGAACACTAAACCCACCTACCTGACACATATGGTGGGGTTAGGCAGATACGGTACAGGGGGAGGGTAAGTGGACATAGTACAGGGGGCTAGAGGGTACAGTATAGGGGCAGCAATGTAGAATACAGATATGGTCTCTTGAAGCAGGGTAGCTGATGTCACAGATCCTATCTATTCTGGAAGGCTGTCACTGGGCTAAATATACAACAGGAATGACAATTCCTATCTTCGTTCCCCATCTGAGTTTTTGTCTCTCTTCTGGTGCTTTGCAGGGTTAAAGAAGGATCCCGAGGTGGAGCATCTTACTACTTCTGCTTGTACATGTGGGATGTGTACTGCGCCAATCACATGGGATGAATAGGAGAAGAGGGTCAGCAGGGATTGGCACAGTACACATCTCTGACCCACACAAGCAGCAGTAGTAATATGCTCCACCTTGGGGTTCATCTTTAAGCACTGAAAAAAAATGGGGTGGGAATGAGAACCATGGAGTAGTAGGGGAGAAAGAGGAGGGGGGGGGGTATGAGATGGGGTATGGGTGGAGAAGAACTGGAATGAGACTGGGGAAATCCTGGTCTGTATAGGGATTAAAAAGGAGGATTTGTGCTGGTGGTGGGGGGGGGGGGGGGTCAGATAGATGGCTGTCAGAGGGACTGGAGAGGGATAATCAGAGATGGGCATGGGGCATACTCTCAGCTGGTAATAGATAGCCATAGTATAAAAAAGTAAATGGGCTGTCTGACAGGGAGGGGAGAGATCTCCATTTCCTAGTAAAGAGACAGTGTTGGGGGTGTGCAAGGTGGGGGGGTTCCAGACATGTGTAATGTTTGTAGATCCTGGGACACACACATGTGTGAAGTGAAGTGTCTGCAGGGAAAAATCAGGGAAGGGAGGGGAGAGATAACAACCAGAGGAGCAGTGTGACAGGCAGAGGAATGGATCTGTGTGAGGAGGACAGGGAGCAGGACGGCCACATAGTGTCTGAGGAGGGGAGGAAGATGCCATGGAGGGAGAGAGATTAGTGCAGGCACAGACAGATAACACAACTGACCTGTAAAACCAATGTGAGGAGACCTGTTACCACTGAATCTGCTGGGAGGAAACTTCAAAGGCCCCCCATGCACCTAGGAGGACCCCTGGGGAGTTCGCAGAAGTGCCTGTGCATTAAGACAGGCAAGCCCTCTCCCGCCCTCAGTGTGATGAATCCCCCAGTTTTCAGGAAGAGGAAAACAGGCAGCGCTAGGGGAGACCAGACACCTATAGGAGATCACACGTGGCTAGAACAGGGAGGCAGATCGGTGCGCTGTGACATTCACAGGAATGATGCCGACAGGAGGGAGAGATACATAGCGATGGTTCTGTAATTTTCAAATACTTACCTGGCAGGGGAGACACCATGATCATGAAGGTGGTTCTCCCAGGGCGAGGCTCGGCCATTGCACTCCGGCTGGGCTGATCGTGGTGTCCTCCCTGCCACTGCTCGGCCTTTTGGCTAAGATCAGGTGTGGTATCCGTTCTCATCAGTTGTTAGCGGAGCGCTGAAGCACCTCCTATTTGTGGAGGGTGGATGCAATCCAATAACGTCATTGCACCTGGAAGGGTGGTTTCAGCAGGGACTACGCCGTGCTGCCCGACAGATACTGGGGGCCGGCCAATGGTTGCGTCTGAGCCTGGAAGGGTGCTTCTGGTGAGGATGGGTGGCTGTGCCTGGTCTGGTCTTTTTGCCGGGTTCTAGTCTGGCCTTCTGGCTGGCTGGTGTAAGTGCTGTCCCTGTCAGAGATCTGGTAGGAGGAGCTGGAACTGCCCTGATGGAAAGACGGGGGTAGGGCCATGCAAATCCTGCTGGGTTGACAGGGAGTCTGGAAGGGTTAGTATTGGTGGAGGCTGCTAGATGGGGGCAGCTTCTTCCCAAGAAAACCTGGAAGGGCTCTCTTTCTGGCAGGGGTGGAGGGCTGCACTGGCCGGTCGGGGGGCTAGATTTGGAACGGAAAAGCCTATGGTGCATGTGCCCCTGGAGTGGCAGTCCAGGGGTGTCTGAGAATCACTGTGAGTGAGGGTCACTTTGATTTAACGACACCACGGTCACTGCACCAGCTACACGCTTTTTTAGCACCTGCCTCCTGGGCCGGGCCTTTTGGCCAGGACCGGAGGAATTTTTTATTCCTGGCCGGAGGGCCTGGTCATTGTTGATCACAATGACCACTTCTTCACTCTCCTCTTCACTATCCCTTTCCCCCACTTTATTTAATTTATTAGCCTATGTTTGTCACCTTTTTGTCTTTTTTTGTTGTGCACGTTTTGTACACAGTGCGATTAGTAGGGTGCCGGTCCTCGGGCCAGCCCTGAACGTCTTGGGAGTGGGTGGACATGGCCTTTTGGCTTAGTTCACCTGCTCTCATGGGGTCTCCCTTCGGGGGAGTCCCACCTAGTACTTGGAGGGTTCTGTTTCGGCAGTCCCTCCAAGGAAGTTGGGTCTGTGTCGGCTTCGGTTGCTCGGACCACAGTAACTCAGTCCCCGTCTGGAGCCTAACGCCCCGGGGGATCAGGGTTTGGGTCCCTTCTGCACAGAAGGACCACTTGACGTTGCACCCGTCTGCACGTTTTTGTGAACACTCTTTATGTGTGTGCAAATTTTTTCTGCACCGGGTGGAGTTTTTGAGTGTGTTTCACACGCCATAGGCTTTTCAAAAAAAAAAAATGTTTTCAAAGCGCACCGATCTGCCTCCCATCAGCGGCACTCAGGACCAGAAAAGGCTCGGGGCTAACAATGCAGAGCTAAATGCCCAAAACAGGCATACAATTTGGCTTTTCCCCACAGTTTCCAAAACAAAATAAATAAATGTATGAAATCTTTTTTCATGATTAAGCAGACACAAATTTGTATGCATCCACTAGAGGGAGTGTGCACACCGGGATGCGGAATATGCAGAGCGAAAACTTTTCAGTGATAGCTCAGCGCCTCCTTTTTAGTGTTGCTCACGAATATTCGCATTGCGAATATTCGTAACGAATATTGCATATTCGAGTATTCGCGAATAAATCGAATATTGCGGTGAATATTCGCTATTGCGAATATTCGTATTTTTTCAAATTTATTTTTAAAACAGATCACATCCTAGTGATCTCCATCGATGTCTAAAAGCATTGCTGGTATGATTAGAGACCCTGGGCCGAGTAGCTGAGGCGATCCTTTTATGTTCGCAATGGGAATATTCGTATTACGAATATTCGCGAATACTTTCTCTGCCCTTCTGTGTTTTGTGTATAAAAAAAAAAAAATTAGCTTTAGTTTAGTCATATAAGTTTGTGTAAGTAGAGTTAGTGTTTAGTGCATATTAGTTTAGTAATCCAGGAAATGATATCCGTTTTCGCGTGTTGACGAGAATTTCGCAATCAATTTCGCATTCGCATTAGCGAAATTTCGCATTCGCATTAGCGACATTTCGCATTCGCATTAGCGAAATTTCGCAATATTGTTTTTTTGATAAAATATCACGAATATTCGATATTAGCGAATATTTCACGAATATTCTTCTATATATTCGTGAAATATCGCGAAATCGAATATGGCGTATTCCGCTCAACACTACTCCTTTTCACATCAGTTATATACTAATAGAGGTAGATTAAAAACGAACACCTTGAAACCTTTATATTATCATCACATAATTATTACTGTTCCACTAACATAAACATTTTCTGTTATGTTATGTCTGGTGATGGCGATGTACACTATGGGCCAGATTCAGCAACACTTGCGCTGGAGTATTTCGATATGCGCCGCGTAACTGTGAAGATGCGCCGTCGTTTCTATGTGCCCGTACCCACCAAACTAGATGCACCTAATAACGGGCCATTTGCGACCGGCGGAACGTTCCGACGCCAGAGTATCGTCAGCGCTTAATTTCGCTTGGCGCATCAGTCGCGCCTATTGATTTCCCCTGCAAATATGCAAATGAGGGATTTTTCCCAATTCACGAACGGATTAGCACCATACGCTGGCTACATGCGCCGCGCGTATCTCGTCCGTCCGGCGCAAAGTTATTTCTACAAAAGGCTGCTTTATCTTTACTCCAGACGGTCACAGGTCAGCAGGAGAGCAGCTACAGCAGCGTTACCGACGAAACTAGCAAGCTGAACAACCACACTTGCAAGGACAACACCTCTGTGTGCCAACATGCCAGGGGCACTCGTGGTCCTAAGACTAGTACTGGGTCCCTCGCTACGGAGGAGGCGGGCACGTGAGAGGATATACCGCACGCGTATGAACCTCTTTGGCATGGGGGATGAGGAGGTGTATCGCCTCTTCAGATTCAGCCCAGATGCAATCCTTGAACTAACCACAACCCTGCAGGATGACATCACCAGCCCAACACACCGCTCACAAGCAGTGCAGCCACTGGTGAAGGTACTGGCAACACTCCATTTCCTTGCAAGTGGATCATTCCAGCGTACAAGTGGAGTGGTGGCTGGGATGTCACAATCCTCCATAAGCAGATGTGTGCACCAGGTTGTCCCTGCAATCCTCAGACGCATGTCCAACCAGTTCATCAGACCCACCACTGAGGACCTGCGGCTGAAGGCAATGACAGATTTCTACAGCATTGCCAGATTCCCACGCACTGTGGGGGCCATTGATTGCACACATGTGGCCCTACAGCCCCCCAGTGCCACAGAGCACATATACCGCAATCGGAAGCATTGGCATTCCATCAACGTACAGGTGATAGCCGATGCCCAACGCCTCATATGGCACGTCCGTGCCAAACACCCCGGGTCCAGCCATGACAGCTTCATATACAATCAGAGTCCCATCCCAGCAGAATTCGAGCAGAACATGTATGGGGACAGCTGGCTGGTTGGTGAGTGACATGGGTGGCAGGCATGACTATCCCCTCCCGTGATGCACATCAGAAGTGGCACATGCATGACTAACATCCTCCTGTCTTTTCCCTTACAGGTGACTCTGCATATGCACTAGGACCCCATCTAATGACTCCTTTCCGCAACCCCCAAACCAGAGGAGAGAGAAAATACAATGAAGCACACATCAAAACCCGTGCAGTGGTGGAGCAAACATTCGGGCTCCTGAAGTCCCGTTTCCGCTGCCTGGATAAGTCCGGGGGGACCCTATTGTATTCCCCTACCTTTGTGTGTCAGATCATCGCTGCATGTTGTATTCTGCACAACTTTGCTATGAGAAAAGGCCTGCAGATTGAAATGCGTGATGACCTGACCCCCGACCCACACAGTCCCCACCTGCCAGAGGAGACCCCGTCTGCTGATGGAAGAGCAGTCAGGAGGGTCCTCTCCGTAGGCATCTTTGGACACTAAACCAAAACATTAATCACACAGACAATGCACGCGTGTACACCACTGATGTCCCTAGATCACACACACCACATGCACATCGCATTGGATTAGCCCAAGTCCAGCATGTAGGACTTGGGAGCAGCAACGCCAGCGTCAAGGCCCCAATGATGTTGCTGTCCATTCATACACCTTTCACACGTCATTCATACAGCCGTGGGGTTAACTTCACCACCACGGCCGAGGGTGACACCCCTTACTGTCAGGAGTGCCACCCCCTCACATTCACACACCATTCACACTGTCCCCTGCACTCCTGACCGTGTGCAGTTCAAAAGAAATAAAAAATCTCATAACCTGAGCAAGAAAATAAAATATAAACTCATAACCTGAGTATAAAAATAACAAAAAACTCATAACCTGAGTACTAAAAAAAATAAAAATATAAACCAAATAAAAAAAAAACCCTCATCTGGGATGACGGGGGCTCCTCCTTGGGGGCACTCTCGGGCTCCTCAGCTGCCTGGAGGGAGTGGGTGGTGGTGGGGGTGTGGGGGCATCTTGAGGAGGCTGTTCCCCGGGTGGGCCACTCCGGGCAGCTGTTGGCTGCATGCCCTCCAAGGCCACTGCAATCCGGCTGAGATAGAGGTTAGTCTGGGCCTGCATCCTCAACTGGCGGGTGACTTGATGCCGCTGGTCAAGCTGCCGCTGCCTCCCCTCTTCCCGGATGGCAGCAGTGTTGGCATGTACAGCTGCTGTCAGGTGCCGGACATCAGCCTGCACCTCCCCCAGGCTGGTAACAAGGTTCTGAACACCACTGGGCAGCTGCGACATGGAGCCCAGGCTGTCAGCGACCCGGTCCAGGTGGCCAGCAATCTCCCCCATCTGCTGGGTCTGCTTGGCGTGGTCCAACAGCACCTGGTCCTCGACCAGATCACACACCCCCCTGGTCTTCCGGGTGGCCTTCCTGGGGGCAGGAGAAGGTTGTCCCCGTGGGGATGGAGTCGCCCTTGAGAGGCTACCGAGGATGGGGGAGGGGATGACAGAGGGCCCTGCTGAAGAGGAGGACTCCTCCAACAATAAGATGAAGTCCTGTTCAGGGACAGGCTCCTCCACAACCACCTCTGCAGAGGTGGTGTGGGCACTCTCCTCCACCTCGGTCTCTTCAGCACCCAGGGGCTCATCATCACGATCCCGTTGGGAGGTTGGGGTGGACTGGCCGCCAAGAGATGATGGCCCAGCTCCGTCATCTGTGGATGACACAAAGAAGACACATGTTGGTGGTCCCACACACTTGGCACATGTACCCTCCCCCCCCCACATGCAACACACCAAATAGGGGATAAAAAACACTTACCTGTCCTGGAGCCTTCCTCCATGGAGTCATATCCAGGGACCCCCTCCAACTGCTCCCTGTCCAGGCAGCGTGCGACCACCTCCTCCTCTGCGGTCAGGCTGACAGGACTTGGGGGACCACCACCTGTGCCCCTCTCATGCCTCCTGATGGTGGCCACCTTGCCCTTGACCTTGCGCCGCAAGTCATTTATTTTTTTCTGAATGTCCGAAGCAGTCCGGGTGGAGTACCCCAAGACATTCACCCTGGCAGCAATGGTCTCCAGGATGCCCTGCTTCCTCTCCCGGCTGGTCTTCCGGCTTTTTTTCCCATGGAGTAACTCATTAACAGACTCCATCGCTGATATGATGACCGAGACCTCCTGGGAATTAAAATTGAGGTTCCTCCTCTCTTTGGGGGTAGCGGGAGCAGCCATCACAGAGCAAAAGTATCTTCCCTGGGGTGGGGGGAAACGGAACTACTTTTGCGCCGGAATGGCGTTTCCGCCTGCGCTTTTAAGCGTCCAACGGAAGGCATTGCGCTGACGTTTCCCGGAAAGTGGTGCCGACGGAAGTTCTGAGCATGCGCACAAGGGGGCGAGTGGAGACGCACTCACTGCGCATGCTCCGTGGATGATGCGCTGAACGTAAGCCTCTGCGCTGGGCTCCGCCCATCATTTACATATGATCACACCCACTTCCACTTGCGTCGGGTTACGCCAGCGCATTATCGTTACTCTGGCGCAAGTTTACGCGCAACTGCTATGTGAATAACAGTACTTGCGCTGAAAGGGTCGTCAGAGTAACGTAAATGAGAAGCGTTACTCTGGAGCAAAGATGCTCTCATCTACCTGAATCTGGCCCTATATTGTCAAAAGTATCGGGACGTCTGCATTTGCACGTAGGTGAACTTTAATGGAATCCCAGTCTTAGTCCGTAGGGTTCAATTGAGTTGGCCCACCCTTTGCAGTTATAACAGCTTCAACTTTTCTGTCAACTTTTCTGATAGATGATGATTGGGAAAAAGGGGTGCAGCAGTACTTCCCCCTCATGATTTCAGCCAGAGAAAGATTATTTCTGCAAACATTTTTAAACAGGGTATATTACACCCCTTAGGGATTATTGGCTATATAGTGTACTGCTAAGGATTGTGGTCAGATATCAGGCAGCAATTATGTCCATCCACCTCTGGAGCTCTCTTTAAAATGGAACTTCAGGTAAATACGATAAAACAAATTGTCAAGCAGGAATGTAGGAAGGTGCAGTTAGTCTTCCTGCCTGTAGGTGGCTCTGTGCCATTACAGCATGGGAGGGGGAGTCTCATAAGCAGGGCTTTTTTCAGGGGGAACTCAGTTCCACCACCTTTGGCTCAGACCCTTTGGTGCCTGCTCACCACAATCACTTATAAACACAGAAGTCTGGTTTTTGTGTTTACAAGTGACAGCTCTGCACTCTGTGTGTAACCCCCTGAACTCTGCTCTTTGTATGTAATGCAATCCTGGTATTTAATGCCCCTTTAAGACCCTTCTACTGTTTGTGAAATTTGAACGGGGTTCCTGCAACTATTTTCTGAGAAAAAAAGCTCTGCTCATAGGAGAATTGAACCCTTATGCCACGTACACACGATCGGTTCATCCGATGAAAACAAACCAATGTATTTTTTCATCAGATATCCGATGAAGCTGACTTTCATCAGTCTTGCCTACACACCATCAGTTAAAAATCCGATCGTGTCCAACGTGGTGACATAAAACACAACGACGTGCAGAGAAAAATGAAGTTCAATGCTTCCGAGCATGCGTCGAATTGATTCTAAGCATGTGTGGATTTTTGACTGATGGATTTCCCCACACACACACAATTGTTTTTTATTATCGTTTTTTTTTTATAACCATCAGAAAATTTTAAACAGGTTCTATTTTTTTTCACCTATGGGAAAAAAAAACTATGGGGCCCACACACGATCGGTTCGTCCGATGAAAACGGGACCGTTTTCATCAGACGAATCGATCGTGTGTACAGGGCATTACAGAATCCATACAGTGCCCTAATAGAAGCCCTAATAGAAGTGATCTGATTGGACACTGAACTCGTGGGAGACATTGGCAGCCATTTTTAGTGTGGGAACCTTTTAAAAAAGGAAACCCATGTCACTTTTCACGCACTTCTGGCAACACACAAACCCGCTTGTGAGGAGCATTGCAAAGCATAGGAAAAGCTTCCTGAGAAGTAGGGATAGCTCAGGGATAGCTCAGGGCAGGCTCCTAGGTCATTGCTGATACTCTGGATTCGTCTTAGAGCCAGGTAAAATACGGCGGCGTAGTGTATCTCTGATACTCTGCGCCAGGGCAATTGTACCTGAAACTGGCCCTAAGCCTTTATCTAACACTTGTTGCTATTTTCTTGCAGTATTTTCTGCTTCAAAATTACTTAGGACCCCCAAACATTATATATATATTTTTTTAGAGACGCTAGAGAATAAAATGGCGGTTGCTGCAATATTTTATGTCACACTGTATTTGCACAGTGGTCTTTCAAACTCATTTTTTGGGGAAAAAATACTCTTCAATGAATAAACAAATAAATAAACAATAAAGTTAGCCCATTTTTTTTGTATAATGTGAAAGACGGTGTTATGCTGTGAGAGAATCGTGATCTTTATTCTAAACAAAAAAATCATGATTCTCATTTTAGCCAGAATCGTGTAGCTCTACTATATGCATATACCCATGCCTACAGGAAGTCTTTCTTAGCTTAAGCTATGAATAAGCACTGTATTTTGGTGTGAAACGCGTCAGCTCTTTTCTGTTTTTTGCTGTGACATTGCTGTTTTATTATAAAGGAACATTTTTTGGAGTGCGGCTGTCCTGGTTTTTCTCCATACAATTTTGCATACTATTGCAGTGCCTGCACCCAGGGGTTGGATCCTACCTTTCAGCTTTAGCTCCTTGGGACCTCTGAGCGGTTAACTTTTTCTCTCAGGAAGTCCTTCTTAATTGCAGAAAATACATATTGTACATTTTCTGCAATAAAATATTTTTACCTTCCTCCCTGCAAGCTCATCATAGTGAACATTATGCTGCACATGGTAAAATCCCAGCATATGCTGGGTGCCAGGATGAATTAAAAGTGGAATTAATATTAGCTATTGTTAAAAATGTTCCTTCCCCGTACTCCTACCTATCCCGCCTACCTTTTGTAAAAAAGATCGATATTATTACCCTTTTTTAAGTCTGATCCAGTCCGGTCATTTGATCTTGCAGCTCCTGCTCCCCTGTGTCAGTGAGCAGTGGCTTCATGGGACAGAAGGGAACACTGACAATAGCTAGGCCATGGGGGACTTGTCCAGTCTAGATGGCTGAAAATCCTAAACCCTGAGACACCTTTCACACTTGTATGACTTCAAAGTCGTGCGATTTTACCGCAATATCGACATATTTTACCGCGATATCGACACTAAAGCCGCGTACACACGATAGGTTAGCCAGAGGACAACGGTCCGATGGACCGTTTTTATCGGTCAAAACCGATCGTGTGTGGGGCCCATAGGTTATTTAACCATCGGTTAAAAAAAGCAAACTTGCTTTAAAATTAAACCGATGGATTGATAACGGATAGGTCAAAACTGATCGTTAGTATGCAAAAGCAGCGTTCTGATAAGATCGTTTTTTTAACTGATGATGTGTAGGCACATCAGACCATCAGTCAGCTTCATCGGTTAACCTAAGACAACTGTCCTTCAGACCGTTCTCATCGGTTTGACCGATCGTGTGTACGCAGCTTAAGTGATACTTTTAACACTTTTTGGGGTCCAGTGAAACTAATACAGTGATCAGTACTAAACATATGCACTGACACTGGCTGGTTAACAGTAGGGGCGATCAAAAGGTTAAATGTGTGCCTAACCAGTGTTTTCTCACTGCGTGGAAGGTGTTTTTATTAAGGGAATGCATAGATCCCTGTCCCTGCTTTGCAGGAACACAGGATCAATGTTTTTTATACTGAAAGAACGGTGATCTGCCATGTTTACATCGGCAGGCCGCTGTTTTGCCTGTGTACAGAACGATGGCTTGAAAAATGTCCACTGGTATTATGGAGCAGCATTGACATTGAACAGATCAATTAATTCCCAGTTTAAATATTTTATGTGGAGCATAATATAGTCTGTGAATGAAGTAGAATTCTGAGTCAAGATCTTGTGTACTTACTGTATAACTAAAGAAAAAGTGTTTCTTCATTTTCTCAAAGTCTTACTTTGCTAAAGATGGCATGTTTCTGGACTGCTCATAGGCAAAGGTGGTCTGTATTTAAAAAAAACAGGATATGCTCATTTGGGGACAGCCGATGATCAAATTTGTTTTGGAGGAGAGAAACTTGTACAGCCGGAGTCTGTGATCCAAATTGGGGTCCTACAGCATGTCAAAAAGTGATGAACCTATAGAAATGATGATTGTTTTTTTTTTAGTGTTAAACAATTTCACCATTTTCATATAGACGACAAACATATTTAATCCCTTTCTAGGTTCATCATAGAGCATCCACATACTCATGAAGAGTTGGGAAGTGACGGTTGAACCACCAAGGTGTATTACTTGGTGTTTCAGCCCCTTTAAAGAGTTATGCCCCGTACACACGATCACTTTTTGTGATGAAAAAAAATGTCATTTTCCTTCATGAAAAAAAATGACATTTTTCAAACTTCATTTTAAAAAATGACGTTGCGTACACACCATCATTTTTGGAAAATGATGAACAAAGTGACGGCACTCTAAAGGGGAAGTTCTATTTGCCTTGAGGCTGCTTTTAGCTGGTTACTTGTTAGTAAAAGACGATTCCTGCTTTTTTGTCTGTTACAGCGTGATGAATGTGCTTACTCCATTATGAATGGTAGTTTTACCTCCCGTCTCCTAACTTGCTTCTGGGCATGTGCGGGTTTAAAACGTCATTTTTTACGTAGTTTTGCCCACACACGATCATTTTTTATGACACAAAAAATGACATTTTAAAAAATGACATAAAAAATTCGAGCATGTTCGAATTTTTTTTTGGTCATTTTTCAGAAGACATAAAATGACATTTTGCCCACACACGATCATTTTAAATGACATTTTTAAAAATGTCATTTTTTTTCATCACAAAAAGTGATCGTGTGTACGGGGCATAACTCCACTTTGGCTGAGAAAACAAATATTCCCCTCTGGGTGGTCAATGTACAGTGCAATGATTTTACAAACATTGTTCCTGTGTCACTGCTAGGACTGTGGCCATATTTTCCACAGATGGATTGATCTAGTCATTAACCACTTAAGACCCGGACCAAAATGCAGGTAAAGGACCTTGCCCCTTTTGCGATTCGGCACTGCGTCGTTTTAACTGACAATTGCGCGGTCGTGCGACGTGGCTCCCAAACAAAATTGGCGTCCTTTTTTTCCCCACAAATAGAGCTTTCTTTTGGTGGTATTTGATCACCTCTGCGGTTTTTATTTTTTGCGCTATAAACAAAAATAGAGCGACAATTTAAAAAAAAATGCAATATTTTTTACTTTTTGCTATAATAAATATCCCCCAAAAATATATAAAACAAACTTTTTTTTTCCTCAGTTTAGGCCGATACGTATTCTTCTACGTATTTTTGGTAAAAAAAATCGCAATAACCGTTTATCGGTTGGTTTTTCGCAAAATTTATAGCGTTTACAAAATAAGGGATAGTTTTATTGCATTTTTATTAATTATTTTTTTTTTTGCTACTAATAGCGGCGATCAGCGATTTTTTTCGTGACTGCGACAATATGGCGGACACTTCGAACAATTTTGACACATTTTTGGGACAATTGTCATTTTCACAGCAAAAAATGCATTTAAATTGCATTGTTTACTGTGGAAATGACAGTTGCAGTTTGGGAGTTAACCACAGGTGGCGCTGTAGGGGATGTGTGACCTAATGTGTGTGTTTACAACTGTAGGGGGGTGTGGCTGTAGGTGTGACATCATCGATCGCATCCCCCTATTACAGGGATGACGCGATCGATGCTACGGCCACAGAGAAGCACGGGGAAGCCGTGTGTACACACGGCTCTCCCCGTTCTTCCGCTCCAGGGACGGATCGCCGCACTCCAGCGGCGATCGGTTCCGCGAATCCCGCGGTCCCGGTCCTGGAGCTGGGTACTAAAATCAACATATATATACGTTGATGCGCCCAGCCGTGCCATTCTGCCGACATAAATGTGCAGTAGGCGGTCCTTAAGTGGTTAATATGTCAGTTGAGCCACCCAGAGCAATGCTGGGGGTTTTTGCATATCTTATCTTTATGTGCTTGCAAACTGAGTCTGTTAATGCATGACACCTTCCTGTTCCACATAAAAGAAAATAATAAAAGAATGGAGGAAGTAGACTTGTTTATTTAACCACTTAAGACCCGGACACTTACGCTGCTAAATGACCCAAGGTGTTTTTCCAATTCGGCGCTGCGTCGCTTTAACAGACAATTGCGCGGTCGTGCGACGTGGCTCCCAAACAAAATTTGCGTCCTTTTCTTCCCACAAATAGAGCTTTCTTTCGGTGGTATTTGATCGCCTCTGCGATTTTTATTTTTTGCGCTATAAACTAAAATAGAGCGACAATTTTGAAAAAAAACACTATTTTTTTACTATTTGTTATAAAAAAAATCAAATAAACTAAATTTTAGTAAAACATTTAGGCCAAAATTTATTTAGCCACATGTCTTTAGTAAAAAAAAAAAATCGTAATAAAAAAAATAGCTACCTAGCGGGAACAGCGACACTAATACAGCGATCAGAAAAATGATCGCTTAGTGACGCTGGCAATAGGGAGTGAAAGGGTTAACTAGGGCGGTGATCAGGGGGTTAAAACTTTATTAGGGGGGGTGGGGGGGCTATCCTGAACCTAACACTAACTGTTTTTTACAGTGCCTGTCACACTGACACTAAATGCAGTGATTAAATCACTGCATTCAGTAACACTGTGACAGGGGGGTGGGGGGGGCGATCACAAGGGGTTAATATGCCTATGTGAGTGTGTGTCAGTGTTGTGTTGGTGCACACTTACTTGGCATGTCTTCTCTCATCAGCAGCGCTGGGAAACAGCGCTGCGATGAGAGATTACATCATTTCCTCCTTCCTGTGTAAACACAGGAGGAGGAAGTGACAGGCTGGGAGCGCGCTCCCATTGGCTGGGAGCGATCGCGGGGGGGGCGGAAAACACGGACATCCGCCCGCTCGTCGGCGATCGCTCCCAGAGCCAGGGGGACCGCCGCACGCCGCGGAGGGGGTCCCGATGGGACCCCCGAACCGCACTAAGGCGAGGACGTAAATTTACGCCCTTGTGCCTGTACGAGCCATGTTGTGGCCGTATATGTGCGTGCGGGGGTCTTTAAGTGGTTAAGAAAAATATTGGGGATACGTGTAGGACATATATGAATTTTTTGAGGTTTTTTTTACTAACATGTAGGCAGGTTGGAATTAGCCAGTTTGGTGATATCTCGGATTGTAGGGTAGAAGTTAATGCTTTTCCGGCTCCTTGGCCTTTTGGTGTTTTTTTTCTCTGGGTCCAGCCCACTGATCCTGTGTTATAAAAGAGAAACAGTGGTTCGGTACAGAGGTTCCCCTTGCAGAGTGTGGAGAGGGGGAGCCCAGAAGAGTTGTTGGGTTTTGAGAGAGAGAACCGATGCCCGTAAGGGAGAAAGACGCTAGCTGCTAGAGAATGCCTCTGATGGACCCTGTATTTACATAGACTTTACCTTTGCAGGTATGCCGGGCAGCACATAGCCTGAGATAGGTTTTGGGATGTTGGAAAGAATGATGTCTCTGAATGTTGGACTTTGTAATGCATTTGCACTTTTTTAAAGTGGAGTTCCACCCCCAATTTCACTTTTTAAATATAAATACCCCTGTAATACACAAGCTTAATGTATTCTAGTAAAATTAGTCTGTAAACTAAGTTCTGTTTTGTTAGGTTGTTGCAGCATTTAGATTATAGTTTAGTTTATAATCTAGAAATAGACTGTGGCCATCTTAAGTGTGGGCATCATGAAGCCAGACTGTATGACTTCCTGGATTTCTGCTTTGCATATCTCGCACATGCTCAGTGCTGCACAAGGTAGGTTTCAGTCAGGTTTGCAAGGACTACTGGGAAACATGATGCCTATCCCAGAAACCCTTGCAAATAGCCTTGTGACTTAATCGCCTAGGCTAATAAGGAGGAGTAAGTAATGAAGGACTACAAAATAAAGGTATTTACAAGCAACAAAATAAATAAAAATTGTCCATTCTGAACACTATGAGATTAGGGCAGTGTTTCACAACTCCAGTCCTCAAGGCACACCAACAGGTCATGTCTTCAGGATTTCCATTATTTTGCACAGGTGATTCGATCAGTTTCACTGCCTTAGTAATTACCACAGCTGTTTCAGTTGAGGGAAATCCTGAAAACATGACCTGTTGGTGTGCCTTGAGGACTGGAGTTGGGAAACACTGGATTAGGGCATGCAGCACAGACAAACATAAAAAATGGGTGGAACTCCACTTTAAGGAAAGTTTTAAAACCTTGTTCCCATCTGGTCTGAAGTTACTAAAGGGGATGTAATGCAAGAAACCCACACCATCCCATGGTTCAGGTCACTAATGCCTTGTTTCCACTGAGCGGATCGGTTCGGGTCAGTAAATTTGGAGTGGTTAGAATGGGACCGGTCTATTCACGTGAGCGTTTCCACTGCAAATCGGACCGTCAGGGACCATTCAGGGTTTAGAAAAAATTCATAGCGTGTCCACCAATCAGTGAGATGTATTTGTAGGTCCGCCCTAATGGAACCGTTCCATTCTCTCTGGACCCACATGAGAAGCAGGACCCTTGCTGGTGCTGTACGGTTTGCTTTTATGGCACGCTTTCATAATAGAAACACCCAAAATAGCGTACCGTACCGAACCGATCCGCTCAGTGGAAACGAGGCATAAGGTACTTTGAGGTATGAATAAATCAGTATGAAAATAAGGCAGTGTGAAGATACAAGGGGTTATTTAGGGTAAGGGAAGTCTAACAAGCAGCCTGTCGGTAGCGTGTACCTACTGCAGGTGGAATAACCTCTAGTAGCGAAGGGAGATATTGTCAGCACTCCTTCCGCCCCTGCGGTCTGTCTCCCATGGCAATGGGAGCAGACTTGCACTGCAGAGGTTCACATCCTATACAGAGGTACGAAAGTTCAAGAGTTAAGTGCACATGTGGAGCCCACGCAAGATGCACAGCGGGGCCCACTCTATTCCTGGGGAATGGTAGTGGAAAACGCTGGACAAGTAGATGTGGACAAGGCTCAATGTGTCTCTCCTAAATGCACATTACAGAGAAGGTGTACATTTTTATGGGGAACCAAGAGTTAACTGGAGAATGTTATGGTGGAAGTGTACACAGTTTTCATTCATTTCTAAAATCAGAGGCCTGCTTTAGGGTTGACTATTCCCCTATGGCAGCCTCATTCTTGTCCCGGGTAATTGATAAAAATGGCACAGAAGTAAAGGTATCCTATGTGTTGTAAAGGGATCTTGCTATAGGCCCAGAAGAAGCCACCCTATGACTGTAGGCCTCTCATGTGACCCTTGCTTGGCATCCAACGAGAAGGGAAACCTGGAGTACATGACTGAGTTCATCTGTTATCCTACCATCCAGGTACATTTTAATGGCTCTTTTACTTTCTTCCCCCATTAATGGGGTATCTAGGAAGTTACATTGGGCTTGCTTGAACTT
Source organism: Rana kukunoris (assembly GCA_029574335.1). NCBI lineage: Eukaryota > Metazoa > Chordata > Amphibia > Anura > Ranidae > Rana > Rana kukunoris. The sequence continues at coordinate 63,509,975 of CM056053.1, read as the reverse complement.
TAGAATATGGATTTTGTCCATAAAACAAGTTCGGTCTTGTGGAGTTTATGATATTCTGGTCACAGATAAGGTGAAAAGAATTCTCTAAATTGCCTATTAATGTGCTCATGCTGACAAAGAAGCTCATTTTGATTAGTCTTATTTCTAGAACAGAGAGGTACTCATCTGCGCCCCAAGTGCTGCCACTGTGCCCCAAGTGCTGCCACTTTTCCCCCCACATGCCCGCCGTTTGCCCGGCACTTACCTGTCTCGAATGGGCAGCGGGTGACGGCGGCAGGTGGCGACCGGTGTCCTCCATTTTTTCCCTGACCCTGATGTCTTCTCCCGCCCGCTCCTCCTCTCATCCTCTGCTATGATTGGATGCCTGATAGGGGTCCAATCACAGCGCCTGTCGTTTCAGCCAATCAGGTGACAGGTAGCACAGACCCACTATTTCAGGGTACTTTGTCGCAGTAAGCGGGCTAAGCACTATATGACCATATAGTGTGACCAAACCCCCGTATTTTAGAATTTTTCAGGTGTTTTTAATTAGCCTTGCAGGATAAATATAATTTTTGCATGTGTGCGGTATAATCAGTTTTGTACTGTTTTTGGTCTTATAGCAGCACCATCTTAGATGTATAGCATTTTTTTTTATTTTTTTGTAAACAATTGTATTCGATTTTTGTCAGATACAGAATTATAAACGTTCCCAGGACTGGATGCAACCAGCCATATCAGGAAAAAGGCAAAAGAGCAGGTACACAATATGTATAGCATTTTTAGGGTGTGCTCCCCAAGTATGTTTTTGTAGGTAACACAGACCCGGCGCACCTGATTGGCTGAAAGGGGGTTCAATGTTAGCAAAATGAATTCCTTTGCTTTGCTAACATACAGCTGAGTGAAAAGCGAACGCATAGCATTGCACCCGCTTCTCACATTTTTGGGCGCCTATTAGAGCCGATGACTCTAATCAGGTGCTTCCAAAAAACACCCCCACTGCTGAAAAGGGGCCGGACACCTGAATAGGGGGTGTCAGCAGCAAACATAGATAGATTTATGCATTGCATGAATCTATCTATGGGAATTAAAGCAGCACCAGAAGAGAGGGGCAGTGTTCCTGCACCCTTTATGGATGCAATGCTGCTGGAGGAGGTATTAAGGTTGAGGCTGGGGCTGTAATAAGGTTGATAAGGTAATAAGTTTGAGGCTGAGGGATCACTAAAAGTACCCAAAACTATTTCTTGCCTTGAACACCATCATCATTTATGTTTCGGTATTGTAGTAGGCGTACTTTGAAAAATGACAAGTGTGAAAGAAAAACAAGATAATTCTGACTGCCAAGGACATACTATGCAAACAAGATATGACAGTTTCACAGACAATGTCATTTACATCTTCTACAGCTACCATGGTAATGTGCTACAGGTTTGCATGTTTGTTTTATAGCCTACCATGTAGAGCTATTCAGCGTTTAGCATAAAAATGCTCATTTTCTGGATCACTAGCAGTTGCGCAACAGAATTGACGTAAGAATCTAGTAATCAACGAATCCTAAAAACAGGTTTACCCACCTTTGGTATACTGACAGTTTTTTTTTGACTGAATACACATCATATTTCTATGTTAAAAGTGTAAAGCTTAAATCTGAGCTCCAGACAGATATTTAAAAAAAACACCATTTAATGTAGTTGCGTAATTCTTTATTATAATTTAAATCACTAAAATTGCTTATACGGTAAGCTTTAGAACTTGTTAATGTCATCTCAAAAGTTGCTGTCATTCTTTCAACATCGGCAGCTTTCATTAAAAACATAGCAGGTGATACAGCTGTAAAACAGATCCCCTGTAGCCACCTACAATAGATCCCCCCTAACAACAATGGACCAACTACAACAAACCCCCCCCCCAGCAACAATAGACTCCCGGCAGCATCAACAGATCTCCACACAGCCAGCATTAATAGACTCTCTAGCTGCCATCAACAATAGACCCCTCTCCCAACAGTAGACCCCTTTCAGCAACAACTGACCCCCCCCCCAGCAACATAGGACAACCCCAGCAACAATATGTCCCCCACCAGCAACAATAGACCCCCCTGCACAAATAGATCCCCAGCAGTGAGCATCAATACCCTGCAGCACACACCAGTACCCCTTGCCATTACATACAGTCAGTCCAGGATGTGCCGGAACTGCGTTCCCCGCATTCCCGCAGAAAAAAAGCCCTGTTTGTAGCTGATGCAGGAGTGAATGCATATAGAGAGGACATGGCTGAAAGAGACTGGAGGAAATCAAAAACACTGAGATGCAAAGAGATGAAATAATAGTGAAAACGGCCTTTGATTTAAAACAAAAAAAAAAAAATAATAATAAAAAAAAATATTGTATTTATATACAATATTGAATTGTATAAACAACCTCAAATCCAAAAGAGTTGGGACGCTGTGTAAAATGTACAAAAAAACAGGATTCAACTATTTGCAAATTAAAAAAAAAAAAACATTTTTTATTCACAATAGAAAACAGAAATGCCCCCTTTTTTTCTACCCTCTCCTCTCTATCTACTCCTATTTTTTGTTTCCTACCTTTCTTATAATATTGTATGGTACTAATTAAACACATTGGGCCAGATTCAGGTAGAGTTAGGCTGGAGTATCAGTGATACGCCAGCATAACTCTCACTTTGAGCCGGCTTATCTGTTTTCTGTATGCAGAAAACAAGATACGCCGGGATTGAGTTCAGATACGAGCGGCGTAATTGTATTTCGCCGTCGTATCGGAACTGCAATTTTAAAATGGGCGCTCGGGGCGTTCCCGCTGATTTACGCCGAGAATATGTAAATCAGCGAGAGGCGGCAATTCACGATCGTACGCGGGCCCGACGCAGTGACTTTCCGACGTTTCCGTAAGCTATACGCGGCGTAAAGAAAAACATGCCCCCTAGGTGGAGTATCCTATGTTAAGTATGGCCGTCGGCATTGCGTCGAATTTAAAAAGTTTAGCGTTGTTTGCGTAAAACGTCCGTGAATGGGGATTGACGTCATTGACGTTCACTGACAGAATTTGGAGCATGCGCACTGACAGTCGATGCATGCGCAGTACGTGATCGCGCCTAGTTTAAATAATACACCCCCCCTACCCGCCCAATTTGAATTCCGCCGGCTCATTTTCGCTACGCCGCCGCAACTTTAGGAGCAAGTGCTATGTGAATAACAGTACTTGCTCGGAAAGTTTCGGCGGAGTAACGTAAATGACAAACGTTACTCCATAATAAAGATCCGCTCTCCTACCTGAATCTGGCCCATTATCTCTTCTGTTTTTAATATATACCTATTGGATTGATCTTCTTATTACTGCTCTTGCAATCTTTTGCTCAGGAAGAGATCATCACAGCCTGTTTCCAGATGGTGCTGTGGCCCAATTTCCCAATCCAAATACAGTGAGAGGCATTTTTCGGATGTCCTCCCTGGTACCGCTACAGAAAGATCACCCCAAAGAAGATGTTGCGTCTGTAGAAAATGCGGATATAGGCTTAACATTTGATTTTATTGTTTCTTCTTTTTAATAAAAATTGCAGTGTGTTCTTATCTACAGGCACCCTTACATACATAGGCAGTTTTTTGGTAAAGGCAAGCTAAACCCATGCCACGTACACACAGTCGGAATTTCCGACAACAAATAATCGATGTGAGCTTTTGGTCAGATATACATTTGCTGTCGGAATTTCCAACAAGAAAGTTGAGAGCTGGTTCTCAATTTTTCTGACAGCAAAAGTTGTTGTCGGAAATTCCGATCGACTGTATGCAATTCCGACGCATGCTGGGAATCATTGAACTTAATTTTTCTCGGCTTGTCGTAGTGTTGTATGTCACTGCGTTCTTGACGTTCAGAATTTCTGACAACATTTGTGTGACCATGTGTATGCAAGACAAGTTTAAGCCAAAATTCCGTCAGAAAAAATCCACGGTTTTGTTGTCGGAATTTCTAATCGTGTGTACGAGGCATTAGTGTTTTTTTGTTTTTTTTTATTGCAGGTGGGACACTGGGAATCTTATGAATGCCCAAAACTCATTGACCTAACCTCTCCTCCTCAACAACCCCTCAACCCTAGTTAATCAATGCTGAGAATCTATATTGAAGACTTATATAAGAAGCAGCAACAGAGAACCACCATATGCCAGCACTGATGAACCCTATTTATGAATATGACTTGGAGAGAAAAGAAAGGCTGCACTCTGATGCAATCACCTTTATTCTGTGTAGTAGGTTATAGATAAGCAGGAAGATAAAGCATAGTAAGGTACTGTCACTTGTGATAAATTTACAACACATGCAGCAATGCTTATTTATGGCAAAAAGTCTAAAGACAGATTTTTTTTGCCAAGTTAAACTTTAAAAGCTGAAAACAAACATACTGAATATGAAACCTAAGGACATTTCTGGGGCTAGCTGTAATTTGACATTATGTAAGAGTAAGAATTCTGAGTATTGGTGGTTAAAGTCGTGATGAAAGACAAATTTAATTTTCTGTCAATTGCAGAAAATCAGAGTTGGCTGCAGAATACAATAGAAAGGTAATGTTATTGCACATTTCAAGAACAGTGAGAGATCAGGTTCTGTAATTGACCCAAATGGCACCGTGCCCCAGTGCTTGAGCCAACAGAAAGCCTCAAAAATGTACAAATTTTGATATTTTGTTTTCATTTTTATTTGTTTCCCTATGGCAAAACTCAGCACAAGAACTGTAAAAAGAAAGGGGAAGATGTGATTTTGAGAGCAGTCATAAAACGCAATATATTTTTAATATAAAACACAAAACCATCTTTCCTTTCTCTAGTTTGGAGGTTGGCACAGTTAAAACATAGCCTTAAGCCTCTATATTAAGCTGAAAGCTTGCTTACTCCAACAGCACATTAGGGCCATTGTTTTTTTACTGAAATCATAACATGAAAAGGGGCATTATTATTACCTGTAGTGCGCTCCTACATAGGTGTGGGTTAGGTAAATTTAGTTACTGGCTCACTGTAATCAGTTAAGCGGCATGTGATTGTTTAGGTCTGTTCTGTGTTGCACTGGCTGCATGGATGGCTGCTTCCCCCTGCATGTCTGGAAAGGTTCTGGAAGATAGTGGGCTTGAAGAGTCATATCAGCAGCTGCATATTTATGCAGCCCCAGCTAAACCCTGGGGAGAGGTTGCCAGATGATGGTTGGGGGCGAGCATAAATACTATGGGCCAGATTCAGGTAGATGAGAGCATCTTTGCTCTGGAGTAACGCTTCTCATTTACGTTACTCTGCCGAAATTTTAGGAGCAAGTGCTGTTATTCAAGAAGTACTTGCTCCTAAAGTTGCGGCAGCGTATCGAAAATGAGCCGGCGGAATTCAAATTGGGCGGGTACGGGGCGTGTAGTATTTAAACTAAGCACGATCCCGCGGCGAATGTACTGCGCCTGCGTCGAGTGTCAATGCATCCCAGTGCGCATGCTCCAAATTCTGTCAGTGAACGTCAATGACGTCACATCCCCATTCATGAACTTTTTACGCAAGCGACGCTTTTTTTTTTTTTCCGACGCGATGACGACGGCTATACCCAACATAGGATACTCCACTAGGGGGCTGCTTTATCTATACGCCACGTATCGCTTCCGGAAACGTCGTAAAGTCCCTGTGTCGCGCCCAAAAACGTTCGTGAATTTCCGCTTCCCGCTGATTAACATATTTTTTCAGCGTTAATCAGCGGGAACGCCCCCGGCGCCATTTTTAAGTTGAAGTAATGATGCGATGGCGAAAATCAATTACGCTGATCGCATCGGAACTCCAACCCGGCGTTTCTTGTTTTCTGGTTACAGAAAACAAAAACGCCGGCTTAAAGCGACAGTTAGGCTGGAGTATCACTGGATACTCCAGCCTAACTCTACCTGAATCTGGCCCTATGAGACCCGGAGCAGAGGGGTTCTTTTTCCAGAGGAGGAGATCCCAGGCTGGAGGGCTTCTGTTTTTTTTTTTTATTGGGATATTAATTATAGCAACAAGTAAAAAATATTGTATTTTTTTTTTTCAAAAATACCACCAAAAGAAAGCTCTACTTGTGGGGAAAAAAGAACGTCAATTGTCAGTTAAAGCGACGCAGTGCCGGAAGCTGAAATTTCACCTGGGCAGGAGGGGGGTATATGTGCCCAGTAAGCAAGTGGTTAAAAAGTAAAGAATAAAAAAAAATATTAAAAATAATAAGAAAATTATCCAGAAATTTAAAAAAAATCAAACGACAACCTACAAATAAATACAAATAAAAACAGTGATAAAAAAGTAAAAAAAGAAACAAAAAATATTTGTACTAACCGTGCTGCCCCTGCCCTCTGGTTGCCATTCTCCATTGATTTGGGGGGGGGGGTGGTGCATCGGTTGGCGGTAAGGGGGTGCATTGTGGAACGTGGCCTTGGGGCGGCAGGGAGGGCAAATCCGGCCCTGTAAGCAGGACAACTTTTCAATAAAGTACAGGATCACTTGAAATGAACTGGCCTAAAAAGTGTCTAACATTTTTGCTGGTGCATTCTAGTATCCAAATTAGTCTTTTTTTTACGTTTCGGATAGAGTAAAGGAGGGTTATAAATCCTGTAAGGTTTATTTTGCCATCTGTGTCCCATTGGGTAGATGTACCTTCATTTTAGCCAACACAGAATGTGAGGGAACTCCTGATTGTCACCATAACTAGTGTCCTCACTGAAAAATATTCCTACTGTTCCTGCTTTGGGGACAACCCAAAACATGTGATTACCATTATCACCAAAAGTGAAAGCAAGACAAACAAGGGTGGCCCTGTTAGGGTGAATCTCCCTAACGGGCACACACAGCAATGAAAACCTGATAGATTGAAGAGGGAATAAAACACCTATCTAAAACGAAAAAAATGTTGCCTTTAGCCATACTTTAAAGAGTTTTTCAAAACAAAATCTTTTTTTCAATTCTGACTAGAGCTTTTAGAAGGATTAGAACTTCTGACAATTTTTATTGCCGTTTGTGGAAGATGCACCCTTTTTTTTGTCCAACTATTGTCTAAGATGGGAATTCTCTTCACTTTTGGGAGATTTCCTGTTGTGTTTCCAAGCCAGAAAGTGAAAATGAAATTTCCCCTGTGGAGCCTCTTGGACTCATGGATTCAGATATCTTCTTGGTGCTTTGTTACGTGCATCCCAATGAGACTGGCGCCAAAAGGTTCCATATTTAAACCACCCAGCTGCACAGAGACTTTGCTGTCTGATTTGTAGCTTGTACCTGTGAAATCCTGTTCCTGATATCCCAATCTGTTTCCTGTGTTTGACCCTGCTTGCTTAACATTGCTCTCTTTTATCCTGACCTTGGCTTGCCTTCTGACTATGCTTACCTCTCCACTGCTCGATATCCTGTTGCCGAACTTTGCCTGCCTCCTGACTATTCTCTGCCAGTCATATCTGCTTCACTGTCTGTTACCGAACCCTGCTTGTCTGACCACACATCCAGTGTCTCCACAGCTCTGCACTTACCTGCTTCCTGTCTGCATTAGCAGAGCTGACTAAACCTGCTGGTCTACTTAGGGAAGTCATCCGCTGCAAGGAAGACGATCCAGGCACCCATACCCATACACCACCCAGCTCTGATGACCACTGTTTCCAACATCAGTGACCCTTGAACCAGGGTTGTACGTAAGGCCTTCCCACTGCACGTCAGGCTTGTCCGTCAGGTGCAAGATAAAACTCCAATCTAAATGTTTTTTCTTCTGTTCAAATGTTATGGGGATACTAGTGTAGCAGTAATTGGATGGGCCCCACTTCTGTCTCTGGTTAACTGGAATTGATTTTAAACATGTGGATGACCTGCCACTTTCCATGGACAGCTTGGTCTGCATGTATCCCTGAAAATCAACAAACCTAAAAATGAAGTTACCTTTCACACCATCTTTTGATCTTTTTGGATTAGGAGACATGATGTTGAGGCATAAAGGACCTCGGTGGAAAAAGAAACACATTCTTTGTCCTGAGGAAGCAGATTAGTTCCACAAAATGCATAGACTTTTCTGTTGTACATAACTATACACATGGGTCTATTGATGTGATCACATATTATAACAGTGCAAGTAATCTCACGTTTACTAGTGTAATTACTAGCAACTTGATTTTAATAAATTTTCATTGTTTTTAGTATAAACCAGCATTCCATTGAACCTTACGCAGGCCATGGACAGTGCAAATGTAATTCAAATTGTATTCTCCCGGCTTGGGAGGGAGAGAGCGTTTCCCCACTGGGAGAAGACTGTAATTATTAGGATTATTTGACAATCAGCACTACCTGCAAAACTTGCCCACTGAGGTTAACGACCGCACAACAAGCCAAACACTTAGCTTGCAGTTGCTGTGCAGTATTTCAATACAACACCCCCCCCCCCCCCCCTCGATTAAACAAATAATACATATTCAAGAGGCAGCAGGATCACCTCCTGAAATTGGCTGCTCTACCACCCTCTGAAAATCAATGCACCACTGACCACTTTACAGAGGGTGGTAGAGAAAAATTGATTATAAATTGTAGAAGTAAAAAGTATGTTGAAAAAAAAGAACACACAATACTATAATTTTTTACACACACATTATATATATATATATATATATACACACACACACACACACACACACACACACACACACACATATATATATATATACACATACCACAAGCCATTACCAGAATATGCTATATGTACTTTAGTACTGTTATCTTTTAGGATAGGTTAGGCTCACTTTTAAAGGGTTTACCAACGTAAACAAAAAAAGAAGGTAACACCTTTGCATGAATCATAGCGATTGGCAGAGAGCACTTTTCTGGCATGATGCAGCTGACCTCACAAACCCAACAAACACACACACACACACACCTATTAAAAAAAAAAAAAGTGTAATTTTTTCATATTGAGCCAAAATGTACGGTATTTGCTTTTTTAATATATTTTTTTACCAATTTAAATTGCCTCTATGGCCAGTTTGAGGGCGCTTTCACACTGTGTGTATATAGTAAATCATGTGGATGACATGTGCTACTTCTTGGGTCTATAAGTACTTTTTACAAAGTGATAAAATCTTTAAATTGAGATGAGAGAAGCATTTAAACCACACGAAACTGTGTGATGCATGAATTTACAGACCTGAACAGTGTGCATAAACACGGAAAAAATATTACATATATTTTTTTCCCCCCAAAACCTCACCAACCTGCAGCACATCGATATGAGTTGGCTACAGAGTAGTAAATTAGTTTTCTAATGGGAAAGCATTTTTATGCACTAAATCCATTACATTTTACTGCAGGAAAATAGTGTTAACGGGCCCTATACTGAAATGGCAAAGATAAATAAAGAATGCATAATAACACTGAAACAATCACCAGGCATGAAGCTTCACTCTACATATTCTAGAAAAAAATTAACTGTAGTGCTAAAAGTAGGTTTGTTTTAATACTCAAAGCATAATGGAATGGGGGGACATCATATAAAAATGCAGAACAAACAGAAGGAAACACAATTTATATAAAACTGGAAAAGAGGAAACATGCATATCAGGTTAGCATGTACATTTCGATTTGTGAACAGACCTGTAAAACTGCAGTCCAGAGGGGCAAACACACAGGTGAAAAGTACATCGCAGTGATTTACTAAAAGGAGTTACAAAATGGTCACTTAGCTTAGTAAATACCGTGAAGCTGTGTTAACTTCAACAATCCAATTTTTTCCATAACCTCCCTGGAGGTATGATTATGCCAGATTTTTGCTCAAATCGGTACATTGTTTCGCTTGGAAATTTGGCATTTTATATTATTGGCCTGTGATTCTTAGGCTGCATTCACACCTAGGCGTAGGCGTTATGCGGCGACATGAAATGGGCGTTTTGTCCCTGCGATTTGCGGCGACAAAACGCGCCTTGTTTTTTGCTGGAGGGGTGATTTTTACATTGTCGGCTATGCCCGAACGCCCAAGACGCCTGAAAAAAGGGTCCGGGACTTGTCTTAAACTTCAGGCGTACGGCGTTTCGGCATAGAGATGTGAACCATCTCCATAGCCGACAATGTAAATTCGCCCCTCCAGCGTATTTCAGGCGATTTCGGGCGACAAAACGCCTAGGTGTGAATGCAGCCTTAGGAATAACTCACTTAAATTTGTCCAAAACAAGAGTCTAGTAGACATCCCGGGTATGATAAAGGTTGAAACACGAAATCATAAAATATAATAAATAACTCTAAATTATAACAAATAATAATAAAATGTATTCAATAATGTAATCAAATCAAAAACATTGAAATTTGCTCAGTTGCAGAATTGTTGCTTTTGTTACTTTCAGTGTTTGATGACGAATTTCCCCACGAATCACTATCGCTTAATTCTGCAAGTGATTCTAATTTATGAACGCTGTTTTCTAGCTGGTCTAAAACCGCTTTTGACGTAAAAGGGACGCTTTTTGGTTGCCATGGACAATCTCCAGTTTCCAGGCAGAAAGAATAGTATATATATATAATAAAAAAAACTGCATGCTGGGCAGTGGACAAAGCATTAGGGAGAAAAGGGACGTGAAATGATTTGGTACAGCAATGTAATCTGTAAGATTACAGTGTGCTGTATGCGTTTTGTCTTTTGCACTTTTTGAGTTTGGTGCCGGGCTCCGTCTCCAATGCGTCGCAACGCTCGCAGGGAGCACACAGCAAGAGAACATCGCAGGATCCTGGGGACAAGGTAAGTAACTTTTTCCAGGATACTACAATGCAATACCGAGTGTGGCTGGTAGTTACTGCTTTTTGTAAAATAAAAATTAAAAATAAAATAAAAACTACCCCGAGCCACACTCTGGATTACCACCAGGGAGGTTAAAGTGGTTGTAAACACTCTCCTATACCCAGTGAAGTGAATAGCCTCAGATGATACACAGCGATTAACCAAATCCTCCTACATTCGTTTTACATCTATATCTGCCATCTTCCCCTTTCTACATTCTTTGGAAAGTGCAGATTGTGTTAGAAATCTTGCTTCCTCTTTCTGCAGTGGGAGTGGAGTCTGGGCATACACTGTATGCGAGACCTGGGAAAAGGGAACACACCCGCCCTCCACATAGGCAGAGGAACGAAGGAACATGCAGAGCTGTAGTCTGAATAGACAAGCTCTCTGCTCATCTCCCTCCCCAACACAAATTTTCAGCTGCTGTTATCTCATGTGTTGGAGAATTCTTCAGAAGTGACTCTGCTGATAACAGAGGAATGAAGCAGCAGAAGGAAACAGCACTTAGAGCTTTGGAGAGACAAGTAAACACTACAGTTATATGTGATTAGGTCAAATTTCATGAATGGGGTTTACAACCACTTTAAAAGCAAGACCACGGGTTGCAGAAAATAAAAATTGCTTGATTCCCCCATCAACACTGGCAGTAATCGCATGCAAAAAATCTGACAGGCTGGGTGTACTGAAGTTGATCAATGGATCACCTTCAGTACAACCAACCTGCCCAAAGATTGATCAAATCTCAGTTGGTCCATGCCCAGATTCGATCCATCTATGGCTGGCTTTACATGTGAAAGTAAACACAGCTCCACCTTACTTACTAAGCAAAGTGAAAATTAATTTTGTAAAGTAAAACAAAACACTTTCCAAAGCCTCTATAGCTATGCTAAATCAACCCTGTTTAATTTTTTCATTATTCATATTAATCAGGAAGCCATAAGACACTTTTCTGTTCATGTGTTACCAATATACAGTATACAAATATATTGAACCAATCAGAATGGTCACAGACTTTTTATAAACGTTTAGCTATAATGTAACGGTCTGTTGCAGGTTGATGCCAAAACTTCTGTTTATACATTCAGGCATGGCACAATACATTTTTGGCAATAGTCAACATTATATAAAAAAGGATATTATAAAATTTTATTTAGGAATGAAAAAAATAGGATTAAGGGTTAGGTTAAAAGGTTACAATTTAGGTTGGTGAATTCACACTTTCAACCCCTTTTGATATGCTTTTCGAACAAGGGCCCAAATGGATCAAAGTAAAATACAACCAACAGTTTCTATCAATTTACAAACAAGATTGTAGGTAATAGGTTGCCCTAATGCATTTATCCTTAATGTGATAGGAAGATGTCTGAAACTGCTTGATTCATGCTTATGTTCAGAAAAAGGGTTTGTTTTGGTGTGACGAGTGGTTGGGTTAGAATGGCGTTTAGGGAGGAAGGTAAATTGCTTTTAGGTTTCTACTGGAGCAGGGGCTGCTAAATACAGCACAAGTACAGTACAAGATAAATTTGAAGTGTTTATGGCCAGCTATACACACACCAACTCCAACTTCTGGATGTACAGTGTGTGAGGTCAGATAGTTAAAGCGGAGGTCCACACAAAAAGGGAACCTACGCTTTTCGGAACTCTGGTCTTCCCGGTGTCACATTTAGCACCTTTCAGGTATAATACAGGTATTTGCACCCACTTCCGGGAATAGACTCCAGCGGGAGTCGCACCCCTTTGCGTCACTCCCCGCTTTCTTCTGGGAAACACACTGGTCCCTGGAGACAGTGGGCACCAGTGAGGGTGTGCCGTGCCGTTTTGCACATGCACAGTAGGGAACCGGGCAGTAAAGCCGCAACACTTCACTTCCCGATTCCCTCACAGAGGGTGGCGGCGGGGGCAGCCGAGAGACGAGCGATTGCTTGGCTTCTGCTGCAGACATTGCGGGCGCGCTGGACAGGCAAGTGTCAATTTATAAAAAAGTCAGCAGCTGCAGGCTTTTAAAAAAAAAAATAATAATAATAATAATCATTTGTGTGGAGCTTGGCTTTGAAGTGGACATTTAGTCTGTCTCAGGTGGATCAACGCCTGCTCCGGCAATACAAATATGGCACATGTGCAGCAAAAGGGCTTTGCCTGGGCTTCAGGTCCTGGCAAAGCCTTTTGGTGTATCTGCGTACGCGCAGGTATTTTTCCATGCATGCACAAAGACCAGGGACTTCCCCGATAGCCATCCTTGTGCAAACACAGGAAACCCCACTTTTCTCTGCGCAGATGGCAGAGAAAACCAGTGCATGCGCAGCTATGCTGCAAGGCTCGCTTAGGACCTAATGCCCTGCAGCGTATCTCTGCATGTGCAGGGGACAAGGACTAAAAACAGGAATTCTCAAACAGGTAAGAGATGCAGGAGTGGGAAGGAGGCAGGGGAACATGACATTTAGGGTGAAAGTCCTCTTTAGGCAATATGAGAGAACGCTGACCGTTGTAAGCACTCCCAGCAGTGTCAATTGATTTGTCCCAACCTCGTAACTAAAAGTTTTGGTGGGCAGCATGGCTTTTTTTCATAGAAGTGAAAAATGTATAGATCTACTGGCAGGATTTACAGGTATAAAAATGATATATAAAACTTTATTATTCGACATCATGCACACTGGACATTATGAAAATGCCAGTAGGGTTCTCTGTAAAATGAGTTTTGCAGCTTTTTTTTGTAAAACTATACTCCCACAAAAGCCTATGGCTAAAAAAAAGGCTCATAATCACAGAATAGCCAATTTGTTTCAGAGTTAAAGTGGATGTAAACCCACATTTTTTGATGTCACAATGTAGAGTATAAGATTTCCTATCATCTGTGCCCAGTCTTGCCACACAGAGTTAATCCAGATCTGAGAAATCCTCTTTTAATGTTCAGCCTTCCAGATAAAAACCTGCCTAAATAAAAAGTCAGTTTTCTCTCTTCTTGCTTTGAGTGACAGGTTATTTACATATCTAGCTTGGACATGTTTATCATATGTTATGTTAATCATAACATGAGGTATAAAAAGTGAGAAATCCACCCCTCCTCACATAACACATCCTGGTAATATACAATGAACTTTGGATCACCTCATGTTATGATAAACATGTCCAAGCTAGATTTGTAAATAACCTGTCACTGAAAGCAAAAACAGAGAAACGGACTTTATAATTTGGCAAGTTTTTATCTGGAATTCTGTTCATTTGCACTGAACATTAAAAGAGGATTACTCAGTGCTGGATTAACTCTGTGTGGCAAGACTGGGCACAGATGGAAAATAGAAAATCTTATACTCTACATTGTGACATAATAAAAAAAAAAAAATCTGGGTTTACATCCACTTTAAAGTGTTTTAACAGCTGACAAACCCACTAGGTCTGGGTTTTTTTCCCCCGGCCAGAAACGCCCCTGCCAAAAAAAAAAAGAAAAAAGAAAAAAAAAAAACACTAATAAAAGCCTGTGTGACACATATGATAACATGCTGGGGAGTTCACTAGTTGCAAAAAAAAATGCCTGAAGCCAAAAACAGTCCAATGTGCATGAGGCCTTATTAAAATTGTGCAGGCTCTTTATGTCTCTGCGATAGTTATAACCCTTGAGAACTGGAGTTGTGAAGTCTTGTTCTAGACACACATAGATATATCCATTGCTTTGAAACCAGGAACACAAGACCTGGCTCGCCAAATAAACTTCAAAAACAAAAAAGGAAATCTGTTAAATCATGGGAAATCAAATATTTGTCATACATGTAAGTTTCAATAATTGTATTGTACAGATATTTGTTCCTGAGGTATGCTGTGAAATTACAATCTCTAAAAAAATATTTTACCGTTTAGGTCACAATTTGTGTCACATGATGTAGCAAAACTAGAATGTGTGTAGAAACTACCCATCTGAACAATATATTAACACAATATATACATATATTTTTTTTTTCTCTTTCTTTGTTTTGTTTTTTATGGTTTTGGTTTTACTATAAAAATGGTTTGTTAATGCTATTAGTGGGAACACGGCAGAATGCTTTAGGAATGTTAGAGTGTAATGGTGGCAAATGAGGATTTCTGGTCTGAGGGTTTATAAATAGTTAAAACTGCTTTAATCTCTGCTGCAAGAAGACATCTTTTTGAGGCGGCATAACATTTCTTGCAATATCTGGTTTTTGGATTCCAGCTCAGCAACACGACTCTCCAAGCTTCTAATGTAGAGTTTTTTTCTGGAGAGGAGAGGCCTTTGCAGCTGCCCTGTAGAAGGGAAAATCCAAAAATACCAACATGTGCATGCAGTTGTACTGATAAAAGCAATAAAAAAAAAAAAAAAGAGAATAAAATAAAAAAGTTGGTGATTGACACCAGTAAGAAACACTCCCAACTCTTAAGAAACCCACATCAACATAGAGTCCGTCTTGGGCTTACAGTCCATTTTTGAGATCCGGATTGCAAAATGCTCAGTGTCATGCCTCTAACAAAGTTCAAAGCCAAAAATTTATTCTGCTTTATGACAATATAAATCTTTAAGTGCCTTTAGCTCCTCAATCAGAGTCTTGTTTTGGTTCTCAAGCACTGCCACTCGATTTTCAAGACACTTGACATATTCTTTCTTCTTTTTGCGACACTCCCGAGCTGCTTCTCTGGAACCAACACAGGATATGAAATTAAAGGAGGAACCAAAAGACAGAAGGAAAAATACTTTCACTGCCACAACGCAAGGACACATGAACAATGCAAAGCAGCAAATCACAGCTCAAATCATAACAATGATTGAAAATGGTGACACATGTCGGCTCAGATTATATAACACAACAGCAAAAAATTACAAAAATGGAGACAGAAAACACAGTTCTATTTCATAACTGCAAACCTTGACATGCAAGTTACTTAGGCAAGCAAATGCAGCAAACAATAGAATAAAGTGAAAATAAAGGGATTTTTAAATACAGCTTACCTGTAAAATCCTTTTCTTGGAGTACATCACGGGACACAGAGCGGCATATTCATTACTATATGGGTTATATGGAGTACCTTCAGGTGTGGACACTGGCAATCTCAAACAGGAAGTCCCCTCCCTATATAACCCCCTCCCCTAGAGGGAGTCCCTCAGTTTTGTAGCAAGCAGTATGCCTCCCAAAATGTTTCCCCAAAAGAGGGGTGGGAGCTCTGTATCCCGTGATGTACTCCAAGAAAAGGATTTTACAGGTAAGCTGTATTTAAAAATCCCTTTTTCCTTTCTCGTACATCACGGGACACAGAGCGGCATATTCATTACTATATGGGATGTCCGAAAGCAATGCTTTAATGAGGGGAGGGAGACATCTTCCAAAGAAGGATTCAATTTAGAGGTATACTCAAATAATAATAATAATTCCAACTTAGTCAAGAAAAAACTTTTTTTTTTTTTTTTTCTTTTTTACAACCAAGGGTGCTTCTGATCCCGAGGATCTTAAACTGCAGCCTGTAGTACTGCCTGTCCAAAGGCAGAATCCGCATTCCTTCTCACGTCTAGTTGATAAAACTTTGTAAACGTGTGGACTGATGACCACGTCGCCGCCTTGCATATCTGAGCCATAGAGATCTGATGGTGTGCTGCCCAGGAGGCGCCCATGGCCCTGGTAGAATGGGCCTTTACCGACAAAGGAGGAGGCAACCTCTTCAAACCGTAGGCTTGAATGATTAATTGTCTAATCCATCTCGAGATGGTGGATTTTGCAGCTGCCTGCCCCTTCTTGGGGCCATCTGGTAGAACGAATAACACATCTGTCTTCCGGATCTTTTCTGTAGCTTTAAGATAGGCCTTCATGGCCCGGACAATATCCAAGGTATGCAGCAACCCCTCCTTTCTAGATGTGGGTTTTGGAAAGAAGGATGGAAGTACCAAATCCTGGTTCAAGTGAAATTTGGATATAACCTTTGGTAGAAAGGAAGGATGGGGCCGGAGAACTGCCCTGTCCTTATGCAGAACGAGATATGGCTCCTTACACGATAAGGCTGCTAATTCTGACACTCTCCTGGCCGAAACTATGGCGACCAAGAAAACCAACTTTCTTGTCAGTAAGACTAAAGGAATCTCAGCCAACGGCTCAAAGGGTTGTTTCTGTAGAGTGGACAGGACAAGATTTAAGTCCCATGGACAAATTGGTGACTTGACAGGAGGATTAATACGCAAGACCCCCTGTAAGAAGGTCTTTACCAGCGAGTGGGTGGCCAGCGGCCTCTGAAACCACACTGACAGAGCTGAGATCTGTCCCTTGATTGTGCTTAGTGCCAGGCCTTTATCCACTCCTAGCTGGAGAAAACTTAACACCCTATCAATAGTATATTTGCGGGAATTCCATCTTTTGGATTCACACCAGCCTACGTAGTTCCTCCACACCCTGTAATAAATCACCCTGGAGACCGGCTTTCTAGCCCTAATCAGGGTAGGAATTACCTGCCTAGACAGACCTCTACCCCTGAGAATCAGGGATTCAGCCTCCAGGCCGTCAAATTTAGACGCTGTAATGTAGGGTGGAGGATCGAGCCTTGTGAGAGTAGGTCTGGTTGTAGAGGAAGAGTCCAAGGGTCTCCCACTGCCATCTTCAGGACTAGTGAGTACCAAGTCCTCCGGGGCCAAGCCGGAGCTACTAGAATGACTGGCTTGTGCTCCACTCTGATCCTGCGCAACAGGCGAGGGAGTAACTGTAGCGGAGGGAATGCATATAGAAGTTTGAATTGATGCCAAGGGCAAACCAACGCATCGGTTCCGCAGGCCATAGGATCCCTCGCTCGAGACACGAACCTGTCTAGTTTCTTGTTGAACCTGGATGCCATTATATCTACGTCCGGCATTCCCCACCTCTGGCAGATTGTCTGAAAGACCTGGGGATGCAGAGACCACTCCCCTGGCAACAGACTCTGGCGACTTAAGAAGTCTGCCTGCAGGTTGTCCACTCCGGGAATGAATATCGCCGAAATGCAGGGTACATGAACCTCTGCCCACTGAAAAATCAAGCTCACCTCCCTCTGAGCGGCCTGACTCCTGGTTCCCCCTTGGTGGTTTATGTATGCCACTGCCGTGGCATTGTCTGACTGGATTCTCACCGGGAACCCCTTTAATCTGGAGGTCCATGCCAGAAGGGCTAGGCGAGCAGCTCTGATCTCCAAGATATTGATGGGGAGCTGCCTCTCTGCTTTCACCCAAGTTCCCTGGCGAGAGAACCCCTCGAAGACCGCCCCCCAGCCTGCCAGGCTGGCGTCTGTGGTAACTACCTTCCAGACAACAGGGCTGAAGGATTTTCCCTTTAGAAGATTCTGGGGGTTCAACCACCAGGCCAGGCTTTGTCGGACCCTTGATGATAGCGTCAAAGGGGACTCTAAGGCATGTGCCCTCTTGCCCCAGGCTGCTAGAATGGCTGCCTGTAGGACGCGAGTGTGGATCTGAGTGTATGGTACTGCCTCGAACGTGGCCACTAGCTTGCCTAGTACTCGCATACACAGGCGAATAGTTTTTTTTTTTTTCTTGTTTAGAACCAACTGAACCAACCCCTTGATAGCCTCGATCTTACAAGGGGCAGGAACACCCTTTGCTGTTCTGTGTCTAACCTCATGCCGAGGTATTCCAACTGCTTTGTAGGCTGGAACGCTGACTTTCCCCGGTTTAGGACCCAGCCGAATCCTTCGAGGTACCGAACCGTGAGGTTTACTGCCTGTTGCAGACCCGGCCGTGAGTGATCTATGATTAAAAGGTCGTCCAAGTATGCTAGGACTGTGACCCCTTGGATCCTTAAATTAGCCAGAACTGGGGCTAGGATCTTCGTGAATACCCGGGGGGCCGTGGCCAGCCCGAAGGGGAGCGCCCTGAATTGGAAGTGTCGCTGCCCCACCGCGAAGCGTAAAAATCTTTGATGCGACTGAAAGATTGGTACATGAAGGTAAGCATCCTTTATGTCTATGGAGGCCAGAAAATCGTCCCTCTGAAGCGCGGCGGCTGCTTACCGGATGGATTCCATCCGGAAGGAACGAATCCTTAGGTAACCGTTTAACCTCTTTAGGTCCAAGATTGGCCTGACATCGCCGTTGGGCTTTGGTATGACAAAGAGATTGGAATAGAAACCTAGCCCTTGCTCTTGGGCTGGCACCTCTATTATTACGTCCTGGCAAAGCAGGTGATCCAAAGCTGCCAGCAATGAGGCCTTCCTTGCTGGATCCTTTGGTAGCCTTGATTCTTGAAAATGAGGCGGAGGACACCTTAGAAACTCCAGTCTGTAGCCTGTGGTTACAGATGCCCGGACCCATTTGTCGGGGATCTTGGCTTCCCAAACTTCTGAGAAGAAACAAAGCCTTCCCCCCACCCGCGAGAGTGGGGGCGCCCCTTCATAAGGCAGACTTAGGGGCTGTCTTTGTCGGCTTGCGATACCATGGCCTCTTACCCCCAGGGGCCTGTCCCTGCGATCTACTGTTAACGTTGGATCGTGCAGGCGGCCGTCAATACTGCCTGGAATTTGAGGGCCCCGAGACAGGAAAGAGCTGCCTTTTAAATGTAGGACCCCGGAATGTCTTTTTGACCGGTAAAAGGGTACTCTTGCCATTTGAAATAGTCTGAATATATTTATCCAGATCCTCTCCGAAGAGTCGTCCTCCATGGAAGGGAAACCCTGCCAGAAGCTTTTTGCATGGGGGCTCCGCCGCCCAGTTCTTCAACCATAAGAGCCTTCTCATGTGCACCAAAAATAGTGATAAACGAGAGGCCTGCTGGATGGAATCTTTTATAGCATCTACAGCAAAACACAGAGCTCTGGGAATGTCAGAAAACTCTTCTGCTTGTTGGGTAGGCATGTCCTTTAACATTTCTTTTGTCTGGTCTTTTAACGCCTGACAAACTCCAATTGCAGCCACAGCTGGCTGTACCACTGCTCCTGCCGTAGCAAAGGATGCTTTTAAAAGTGTCTCTAACCGTTTATCAACCGGATCTTTAAACATATGTATGTTTTCCACCGGGCAAGTTAGTGATTTATTCACACATGAGATGGCTGCATCCACTACTGGGAGCCTCCACCTCTTGGAGAATTTTTCCTCCATGGGGTAAATGACCGCAAATCTTTTCGGTGGCAGAAAAATCCTGTCCGGCCGTACCCAATCCCGAAAGATCAATTCCTCCAAGAGAGGATGGACCGGAAAAACTGCGTTGCTTAACGGAGCCTTCAAAGAGCCCAGAGAGGATACCGGAGGAACCTGAGGCTCTGGCAATGGTAAACTAAATGCCGAGCGGACCATGTCCGTCAAAGACTGTACCCACAGTCTTTCTGTCTGGGAGTCTGAAAATGGTTCCTCAGAGGCAGATCCCTCAATCCCTGAACCCTCTTGGTTCAGGTCTAGTTGATCCTCCTGTGATTCCAATTCCTCCGGAGAGAGAATCTCAGCATCTGAGGATACACCTCTTGGTGATGGGGATCTAACCCGTTTCTTACCAGGAATAGCTCTAGCGATCAATGCTGCTATTCTCTCTTCTAGCCCCCCTAGGGATACGGCTAGCATCTCCTCTGTGATAAACACAGGGCTGTGCTGATCTGGGCCAGCCTCCGCACCAGATCCCCCTAATGGCTCATCCAAGGCGCCCTTTATGTTAATAAGTTGCGGGGAAAGTATCGGCATATCATCAGAATCAGAGGGGGAACCCCTTTGTTTTTTGGTCTTTTTTGTACCCTTTGACCCCGAACCTTTGGAAGCCATAATACAAAATCGAGGGACTCCGCCAACAACAACAGACTGTAGTGGCCAGGAGTACAAAACCAGAGCTTAGGGGACAATAGATCACTAATGCCCAAAAACTGATGGGGCCCCGTATGTTTTTCTTTTTTTTTTTTTTTTTAAATATATATTATATATATATTTTTTTTTTTTTTTTTTTTTTTTTAAAACATACAGTGACCCCAAACTTAGTTTGCCAGCCTCCAACCTGCTGCAAAAAGGGGAATTTCTTGGCTTAACAAAAAAGGCATTGGAACAAAGTCCAGCATGTACTACCCCTCTTCCGCCACCGGGAGTCACTGTTCTGCCGCTCTGCGTCCTCTCCTTCTGAAATCAGCCTCAGACTGAGCACTGACAATGCCTGCTGATCTATAACAGCACAAGGCGCGCCCCTGTATGACGCCGCAGGCACGCCCCCCCCCCGCCCTCCTCTCTGAACGGCGCGAAAAACGTCTATAAGACGTGCGCGCGCACGCGCGCGCGCATGCCGGAACAGGAGGAACATGGAGGAGCCGCGCTGCTGGAGACCCAGGACTGCAGTATCAGGCGGCAGATTCAAACCCCCGGCCAGGTAGGACTCTCCAAAAGGCCCCATAGGGATCCTTACTAGTCCTAGGAAGAAAGCAGCAGGTTAGCTAGCAACACATTCTTAGGCAGGGGAACCTAGTGATGGGGGAAAAAAGGGGTCATCCTGTCTTTCTCAGACATAGTGAGCAAGGTTGCCAATGCAGAGCATACTTAGGCTATCCCCCCTTTTAGGTTACCCCGGAGAGCCTGCTGTCGAACCAAGTCCCACAGGCTCCCCCTTACCTGCTCCATGCTGCAGGATGTTTGTCCAGCAAAACGATCCAATCTTCTCCCATCTCCGTGGGTAGCGTAGTAGACCTTCAGGCCCTGGGGTCCTATGAAGGTACCCACTGTCCTGGACTTATATAGCACCCTGGCAAACAGGCACTTATGGTTTTTACAAACTCCAAGTCCTGGGCCCAGGGTCCAGCCCTCCAAAGAGGAGCATTATAGGCAAAACCCCACGGTTTGGGGCCCGGGTACTGTCCACTTTGGCACTGAGGCTCCTTGGACAGATCCGGTTAGCCCGCCCTTAATCCCAAGGATGTGGAGCAAAGCTATTCCGTGACCAACACCTAAGACACTGGCGAAAAAACTGAGGGACTCCCTCTAGGGGAGGGGGTTATATAGGGAGGGGACTTCCTGTTTGAGATTGCCAGTGTCCACACCTGAAGGTACTCCATATAACCCATATAGTAATGAATATGCCGCTCTGTGTCCCGTGATGTACGAGAAAGAAAAAAAGTTTTTTTGTTTTAAAAAAAAAAATATTTTGTAATTACCTGCCCTGCACAAAATGGTTTTGCACGGAGCAGGCATTAAATAAAAACAGAAAAACACTATATAGAAATAAAAAAGTTAACCAGCTAGAGAATGCCCAGAAAAGCATTCGCGTGTACTGTAAAACCTTGATGTTATTCTAGAATGAACAACAGCTTAGCAACAAAATCACTAGCAAACACCATGCCAATTTACTGGATGACAGAAGCAAAAGAAAAAAAGTGCACATAAGGAGGCACAGCTGTCATCGGTACAGGGTTCTGGGGGGTGTCATCCCCATGGGGAAGTTGGGATCCGTGAAAGGTAGGAGATCACAGGTCTCACTAAGAAGGACAAATTCCTTGGGTTGTGGTCTGGGGCATCAGAAATAGAGGGAAAGGAACTAAAAATTTGCACGCAAGGATTCAGGGAGGGAGGAAATAAAAAAAAATACAGTATTCCCCACTGCAGGTTGCACTCGACCGAAGCAGCAATGCAGGAAGGGAAGGAAGTTGTGAGGAACCTGGTTCATCTAGGACTTCCTGCAGTCACAAGGTCACTTGGATGCAGCTTCTTGTGTCAGGCAGAGTCTATTTAAGACTCCGGCTCTGGGTTGGGCTCGCTTTCTGCGAGTGGCTAGTGTAAAGTCAGGGACAGTGTTTGGATGAAGAGAGGTTCTAGAGGAGTAGGGACAGTGCAGGGACTATCTCGCTTCAAGATGCCTCCTTTTTGGGTGTGGACCGGCCAGGCCACATTCCTCTCCTCGCAGCAGACTCTGTCATTATCTTTCAAGTCTACAGGCCATTGTTACAGTTCATAAATGGCTCCAGACAGTCGTGCCTACAAGCCAGGCCTAATTGTATTGTGTTTGACCTTTCTACATGTAGCGCCTGGCTACTTCAAGAGCCGGTGTTATGTTAAATTTAGGGGAAGAGTTCAGAGAAATAGTTAGCTCTAAATTTGTTTGATCGTTTAAATTTGGGTCTCTGCTTTAGCTTGGCTGTGCTGTGGGCTGTCCTTTGGTCTGGGGACTCCCGTCACCCCCGGACGGCAGGTGGCAGCAGTGTGGTCAAGTGCTCAGAGTATCATTCCTTAGCGGCCAGTCAGGGGTTGTCCGCCTCGCATGCTGAGGAGGGTTAATAAGAGGGTAGACACGATTACCTCGAGTGAAATGGGATGAATGAATCCGCGCTATGGATAAAAAAAATACCTGAATGTGATAGTGGAGTTTTGACACCCTTAATCAAGCAGCTGCCCCTACTTAATTTATTTCACCTAAGTGGAATAGTAGATTTGAATGAGGTATAAAGGTAGGATTGGCGCTACTTTAATTAATATAGGTATAAAAGTGCAATGCAAATGACGTGGGTAATGATGTTACCCTAATATGAAGTATAGTAAAAAGTATAATAAAGTGCACATGTGCTTATTGCTGAGAGACCATATGTAGTAGAAAGGTTAAATATTAGTGTACATAAATCAATCTTTGTGCTAAATACAAAACTTTGGTGCTGCGTATGGATTTGTAAATTCCCAATCCAAACGTATACAGAGAATAAATACAGAAAAGTCACATTAATATAAAAATAAAATATAAAAAATAAATAAAATAAAAAGTGCTTGGTGCTTTGTGAGCTTCTAATTCCTTATTTCACACAGTGACCACCTCAAACTGTGCTCCAATGTGGCCCGTACTCACCGGATTTTTGCCCCCATACGCAGCACCAAAAGTTTTGTATTTAGCACAAAGATCGATTTATGTACACTATTATATTTGACCTACGATATATGGTCTCTCACCAATAAGCACATGTGCACTTTATTATACTTCATATTAGGGCAACATCATTACCCACGTCATTTGCATTGCACTTTCATACCTATATTAATTTAAAGTAGAGCCAATCCTACCTTTATACCTCATTCACACTATTACCTTGAGGTTCTTCCTCGTGTGGTGCCCACCATTGGGGTAGCCATTCCACAACACCCCCGCATATGGCCCTCCTGGCCAGGGTGTGCATGGGTAGCAGTGTTCCTGGTTCCGGTACCACGTTGGCCCGCGGCAATTGATCCACTGTGTGGGCCCAGTAGTCGACTGGGTCTCCAATCTAAAGGGGGTCCCGAGCTGTCCGTCCAATTGGAGGAAGCTGACCGATGAGTCTGTTCGAAGGATATCGAGAACGAGGCTGGTGTTCCAGGAGGGGCCAGTCCATTCATCGGGGACCACCTGAGTTCTGACAGGCTTGGTGTTGGTCGCCTGTCAGCTGCTAATTTTGCAAAACTATCTGAAGGAGATCCGGGTGCTCAATCTACTAAGGAATGATTCCGGACCATAATTGTGTCTAATCTTATAGGAGGGTCTGTGGTAGACTTAATCCTAATTTCGAGTGACACTCTGGCTGCCAGGCTGGTAAGAGATTCCTATCCAGGTGCACTATACCCACTCCGGCTGGAGTGGCAAAGTAAAGTGTCTCCTATTTGCTATCCCATTCACCTTTCTACTCTTTAATCGTTTTTACCTGGCTGGGTAATAAAAGCACAGAAAAGACACCTGTTGTGTGGACATTCCCTTTACTACAACTCTCATCAAGTACCCTAGACGGCAAAGATACAGAAGTAACATGCCACCCAAAACAAACCAACAGCTTCTTCGGGGGTAGTGCTACATACAATATATTGCTACTGCTAAACTTGGACTCTGTGTTTACTTCCCGCCACATCATGCTGCACCTTGCGCACAAGCAGGCACAGGGCTCTAGGGGAATTGTCATCTCCAGGGGAAGTTAGAATCAGTTAAGGAAGTGGGATTATAGGTCTCTTCAAGATTGGCAAAATTCTTGGGTGGAGGTGGGGAAATGCATATGTTATCAAAAAGAGTGCATGTTAGCAGGAGGCTGACTAACTTTACCTATCAAACTATGGCCATTGTGGCAATAAAAGTCTCAGGAAAGCTGCTAGTGAATGTGAAACACATGAAGGTCTGCTAACGCCCATGTAAAAGGCACCCTAGCAACTATGAGGTTTATTATCTATGGAATGCTAATGAGTAATAAGGTTTCACTACTATGCATATAGAAATTTTAATATGAAGTCAGAGCAAACTCCTAGCCTGACACGCACCCTCAGTGGAACCCACCGAATGGGGGACAAACATGTGGGAGTGGAGACCCTAAAGTCAGTTTAGGTGCATAGCAATTTAAACTATTACAATAAAACAGCTGTTTTAAAATGCCAAATCTTCTAATTATACAGATTTTCAAGCCCTCTATATTTTCTAGATTTTTAATAATTAGATTTACTATGCAATGTTCTCCATTTATATTATGACAACAGGAGCCGCTCACCTTGCCTACTAACCTAATGGGTTATTCCAGTGTTTTCCTGGGATCAGTGTGTTTTGCCAGTAGTCTACAGCCACTACAACCTACAGGTCATCCATAAAAAAAATAAAAATAAAAGAAGATGGGCTGTGCAGGAGCCATGTTTATGCACAACATCATTAGTATGCCATATATGCATGCTTCAAATTGGATGATTTTACTACAGACTGACAACTCCTTCTCTGGCCTGACATCTTACTGTGTTTAAGGGACCCTTCAGAGCAATGTCAGATGATTAAGGAGCTGCTGGCACTTGCAATGTAAAATATATATAGATCATAGCTCCTGTGCAGTACACCCCCTCCTTACAGGCAATGCATGGCTCACAGAGACTCCCATTACTGCATATAGCAGCATGTACTGGTGCTCACACCCAGAGGACTTTGGAATTGCTTTACTCAGAAAGATCTCTAACTGAAAACAGCAGGTTTGGTATCTGCCTGTTCTTGCTGAAGTAATACACTGCTGGGACCAACTACAACTTTTGTCCCTGATCCAGTTGTCATAAAGGTGAAGTGCATGAGTTAAGGGGCCATTTTGAATGAACAAAGAACAGGGGACGGAGGTGAAGTAGAGGAGGCAAAAACAGCAGCTGGTTGTGGACCAGAGTAAAAGTGCAGAGCAGAATACAAGAACTGGCAGAAAAAAAAAAGAATGGAGACAGTATGTTCACCTATCAAGGATAATGAGAGAAAGGAAAATCAGTTAGTAGATGATCAAGGACAGGGGGGCAGAGAGAGTTGGTAATATGGTCAGATTGGTGAATCTTAGACTAGGTAAGGTGGGGCAGAGAATCTAGTTATCCCAACTATGGCAAAAAAGACACATTGGAAAACAAAATCAGTTACAAGGCCACAGCCACAGAGTATTTTGTAGATTGACTGGGGAGGAGTGGAGGAGTGATGATGTAAACAGGTGCAACATGGACAATAGTGGTTGGCGGGCTTAAAACAGAAGCTACAACAGACAGTGAGGGGAGAGCCCCCAAAGCATGTAGTGTGGACAGTGGAGGGGAAAGCCATCATAGCATTTAGTGTATACAGTGGAGGGAAGAGCCACCATAGCATGTAGTGTAAACAGTGGAGGGGAGAGTCACAATGGCATATAGTGTGGACAGTGGAGGGGAGAGCCACCATAGCATGTAGTAAGACAGTGGAGGGGAGATCTACCATAGCATGTATGTAGTATGGACAGTGGAGGGGAGACCCATCATAGCATGTAGTATGTACAGTGGAGGGGAGAGCCACCATAGCATGTAGTGGGACAGTGGAGGGGAGAGCCACCAGTAAAATGTAGTGTGGGTACAGCTGCCAGAGAACACAGTGTGGAGGGGATCTGCAAGAGAAAAATAATATAGATTGATTTGGGTGTTGAAAGAGAATGTAGAGTGGTCAAGGAGGAAAATGAGTTTCAGGAAGGGTGGTGGATGAATGATGCCGATCAGTGTAGTACAGGCAGTGGGGAAGAGCTACTGCAGACAGTGTGGGGAGAGCTGTGACAGAAGCTAGTCCAGAAACTAGGGAAAAGGATACAGAGCTGTGTACGGTTTAGTGTTGTGGACAATGGTCATGGAACAACGAGTGGTGGAGATATTGACAATGATGGCATAGGCTCCACTAGGTGAACAATGTTATGTGCTGGGGACATGTCACTACTCTGGTACAAAACTTCAGTAAGGGCTGAATCTAACACAGAGATCCACGGTCCTTCTCAGTTACTGGGCAATCGCGGGTCCCTGGAGGCCATTGCGGCTGCCGGGCACGAGCATCATGCTCCCAGTAACGCGGCGGGTGCGCGCGCCCCCTAGTGGCTCTAAAAGACGAGGACGTCATATGACTGTCAGAACAATGGAGCTATCTTGGCGCCGTCAATTGACGGCAGCCGGTAGTTAAGTGGTTAATCACTTATTTTTAAAACCGTATGAACTAGCCTGATGAACAGGCTTAAAGTGGTTGCAAAGTCAGAAAGTTTTATATCTTAATGTATTTTATGCATGAAGGTAAAAATGCCTTCCATGTGCAGCAGCCCCCCTCCTCCCCCAGCACCTCTAATACTTACCTGAGGTCCCTCTCTGTCCAGCGATGGCCACGAGTGTCTCGGCCGTCCCAGATCCTGCTGACTGACAGCAGAGGCAGCCAAAGTCAGCTAGCCAATCAGGAGTGAGAGAGGGTGGGAGTCGGGTCGGGGGTCCATGTCTAAATGGACACAGGGAGCTGTGACTTGGGTATCACCATAGCAAGCTACTTGCTGTGGGGGCACTGAACAGGAGGGAGGGGCCAAGAGAGCAAGAGAGGGACCCAAGAAGAGGAGGATGATCTGGGCTGTTCTGTGCAATACCGACTGCACAGAGCAGGTAAGTATAACATGTTTGTTATTTTTATAGGGAAAAAAATAAGACTTTACTATCACTTTAAAGTGTTTGTAAACCAAAAAAACTAAAACTAAGGATTCTGTTACTTTAAGGCATGAATAAGGGCGCAGTGCTTGTTCTGTGCAATTCTTCTCTTCCTAACTTGTAATAAACCTGATTGATCCTGTGTGTTCCTGTGCCCCTCTGACTCTGCTGAACACGATAATCATGGCTGCTAAGCCCTGATTACTGTGGTGAGTTTACAACATCTGCAGTCTCTCCCCCTCCCTCCCTGTCCGCATGAGAGCATTTCCTCCCTGCCCCTCCAGCCTCTATTCCGCTGCATAGCTCAGCACATTCCAATGTATCCAATGCAAATATGCTACCATTAACAAAACTGTATGCGTTTGTTAGAAAGGAAAAGGCCAAATACCTTTTCTGACACTGCAGTTGTGCAATCACGTGAGTCCCCTGTGCCCTGATCTACGGGGAGAAGCAGAGATTACCCTCTGCCAAGCCGGCTGATGTCAGAGGGGAATCTTGGCCCCTCCCACTTCTCTCCGTAGATCGAGGTCGGCCAGCACAGGGAGATCACATGACCACACAGCTGTGAAGTCAGAAACGGTATTTAGCCTTTTCATGTCTAACTAACACATACAGTTTTGTTAATAGCAGCATATCTGCATTAGATACATGTAAAGTCACATAGTAACTTTACAAACACTTTAAGTTTGCTCCATGGGAAACCATGGCAGCCCACATCTCTTGATATTAAAATCAAAGGAAAATCATTGGCCAAACAGAGGCTGCATCCAGTAAGATGCAGCCACTGACTTTGGATATGTTTCACAAGAGATTTGTCAATCAGCACTTTTTAGCATGGATGGAGGAGCCCTGTTTAACTTCTTTTTTTCAGTCCACAGTATGAGCAAAAAAAATCTACAGTGGGTCAAAAAAGTATTTAGTCAGCCACCAATTGTGCAAGTTCTCCCACTTAAAAAGATTAGAGAGACCTGTAATTGGTCAATATCAAAAGTTCATCTCAATACTTTGTTATATATCCTTTGTTGGCAATGACAGACGTCAAAATTTTCTGTAAGTCTTCACAAGGTTGTCACACACGGTTTCTGGTATGTTGGCCCATTCCTCCATGCAGATCTCCTCTAGAGCAGTGATGTTTTGGGGCTGTCGCTGGACAACGCAGACTTTCAACTCCCTCCAAAGGTTTTCTATGGTGACTGGCTAATCCACTCCAGGACCTTGAAATGCTTCTTACAAAGCCACTCCTTCGTTGCCCGGAAGGTGTGTTTGGGATCATCGTCTTGCTGAAAGACCCAGCCACGTTTCATCTTCAATGCCCTTGCTGATGAGAGGAGGTTTGCACTCAAAATCTCACGATACATGGCCCCATTCATTCTTTCATGTACACCGATCAGTTGTCCTGTTCCCTTTGCAGAGGAACAGCCCCAAAGCATGATGTTGCCACCCCCATGCTTCACCGTAGGTATGGTGTTCTTTGGTTGCAACTCAGCATTCTCTCTCCTCCAAACATGACGAGTTGTGTTTCTACCAAACAGTTCTAATTTGGTTTCATCTGACCATATGACATTCTCCCAATCCTCTTCTGGATCATCCAAATGCTCTCTAGCAAACCTTAGATGGGCCCGGACATGTACTGGCTTAACCAGGGGGACACGTCTGGCACTGCAGGATCTGAGTCCCTGGCGGCGTAGTCTGTTACTGATGGTAGCCTTTGTTACGTTGGTCCCAGCTCTCTGCAGGTCATTCACTAGGTCACCCCGTGTGGTTCTGGGATTTTTGCTTACCGTTCTTGTGATCATTTTGACCCCACAGGGTGAGATCTTACGTGGAGCCCCAGATCGAGGGAGATTATCAGTAGTCTTGTATGTCTTCCACTTTTTCTAATTATTGCTCCCACAGTTCATTTCTTCACACCAAACTGCTTGCCTATTGCAGATTCAGTCTTCCCAGCCTGGTGCAGGTCTACAATTTTGTTTCTGGTGTCCTTAGACAGCTCTTTGGTCTTCACCATAGTGGAGTTTGACTGGAGTGTGACTGTTTGAGGTTCTGGACAGGTGTCTTTTATACTGATAACAAGTTCAAACAGGTGCCATTAATACAGGTAATGAGTGGAGGACAGAGGAGCCTCTTAAAGCGGTATTTCACCCTAAATATAAGATCTCCCATGCGCTTCAGCATACTGGCGTCAGCGCCAGTATGCTGGGTTTTTTTTTTTTTTATAGCACACTTACTGTTTTATCGTAGAAATCCTTTTCTGTCCCCCGTGGTGGACGGCGCCAGTACAGCGCGTCACATCTTCCTAAGATACCCGATATGGACTCGGGTATTTCCGGCGCTATGCGGCGCCTGCGCACAGACCTAGGAGCTGACTGCGCAGGCGCCGTATTTCTCCGAAATAGGACTCGGAGAAATACGGCGCCTGCGCAGTCAGCTCCTAGGTCTGTGCGCAGGCGCCGCATAGCGCCGGAAATACCCGAGTCCATATCGGGTATCTTAGGAAGATGTGACGCGCTGTACTGGCGCCGTCCAACGCGGGGGACAGAAAAGGATTTCTACGATAAAACAGTAAGTGTGCTATAAAAAAAAAAAAAACCCAGCATACTGGCGCTGACGCCAGTATGCTGAAGCGCATGGGAGATCTTATATTTAGGGTGAAACTCCGCTTTAAAGAAGAAGATACAGGTCTGTGAGAGCCAGAAATCTTGCTTGTTTGTAGGAGGAGACCAAATACTTATTCTCCACCATAATTTGCAAATAAATTCTTTCCAAATCAGACAGACAATGTGATTGTCTGGATTTGTTTCCACATCTTGTCTCTCATAGTTGGGGTATACCTATGATGACTGCGACTAGCTCTTAGAAAGCATGAGCCAGAAATTAATGGACATTCAGAATATATCTTGGACTACCTGAGATGGGACTGTTGTGTGGTTATTGTCCACAATGTATTCCAGGATATCTGTGGAGAACTGGTTGCTGTTTGTTGATTCTGAACTCAACAGGTTAATTGAAAGATGTAAATGTCATTAACTCCAGCCCACCTGTCTGTTGTGATGTAAATTGCATCCAGACCAACTTCTAAGGATCTTTCATTGTGGCTTATGCCAATTGACCCTGTACTGTGTGAAGGTCTATTGATAATGTGTATTGCAAGTTAACAGACAGCCTAAAGTTCAGGTGTCTGAATCATCAGCTGTAGTTAATTAGCTCATGTAAATTAGGTCAGGGTCCAGAGACAGGATGTCTGCAAAGAGATGTATTGAGGGGGCTTATTAGGAACCATTGTGTGATGTTGTGGGTGGAGTTGGGCCATTGTTCATTTGGTTACTGCAGTATTCTTTTTATGTATATAAGAGCCTGCTTTCTCAATAAAGATTGTCACACCTGCTTGAACTTCATACAGAGCTGTGTCTCGTATTATTCTATGGGTCCCGTTTGCCTGACTGTGGAGTGTCAGTAGCTGCCTTGTGTTCGGGAATGGAATATCCTTAACGGCTTTAACCCCTTTCCCATTTGGGGTTACGTTACAATTACAGGACTCTCTCATCTTTTAAAGTGGGAGGACTTGCACAATTGGTGGCTGACTAAATACTTTTTTGCCCCACTGTATGTGTACATGGCCAGCTTTAAGATAGGCACTTTGAAAAAACAATACACACACTTCAGAAACTAACATCAAATATGCAAAAATAGTCAAGTTTTTTAGACCCTATAGGTCCCTGCACCTGCCTATTCAGAAATACTTAAATTCCATACAAGAAAAACTGAGAGGTGATTTTCTTGCAACAGGAACACAAAATGGCAGTGCACTTTGCATGCCGCCTGGCTTTGCAACTTATGTCCAGTCATACCAGTCAGAACATCCCTCGGATAGTAACAGTACAATTTGCAAAAAAAAAAAAAAAAAAAAAGGGATAAATCTGAAGCTTCTGCTATAACTTTCTTTTCACTGAGAAGCATAACAACCTGCACTGGTGTAAGAATAACTTCTAACGGATAAGAAGACAAAATAGTATATATCTTATATGAGTTTCAGCCAACCACGTGCATAGGGAATAGATCTCTTACCTATTTTTCATAAGCCGCATTTCCCTCTTGCGTGTTGCTTCTTCTGCCACATGCTGAGGGCTGTGCATGTTTGTTGGTGCTGCGGCCACTACAACTGCTTGTGGCAAACCAGAGCTTGCTGTATGGATCTGGTAAGCTGGCATATCTCCAGTAGCAGCTGCAATATAAGAAATGCTCCTTAGAAAACAATCAGAATAATCTCAGCACTTTATAGAACAAAACAAAAGAAAGGTCAGTGCTATACAAGTCTTAAAGCGGGGGTTCACCCTAAAACAATTATCCAACATACCAATGACAGGTACAGTATGCTGGTCCTTTTTTTTCTCCGTACATACCGTGTAATTGTAATTTTCGCCCCGGCTTCCGGGTTCCAAATTTCCGCAGGACTGGGCGTTCCTATTAAAGGCTTTGATGATTGACGTCTGGTGTAAAACGTCCCATGGCGCATAAAGCGCGTCACCAGTTTTCCGTAAATAGCCGACTGCGAGTCGGCTCTATATGGCGCCTGCGCAGTCAGCTCTACACGGCGTGCGCAGGCGACGTATAGCGCCAACTCGCAGTCGGCCATTTACGAAAAACTGGTGACGCGCTTTATGCGCCATGGGACGTTTTACACCAGACGTCAATCATCTAAGCTTTCAATAGGAACGCCCAGTCCAGCGGGAATCAGCACCCGGAAGTCGGCCCTATACGTCGCCTGCGCACGCCGTGTAGAGCTGACTGCGCAGGCGCCATATAGAGCCGACTCGCAGTCGGCTATTTACGGAAAACTGGTGACGCGCTTTATGCGCCATGGGACGTTTTACACCAGACGTCAATCATCAAAGACAATAACACGGTATGTACGGAGAAAAAAAAAAAAGAAAAAAGGACCAGCATACTGGACCTGTCGTTAGTATGCTGGATGTAATGTTAGATAATTGTTTTAGGGTAAACCCCCGCTTTAAAGGGGTAATTCCCCCAAAAACCTTTTTTTACCATTGATTGAGGCTCGTTATGTCAAGGGGAATCGGGTGGTTTTTTATTAGAAATGAAGCAATACTTACCGTTTTACAGATGCATCGTCTCCGTCGCTTCCGGGTATGATCGTCTGGTCTGGGCGTGCCTATTTGATTGACAGGCTTCCGACGGTCGCATACATCGCGTCACGAGTAGCCGAAAGCAGCCGAGCGACGGTGCGGCTCTATACTGCGCCTGCGCACCGTCGTTCGGCTACTTTCGGAAAATCGTGACGCGATGTATGCGACCTCGGAAGCCTGTCAATCAAATAGGCACGCCTATAGTCGGAGCCCATACCCGGAAGCGTCGGAGACGATGCATCTGTAAAACGGTAAGTACGGCTTCATTTCTAAAAAAAAAAAAACTTGATTCCCCTTGACATAACGAGCCTGAATAAATGTTAAAAAAAAGGTTTTTGGGGGAACTACCCCTTTAAGATGTAAGTGTAAATAACCAGTCTTGATATTAGCTTCTTTTTTGTACAGCAACACCCATACCGGAAGAGAGGGGAGGACCAGCAGTCCAGGGTCTTGGAGGGAATGAAGTAGTCTACAGGCAAACAAACTGAAAAATTCTGAAAAAAAACCCCATCAAAAACGCAGCCACCGTGCCCATCAAATGCTCCCATTGTGCCTCTTTCTCGCCCGTCACCTGCTCTGTCTCGGTGGGGCTGTGGGTGACGGCGGCAGGCGGTGAGCAGTTTCCTCCATATCCTCAATGATTTATGCCGTCCTCCTCTACTCCCGTCCTCTCTTATGATTGGACACCTGTTTGGCTGAAACAACAGGTGCTGCGTTTGGTCGGTAACAGACCTGAGCACCTAACTTAAGGAGAGGCGGTTTTGTGTTAGAAAAGCAAATAAATATTCGGTTTCCTAACACAGCTAGGTGAACTGCGAGCGCCAAGCACGGCGCTCGCTGTTTACCTTTTTAAATGCCCATTAGAGCCTACGGCTCTAATCAGGTGCTTCGAGAACACCCCCACCCTTGTAATTCAGGCACCCGGGGCCCAAAAATGGGAACGTGACAGAAGTGGCCATGGATAGATTCATGAATCCAACTATTGGTGATAGTGGGGCTGGCTGGAGAGAGAGGGGGCGGTGCCCGTACGGACACACCGCCACTAATGCTCACAGGAGGAAATAACGGAAGGGTGCTTCATGAGTTATTCTGCTGCTCTTTCACTGTTCAATCACAGATGGCAGCAGGGAGCGGGAACGACATGTGAAAAGACAGGTCACCAACACACCTGAAATGTCTGGCAGTACTGTGTACATTTCAGGACTGACTTGACAAAACCGTTTGGAAGGCAAAATGATTCCTCCTGGCCTCCAAAGGCCTAATGGTGACCTCCAGAGTCAGGGAGATCCAACATCCTTCCTTGTAGTGTGGGTTATTAGGCATGGTGGGTGTATTGCAAGTTGGAAACATGGGCTCCAGTCACTTTTTGGAATGCAAGAAAAGATTGGTCTCTTAAACAAAACTGGGGGAGAGAGGGTTAGGGCCAAGACACCCTTAGGAAGATGCAATAGTAATTGGCAGACTCCGAGACAACATAATAGGTGGACAGCAGTACAGGTAGAGGGCCTTTAAACTGGATGCAGCAACTGGATTTATAGAACGCCCGTCTCCTATGGCAACTGAATTTTTAACAGTCAATAGAGATCCACACATGTAACTCATAGTAACCCGTTATAGATCTCCTCTTACATCTCACAGAATCCCACTGTAGATCTTCACTCACTGAACTCCTGGTCTCTCACTAGACTTCAAGATCCCAGGAGCTCTTACACAGCTAACCCGCTGTAAACTCAAGCTTCACCCACAATAACCCACTGGGTCCCTCTGCTAAAGCTTTTCCACTTCTTCACCAAACCGGTTGCTCTGGTACTCCTTCAGACTTGCATACACTGGCCTTTGATAACAGAAATGGTTGTCCCTTTCGGGCGACTATTTCTACCTTTACCTCTGGCCTCGATCATCACTTGCCCCTGGCCATAGGAGTGGCAACTGCTTCTCCCTCACCGCTGGCAATGATCCAGTTCCCCCCTCCGGAGGAACCTCTGCAACTTGGTTGGGCTTCTAGCCTTTAATTCCCAACCCCGCACTGTCTGTCTCTCTCAAACCTGGATAGGCCTCGGACAGCCTAGCAGCCAGGTGCTCCCAGGATAGGACTCAGGCCTCTGGCCTAGCAGTCCTTCCCAGACAGCCATCCAGGTGGCACAGAACCCTGATCACCTGACTCCTCCCAAATAAATAGGCACTCCCAGCAGGCCAAGGGACCAAAGAGACCACTGCCAATTGGCTAAGTCAAACTATTCACTCCTAGTCTGGATTCCCTATGGCCTATATGCCCCTAACATTCCACAGGGAACATTCCACCTAGTGACAGAAGTGCATTAAATCCAGAGTTAGGGAAAAAGCCAGTGAATCCCCTATCCAGGCAAGTTACCATCTAGCAAGTTAAATTTATTAGCAACCCTGCCTACCATCAGGGTGCTACAAATACACAGAGTTTAGCTATTAATATGCATTGACTTTTTTTTTAATGAATAAATAACTGCATAAGCTAGCTTTTATTATCTGCCTGGAGTTTAGCTAGGGGACTACATGGTGACAGACTATGTTCTCCTTTTTGCAACAGTTAACAGTTTTTTTTTTTTTTAATTATATATATATCCAATCGATCTTTTTTTTTAAAATATATATATCACACACACACACTATATTACACATATATATATATATATATATATATATATATATATGTATATATGTGTATGTGTATGTGTATGTGTATATATATATATATATATATATATATATATATATATATATATATATATATATATATATATATATATATATATATATACACATATACATACACACATATATACATATATAATAAACAAATAAAAAAAAAGAGAAGAAGAAGATGGATTGTACCGAGTCTGACTATAGAAATAGACCAGTTGTCTGGTGACAGTTCACAAATATCCCATAGTGTCCATATATGTCCCTGGTCCTTTGTGCACATGCAGATATGGATATGCTGTTGTGAGCAGGGATTGCCAGTCTGACATCAGGATATGCATCATTCAGATCACATGAGCACCCACAGATGTAGCAGCCAAAAGCTCTCAAGCCAGTAATACCAAGGGATCATTTTTAGTAGTATAACACTGACATCATTGCTCTCAAATATCACGCTGGAATCTGTGGTCAGATCAGTTGTACACTGCATGTGTAAGCACAACAACTCACTCTGCCACTTCAGGGGCCCCTATGAAGAATACGATTCCTGTTAAAGATGGCATGCTTCTTTTTAAAATACCTTTTTAGAAAATCAACCAAATTCAAGTTATGAAAATACCTATGTGATGTCATTATATTTGCCTCTACGCCCCCTTTTTAGAGCGACTTCTTTACGCAAACTTGGCTGGATTTCTTCGTATGGCTTTGTCTAACGTTGGCCCTACACAGCTTCAATATTGGCCAGTTCCGAAGGAGAAGCAGTAGATTGAAAAATCTAGTGCCGACATTGCCATCAACTTTTGTTGAAAGAGCTGGGTGTAAAATGATTGGCCATACAGTTTCACCTTCCAATCAGATGCAGTCACCTTTTTGGGCATTCAGCAGTCGGAGGTCCCCACAGCTGCTGAATAGAATAGCCAGCATGGAAAATTCTTCCATCTTTGCTGTTTAGCATGGACAGAGGAATCTACTGGCTTCCTTTCATTCAGCTTAAAAGGAGAGAAATCTTTCCGTGTATGGCTAACTGAAAGCTCAATTACGGGATCAGCAAATATAAAATACAGTAAAAGCTTGGATTGTGAGCATATTTCGTCCGGGAATGTGCTTGTAATCCAAAGCACTTGTATATCAAAGCAACATTTCCCCACAAAAAATAACGGAAACTCAGATGATTCGTTCCACAATATTCATAAGTCCTTCAGTCTATAGTCCATATAAAAATATTATAGCAGTGTGACTTCAATTCAACTTTAAGGGCAACTTCAGGGAATGCCTGGGTAATCTTCCTGTAATGTCAGATCCAAAGGACATCAATTAAGATGAGGGTCCATCTTGCTTTTTACAGGCACTACAGCTATTACTTTGGCTTGTGCTTTTTTGTGCTCTTGTGCACATTTTTATTGAGCTTCAAGCTTCTTTGAGCTTTTTTGAGAATAAGCGCTCCCCCCCCCCCTTTTTTCTCACCACAAACCGTCCTTAACCACTTCTCGCCCGGTCAACAGCATATTGATGTCCGGGAAGTGGCTCCGTCATAGGTGTGCGCACAGGGTGTGCCAGGTGTGCCTGGGCACACCCTTATCACCCTGTGTGGTGCAGATTCCCCCTGTTTAGACTCCTGTTATTTCACCAAAGCTCCCTAAAGGGGCGCCTAATAAAATAGTAAAAATCAAAACTACTGACACTGTCCACTGTCCTAATGACACCCATCTCGGCTTTGACACCGTCCATTGCTCTGCTGACACTGTCAGTATATACACATGCATACGCAAACACAAATATGTCTGAGCTTTGAGGTGCACACCCTAATGCTATAGGCTGTGCACACCTATGGGCTCCGTTATACTGACTAGACGTCATATGACATCCAGCAGGATAACATGCCGACATGCGTCCATGGGGGCACGCAGTGCAGCGATAGCGAGTGCAGCGTGTCCGTTTGACACGCTGCATCTCCGATCGGGGTAAGGAGCTTGTGAGGGCGTTCTCTCTCCTTGTGCAAGGTGACTGGTCTTTACTCATCCCCCTCCTGTAGTTTTCTGCAGGCAGCCCATAGTGGTTTGGGCCTGCTGGTCCTTCCACAGCTCTGCTCAGGCTACATACAGCACAGCGACAATGGCACTGTTACGTTTACTAGGTAATTTTTTGGTCTGCAAAAGACATACAAAAAGTGGATTTATATCCGCGCTTGAAATATTTATTCAAAATGAGTTTTCATGCCCAGAGTTTACTGTAAAGAGTTCACTTTTCAGCCATAGGTAAATCAAATGAAATTTCATAACTTGCATTAAGTAGATGGATGAACGACATTTCATACGGGAAATGTCCTTTTAAACCGGATGATTTCAAGAATACATGAATATATTTCAAAACAGGCTGTTTGAAAAGAAAAAAGGTGCAATGCATTGATGCAAAAAGCAGAAGTGGGAAACTAAACATATTGCAACATTCAAAATGCGCTGCCTGTTATATGGACTGACCAAATAGTATATGGGAAACTATAACCAAAATTACAGACCACGCAACTATATTCCTACATCCTATATAGGAAATTGTAATGCAGATGCAGATTTAGGGCCCAACTGAAGTCACAGAAATAGAGATGTAGATTAACAGACGCTACTAACAATCTCCATGCTATAGTCTTGCGCTGCACTTTTTGCGTAGTGTGTTCAATACGTTAATGCCGCCTGTAAGCATGTATGTGGCAACACAGTTGGTGGGCTGTAACGGCGAGCGGCTACATATACATATGTTTATGGCCAGCATCCCTTGTTTGTGTAATTAAAGTAGTAGTAAAGCCTGTTTGGCGATTTTTACCTACTTGTAAGCCTATAATAATGCTTACTTGTAGGTAAAATTAAAAGGAGTTGTAAATAAAAAAAAGTGTTTTTGCTGAAATGACTGTTTACAGGGTATAGGAGACAAATAGTTAACCGATTCCTTTTAAAAATGATTAAAGATAGATAAGAAGCAATCATATAATGTACCTGCAGTTTCTAGTTTCGTTTTTGCATGTTGTTTCCTGCCTGTGCTGTACAGAGCCACAGAGTGAATACAGGGCAGTGATGGTTTGGAAAACTAAACTGATTGGTGCTGAGGGGTTTTAGACACACAGTAATCACACCTCCTTGAAGTTAGTGACCACAGAGAGGAAGCTCCCAGCACTGTGGTTATCAGGAAACAGACAACCAGGAAGTGTGGAGATCAGAAGAATTACAGCAACTTGAGAGCAAAAAACGAACAATGAGGACATGAAAACAGCAATGCATTAAGGTAAAGGAAGCTATTAACCACTTAGCAACCACCTGCCGAAAAATAACGGCGTCAAGGTGGTTGCTTAACTCTGGGATCACGTTATACAACGTGATTCCAGAGTCGCGC
Organism: Rana kukunoris; assembly: GCA_029574335.1. Lineage (NCBI taxonomy): Eukaryota > Metazoa > Chordata > Amphibia > Anura > Ranidae > Rana > Rana kukunoris. Next base: position 63,471,166 of record CM056053.1, on the reverse strand, counting down.
TCCCGTGCGCCCCCGGGTCACGGTAAGTCGCCGCTGATAGCGGCGGTTTACCACGGGATCGTGCTGTCCAATGACGGCGTAATCACATGTAAAACAGACCGGCGTCATTTGATGAGGCCGGTTCCTCCCTCCTCTCTCTGTACCGATCGGTACAGTGTGAGAGGGGGAGCGTGGATGGCGGCAGCGCTGTGGATGGACCTGTGACAATTGCAGTCACAGATCCATCCATCCCTGCTCATCCATCCCTGCAACCCCCGGCGCAATACTCTGCAGTACCCCGGCGCAATACTCTGCAGTACCCCGGCGCAATACCCCCTGCGGTTGTTTTTTTTTTCAGGCTTCCCAGCCTAGAGGTGAGATGTGGGGTCTTATTGACCCTATATCTCACTGAAGAGGACCTGTCACGCTATATTCCTATTACAAGGGATGTTTACATTCCTTGTAATAGGAATAAAAGTAATCAAAAAATTTATTTTTGGGGAAAAACGTGTCAAACTAAAATAAATAAAAGTAAAATGAACAATAAAAAAAAAAAAAGCGCCCCTGTTCCCGCGTGCTCGTATACAGAAGCGAACGTGCACGTAAGTCCCGCCCACATATGAAAACGGTGTTCAAACCGCACATGTGAGGTATCGCTGCGAACGTTAGAGCGAGAGCAATCATTTTGGCCCTAGACCTCCTCTCCAACTAAAATGATGTAACCAGTAAAAACATTTAAAGCGTCGCCTATGGGGATTTTTAAGTAGTAAAGTTTGGCGCCATTCCACGAGCGTGTGCAATATTGAAGGGTGAAATGTTGGGTATTGATTTACTCGGCGTAACTTCATCTTTCATATTATGCAAAAACATTGGGCTAAATTTTATGTTTTTTTTTTTTTTTTTAAAAGCACAAAAAACTGTTTTATTTCCAAAAAAAATGTGTTCGAAAAATTGCTGTGCAAATACCATGCACGATAAAAAGTTGCAACAACCGCCATTGTATTCTCTAGGGTCTTTGCTAAAAAAGCATATATAATGTTTTGGGGTTCTATGTAATTTTCTAGCAAATAAATGATGATTTTTCCATGTAGGAGAGAAATGTCAGAATTGGTCTGGGTGTTCCAGAACGCCTGATGGTGCTCCCTGCATGTTGGGCCTCTGTATGTGGCCACGCTGTGTAAAAGTCTCACACATGTGGTATCGCCATACTCGGGAGGAATAGCAGAATGTGTTTTGGGGTGTAATTTGTGGTATGCATATGCTGTGTGTAAGAAATAACCTGCTAATATGAAAATTTTGTGGAAAGAAAATAAAAATGAAAAAAAAATCTTGATTTTGCAAAGAATTGTGGGAAAAAAATGACAACTTCAAAAAACTCACAATGCCTCTTTCTAAATACCTTGGAATGTCTTCTTTCCAAAAAGGGGTCATTTGTACTTTTCTGGCATGTTAGGGTCTCAAGAAATGAGAGAGGCTGTCAGTACATCAGATGTGATCAAATTGATCAATTTTCAGTAATTGGTACCATAGCTTGTAGACCCTATAACTTTCACCCAGACTAAATAATATCTAAAAAAAAAAATTTGTTTTGTTACCAAAGATATGTAGCAGTATACATTTTAGGCCAAGTTTATGAAGAAAATTTACTTTTTTGCAAAATGTTATAATAGAAATGAAGAAAAATTTATTTTTTTTACAAAATTTTCGTTCTTTTTTCATTTATAGCGAAAAAAATAAAAACCGCAGAGGTGATAAAATACCACCAAAAGAAAACTCTATTTTTGGGAAAAAAAAAAGGACAAAAATTTGGTTACAGTGTTGTATACCTGAGTTATTGTCATTCAAAATGTGAGAGCACCGAAAGCTGAAAATTGGTCTGGTTATTAACCACTTGTCCTCTGCCCACCGTCAAATGACGGCGGGCGGAGGACTCCATTATCCTGACATCACGTCATATGACGTGATGTCCCTTTAAAGCCGCGGGCGGGCGCGCACCCGCCGCTTTGCTGGGATCCCGTGCGAGTGCCCGGCGGCAACGATCGCCGCCGGGCACACGCGATTGCTCAGTAACTGAGCGGGGACGTGGAGCTCTGTATGTAAACACAGAGCTCCATGTCCTGTCAGGGAGAGAGGAGATCGATTGTGTCCCTTGTACATAGGGACACAATCGGTCACCTCCCCCAGTCACCCCCCCCTCCCCCCACAGTTAGAACACTCATAGGACACACATTTAACCCCTTCCCCGCCCCCTAGTGGTTACCTATCCCCTATTTTGTAAACACTATAAATTTTGCGCAAAACAAATCGATAAACGCTTATTGCATTTTTTTTTTACCAAAAATATGTAGAAGAATACGTATCGGCCTAAACTGAGGAAAAAAATATTTTTTTTATATATTTTTTGGGTTATTTATTATAGCAAAAAGTAAAAAATACTGTTTGTTTGAACATGTTTTTGAATCAATAAAAACTTTTCTGATTTAAAAAAAAGAAATGCCTCATTCTCTTGCTCAGCAAACAAGTCTGCTCAAAAGATCATTGCGGAAAGGGGGTGCGATCATTATTTATCATTGCCATCATCATAGAGCATCGGAGTGAGAAGACAGGAAGTGCATTTTCACTTCTACAAAAAGGTTAAAAAGTCATAACATGCAACTATACAGGACTATAGAGAAATAAAAATACTAGGCTTTAAAGAAAATCTGTCAATTGCCCATTCAGGGACATAATCTCTGATTCAAGCTCGCCATAATCAATTATTATACAGAATTTATATAGCACCGACAGTTTACCCAGCACTTTACGATATTAGGGCAGAAAGTACAAAATTACAATACAATAGGAATCAGAGAGCCCTGCTCCTTAGAGGTTACAATCTAAGATGAAGGGTCAAGAGATACAAAAAAAAGGTATTAACTGCGAGGGATGGGCTGATCTAGAAAATAAAATGTACAGTTGTTAGGTGGGGGCCAGATAGAGTTTTTTTTAGGGATTGTCTTAAATTGGACAGAGTAGGAGATAGACTGACAGATTGGGGTAGAGAGTTCCAGAAGATGGGAGAGGCCCTGGAGTAGTCCCAGAGAAGAGCATGGGAGGAGGGGACAAGAGAGCTAGAGAGCAGGAGGTCTTGGGAGGAACAGAGAGAATGATTTTGTTGCTATTTTGAAACTAGGTTAGTAATGGCGCTGGGACAGAGTTGTGGCTTGCTTTGCAAGTATTAGTATCTTGAATTTAATTTGATGGGTGAGCGGGAGCCAGTGGAGGGATTGGCAGAGAGGGATAGCAGACACTGAATGGTTTGTAAGGTTGATGAGCCTGGTAAGGAACACGTTTGTTTCCCGTGCACAGGGCTTTTTTTCTGGGGGAACTTGGTGGAACTCAGTTCCACCACCTTTGGCTCAGACCCTTTGGTGCCCGCTCACCACAATCACTTGTGAACACAGAAGTCTGGTTTCTGTGTTTACAAGTGACTGCTTTGTAACCCCCTGAAGTCTGCACACTGTATGTAATGCAATTCTGGTATTTAACGCCCCTTTAAGACCCTTCTACTGTTTGTGAAATGTGAACGGGTCGTGGTTAAGTTCCTGCACCTATTTTCTGAGAAAAAAAGCTCTGCCCGTGCACCACCACTGCTCAGTTCCTACATCTAAGAATACAATCCAAATCACCTACTCCCTTCTCTTACAGCATAGTGTTCAAGCCTAAAAGACTGACTGATAAAGCCAAGGCACTGCATCATTGAAGAAAGGAAAGGAGGACACAAGTTCCTATATACCCATAAGCACTAGGTATTTCCAAGTACTACAGAGGAGGGATGTCACAAAATGGTTGGGTTGGGTGAAGTTTCCAACATAACCTCTCATTTTGCCCTTAAAGTGTTACTAAATCCACAATAGTAAAAATCAGTCTATATATGCAGTAAAGCAGGGCTCAAAATTTCAAGTCCTGAGCTACTAGCCAGGACTCAAGGCGTACTCACCACCAGTTACCCCACGGTCCCCACCCAACCCCTACCATGACCTGCACCCAATCCCGCCCCTAGACACGCCCTCATAAATCTCATGAAATGGCACTTAAATGTTTTATGCAGAAGTTATAAAAATAAATATTAACAACAACTTTATCCGTGCCCAAAAATGCAGCCTGCCCATGTCTACCAATGCAGCATGTGCAGCCAGAGTCCCCCCCCTCACATTTCAGCCAGGAGTTCCCCCCCCCCCATTGCAGCCAGGAGTTCCCCCCCTCCCACAATTGCAGCCAGGAGTTCCCCCCACACACACACACAATTGCAGCCAGGAGTCCCCCCCCCCCCCCACATTGCAGACAGGAGACCCCCCCCCCACATTGCAGACAGGAGACCCCCCCCCCCCCCCACATTGCAGCCAGGAGTTTTCCATTGCAAATCGGTTGAATTGTCTGCATATACAGGTCCGTCGGAGGTTTGTTGACAAAATGTCAGATCGTGTGTACGGGCCTTTTAGGTAGATATCACAGGCTACAATACTTTACTCCTTGGGGAACGAAGGGAGAAAAGGAGGAAACAGAGAGAGGAGAAAAGAGAGAGTCCCGCTTCCTAATTGGCCGGGAGGAGTGAAAATAGTCAATATTAATTATCAAACAACTGAGTGGGGCTTCGGGTGCAATGCTGTGCACCCCAAGCCCACCCTATTTTGAAGCCCATTAGAGCCTCTGGCTCTTATCACGTGCTTCAGAAACCCCCCCCCCAATTGGAATACATGCGTGCGGCGCCCTGCATGTAGATTAGGGGGCCAGAGGTATGGATGGTGGGGCAGCACCCGTGAAATGCGTTATAAATCTATTACAGTAATTTATTGGGCAGATTGTGTTGGTTGGGGAATGAGGCTAACTTTTCTGGACTTACAAACAAATTGGAACTACGAACATGCTCTCGGAATGGAACTTGTTTGAAAAATTGGAGATTTACTATATACACTCACGCATTATGTCATACCATACTGAAAAAGAAATTTGGGGTTACAGTTTACATATACTTTAGGTTTTTAATGTCAAAAAATTATATTATATATATTCAAAAAATCTTAAAATACAGCACTATGCTTTGAAATGTTACTCTGGCCTACGTAAATCACCCACCACACTCATTTCCATAAAGAAAACTAATGGAAAACACAGTGCTTCGCAATGTAAACCTTCCACAGGTCAGACTTAAAATTATATTATAATATAGAGAGATATCTATCTATCTATCTATCTATCTATATATATATATATATACACAAAGCTTTTTTTCTCAAAAAATAGGTGCAGGAACTCAACCACGACCCGTTCAGATTTCACAAACAGTAGAAGGGTCTTAAAGGGGCATTAAATACCAGAATAGCATTACATACAGTGTGCAGAGTTCAGGGGGTTACAAAGCAGTCACTTGTAAACACAGAAACCAGACTTCTGTGTTCACAAGTGATTGCGGTGAGCGGGCACCAAAGGGTCTGAGTCAAAGGTGGTGGAACCGAGTTCCACCAAGTTCCCCCAGAAAAAAAGCCCTATATATTTTATTACACACACACACACACACACACACACACACACATACATTACAGTGACATGCTATGACCCCAGGCTCTAAGGACACAAATAGATTGCGTACCCTTATTTCCTATTGATCCACACACACACACACACACACAATATGGACCCTTTCATCCCACTAGGTCTTTTAGTGAATGCTTCAGTGTATTGTAGTGTTCAATTTGTATAAACACAAATTACAACATGGGCATACAGGTGTAAATCTGGACTGAAGCAGTGTTAGGCTTCATTTCCACTGGCGTTTTTACAGCCACTTTTCTGAGCGTTGTTTACAGCCACTTTTCTGAGCGTTTTTTACAGCTTAAAAACACCTGTCCATGTTTATTTTGGAGCTGGAGCTTTAAAAACGCAGCGTTTCAGCGCGTTTGAGCATTTTTTAATGTCTGGCGTTTTTACAGCTCTATTGCTGGAGCTTCGGAACGCACTGGTCCCGCGTATTTTTTTGCAGCTTAAAAACGTCTCAGCCATCTACAGCTCAAAAACGTCATGGTGGGCATGAGGCCTTATGGTCCTTCCAACTCAGGATTTATACAGCACTAATCATTTGCACATCACTTTCCAAAATAAAGGGAGACATTACAGTTTAAATACAATTCTATACAAGAGAGTTGAGAGCAGAGGCATATCTAGAACTTTCAGGGCCTCGGTGCAAGAAACCATGAAGGGCCCCCCTGAGCGAAAGCCATTAAGGATATTGGCAGAGAGGGATGGCGGACACTGAATAAATGGTAAGGTGGAGGAGTCTGGCAGCAGCATTCATGAGGGAATGAAGAGGGAAAATCTGTGCAAAAGTAAGCGGCACTAGATGATACAAAATAGTATTTGTACTCTTTGCTGTACATGGTAGTGCCCTATACTTCATTGTAAGGGAGTTACCCCTACGCTGACCACTAATGTAAGGGGTCATCTCTACACTGACCAGTATGGTATGACATAATGCTTGAGTGTATACAGCAAGTCTCCAACTTACAAAGTTCCATGTTCGTAGTCTCAATTTGTTTCTAAGTCCAACAAAGTTAGCCCAATAAATTACTGCAATAGGTTTATAAACACATTTCACCAGTGGTTGTACATCCATTATGCCCCCCCATCCATGCATCCGACCCACTAATCTACCTGCAGGACGCCGGACACATGGATTCCAATGGGAGGGGGTGTTTTTCCGAAGCACGTTATTAAAGTCAGAGGCTCTAATAGGCTTCAAAATAGGGTGGGCTTGGGGTGCAGAGCATTGCACCCAATTATGTGTTGCGAGACCCATTTCCTATTTGGCCGAAAGGAGAAAGTCCTCGGCTGTGCATCTCCTCCTGAGAGACTGACCACCAGGGTAAGGGGGTCGCCTCTACACTGACCACCAAGGAAAGGGACCACTACAATTTTCTCCATCTGTGTTTCTCTTCTGGCCATTACTATTTGTTACATTTCATGATTAGGTTAACCTCGTTCTTGATTATTTAAAAAAGTCTCCACAACCTATTGATCAGGCTAATATACAACAAGCCAGAAGTCCAATAAATTTAGCAGAAGTTCCCCAAGACCTGAAAAATATTTCAGGGGTTCCACCAGGATAAAAAGGTGTTTTTTTATTTCCATTTTTGGATATAGTAAGTGAGGGTTATAACTCTGTAAGGTATTGTAGCGATACTCCCTCGGGAGCCGCTGGTTGATTTGGGATCGGCGTATTAACCTCCCTGGCGGTCTTCCCGTGTGTGGCACGGGGTGAGATTTTAAAGCTACAATCGGTAACCCCGTGCCACACACGGACTTGCCTCGCTGGATGCAGAAAAAAGTTTACTTACCTTTTCTCTGCGATCCAGCGATGAATCCCCGCAGTACACGGCGGGCGGATGTCCGCCTGATGCTGTGTGTTCCGCCGATTCCCTTCCCTGCGAGCGTCGCGACGTAGGGGGGGGGGGGGGGGAACGGCGCCAAATTTAAAAAAGTAAACAAACACTATACATACAGTACACTGTAATGTTATAGATTACAGTACTGTATGTAAAAAATACACACCCCCCATGTCCCTAGTGGTCTGCCCTGTACACTACATGTCCTTTTATATAATAAAAAGTGTTCTTTCTCCCTGCAAACTGTAGATTGCCCATAGCAACCAAAAGTGTCCCTTTATGTCAAAAATTGTTTTAGAGCAGCTAAAAAACAGCGATAATAAATCAGAATCACTTGCAGAATTTAGCGATAGCGATTTATGGGGAAATTCGTCATAAAAAAAAAAAAAATGACAGCAAAAATTCTGCAACTGAGCAAATTTCAGTGATTTTGATTTGATTACATTATTGAATAATTTTTACTATAATTATATTATTATTTGTTATAATTTTTTATAATTATTTATTATATTATAATTTTTAATAAGAAAAAAAAAAAAAAAAAAATCATACCCAGGATGCCTATTAGACTCTTGTTTGGATAGATTTCAGTGAGTTATTCCTAAGAATTACAAGCCTACAGTATAAAACGCCAAATTCCCTTGCAAATAATGGTACCGCTTTTAGCACCTAAAATCTGAAAGAATCATACCGCCAGGGAGGTTAAGTTACCTTTCAGCGTTGTCTAGGGGTGAAGTCAATGAGCAGAGCAGTAAGCGAATGTCCAGCCAGTAGATAAAGTTTTCCAAATGCTTTATTTCTTGGGTCCAACACGACCAACATCAACAGGAGGTAGACAGGACAGGTAGATGAAGTAGAGAAAACCTTGCAGTATCAGGCTTGGATGAACAGGAGAGCAAACCTGCTTTCAGTAATAATATATCTCGTCACCACTCTAGCCAGAGTGGGTGAAGCGATCCCCGGACACAGACTTCTGCCACAAGCCTGGCAGCCGGAGTTCTACTTTAAGGTTTCTGGAAGGAACAGGTCCTTGCTGTGGACCTGGCTCCGATTGGATTTAAGATGTCAGATGAGGCCCTGGCTCCGATTGGATTTAAGATGTCAGATGAGGCCTTTACCACAGGCTCTATGCTGACAATGTAAACAGCAAAGCGAATCCTTCCAGTCAATTACAATTGGGTGACCGATTGACAGTTGAAGTGTACCTGTCAGTGTGTTGGTCACCAGATCCCCGATGGTTCGTTCAAGTCTCTCAGATAACCTGCCTTCGGGTTCTCCTTGAGCCGAATCCCCACCGTACAGCCAGCGGCCTAGGATCTTTATCTTGGTAGTGAGGGGACCCAGCAAGCCACAGGGGCCCCTCGGCAGCATCCGCCAGGAACTCCGCGTAACTTTCGAACCCGGCCTGGTAGGCCATATCGCCGGGGTCTGTTGGATGCGCACACCCTCAATAATGGCATGCAATGCCAAGCTGCGGTTTCCAAAGCCAGCAAAGTCCTTTCTTGTATTAAGAGAGGACTCCAGAGATAGAGATATCATTTTGCCCCTGTACAAATCATTAGTAAGACCTCATCTAGAATATGCAGTCCAGTTTTGGGCACCAGTTCTCAAAAAGGATATCAGAGAACTGGAGAAAGTGCAGAGAAGGGCAACTAAACTGATATGAGGCATGGAGGAGCTCAGCTATGAGGAAAGATTAGAAAAACTGAATTTATTCACTCTTGGGAAGAGGAGAATAAGGGGGGATATGATCAACATGTACAAATATATAAGAGGTCCATATAGTGAACTTGGTGTTGAGTTATTCACTTTAAGGTCAACACTGAGGACAAGGGGGCGCTCTTTATGTCTGGAGGAAAAGAGATTTCACCTCCAAATACGGAAAGGTTTCTTCTCCAGAGGTGGTTCTGGCCAGCTCAGTAGATTGCTTTAAGAGAGGCCTGGATTCTTTCCTAAATGCACATAATATAACGGAGTACTAAGTTTTGTAGGTAAAGTTGATCCGGGGTAAATCCGATTGCCTCTCGGGGGATCAGGAAGGAATTTTTCCCCTCCAGCAGCAAATTGGATCATCGCTCTGCTGGGGTTTTTTGCCTTCCTCTGGATCAACTGTGGGTATGGAGTTGGGTGTATGGGATGTACTGTGTTTTATTTTGTTTGTTTATTTTTTTTTATGGTTGAACTGGATGGACTTGTGTCTTCTTTCAACCTGACTAACTATGTAACTATGTAACCCTGAAGGTGGGTACCGCACCTGGAACCAGGAACCCGCGAATGAACACCAAAAAAATGGTGCCTGCCACAGATATACCCCTTCCCCGAGGGAAAAACTCCTCCAATTGGCTGCTGGGGAAAAGTGGCTCTGTTACAACCCCTCTGGCGCCATCTGTCGTCCGGGGGTGAGATTGACACCCCCGGAGCGCAGACTGACCCACAGGACAGTTCTAAAAATGACAGCAGCCCAAATTTAACAAAATTAAGAGTGAGAGCAACATAACTCTCTCACTCCCCACTAACTTTAGCGGGGCTCTACAGTATATTTTGCCATCTTTGTCCCCCTTGGGAAATGTACCTTCACTTTCTATCCCATAGCCAAAACAGGAAGTGAGAGAAAATCCCTGCAAATTAAGGGAATCTCTGCCCAAACCCCCACCCCCAGGTCACCTGAACTAGTGTCTCCATTGGAAGATTTCCTGTCTATTACTGTTCCAGGAACAGCCCAAAATAAGGGATTTTCTTTAGGGCCGTTACTGATCAAAATGTTTCTGTTCGATCAATCGTTATTTTTTTTAATCGATTAATCGACTAATTTCGATTAATTATAAACGCACATACAAATCCAACTACTTTTAGCTGATCTCCTTGCAAGCTGATTCCCAGTGCAGCTCCAACCACTGGAAAAATGGATAGCAGGATACAAAAAACACACAAAGGCATCGCTCGATGGGAATAGCATTAAAACTTTTATAGTCTTCAAGTCGGTAACCAAATAAATATTACACTGGAGATAAAATCGATGTAGCTACATAAACTGTAAAAATGGTGCGAGTAATACCAAACGGTATCAAAAGCAGTCATAAAAACATGTAGCCAAGTATGATACTGGTATAAAAATTTGTACAACGATACCACTGCTGAATCCAGATGAGGAGAGGTTAACATCAATCCGTCGGCATGTAGGTGTCCCGTGAAGGGAACTATCACAACTCCCAGTGAATGGCTGTAGAATTACAGGTTGATAGAGGGAAGTGCAACAGCCCTTGCGTGTGGCAGATAGAAAGATCCCGCCGGCATGCAGATATGAAGGCACAGCAAAGGCGCCCTTCAGATGGACACGGCAAGCCCCGCCGGTGTCCGTGATGTAACTGGATCTCTGACGTAACTCCCTGAAGGCCCATAAGCCGGCGGAGAGGTGAGTACCAATGAAAAGAATTTTAATCGATCAAAAAAATTAAAAGATTAATCGATGAATTAAAAGTTAATTTGCACAGCCCTAATTTTCTTTACTTTTCACTGTCAATGATAATGGTAAAGAGAACAAATAGAGAGGGCGATTCCCCGTAATGGGGTACAGACAGCAATACAAACTGACAGATGTACTAATCCTTCTCCCCTGAGTCCCCTCTATCCAAAAAAAAAAGGATTTTTAATAACAGCTTACCTGTAAAATCCTTTTCTTGAAGTACATCACGGGACACAGAGCGCATAGTCATTACATATGGGTTATATGGGTACCTTCAGGTGTGGACACTGGTGTAATCAACTTCACAGGAAGTTCCTGCCTATATAACCCCCTCCCACTGAGAGTGCTTTAGTTTTGTAGCAAGCAATTTCTCCGAGGTTACACAATGTTACCCAAAAGAGGGGTGGGAGCTCTGTGTCCCGTGATGTACTTCAAGAAAAGGATTTTACAGGTAAGCTGTTATTAAAAATCCTTTTTTCTTTATCGTACATCACGGGACACAGAGCGCATAGTCATTACATATGGGATGTCCCAAAGCAATGCTCCATGAAGGGAGGGAGACCGTAAGGCCAAAAATAGCCAAACAAAAAACATTATCAGGAGGTAAAATAGCTCCACCAACAGAAAAAAGGGGGCGTGAACCGGGCCAGAGGATTCTATACTGCTGCCCGTAGGACCGCCTGCCCAAATGCTGCGTCCGTAGCTTTTGTGACGTCCAACTTATAAAATTTAGTAAACGTATGTACGGAAGACCAGGTTGCCGCTTTGCAAACCTGTGCCATAGAGATCTGATGGTGTGCCGCCCAAGAGGCACTCATGGCCCTTGTAGAATGGGCCTTAACTGATAAGGGAGGTGGAACGCGCTTCAGACCATAGGCCTGAAAAATCAGCTGCTTAATCCACCTAGCCAAGGAAGACTTGGCAGCCGGCTGACCCTTCTTGGGGCCATCCGGAAGAACGAAAAGCACATCTGTTTTCCGAATCTTCTCTGTAGCCTTGAGATAAACCCTCATGGCTCGGACCATGTCCAAAGTATGAAGCAGTCTTTCCTCTCTGGACTGGGGAGTAGGAAAGAAGGATGGTAGGACTAGGTCCTGATTCAAGTGAAAACTGGATATGACCTTAGGAAGGAAAGAAGGTTGAGGCCGCAGAACCACTCTGTCCTTATGCAGAATCAGGTACGGTTCCCTGCAAGACAAGGCTGCCAGCTCGGAGACCCTTCTGGCCGAAGCCATAGCCACCAAGAAAACCAACTTTCGGGTTAGCAGCACAAGAGGGATTTCTGTCAGAGGTTCAAACCGCTGCTTTTGTAAAGCTGACAAGACCAGATTTAAATTCCAGGGGCAGAGGGGAGCTCTAATAGGGGGATTCACATGCAAGACCCCCTGCAAGAAGGTTTTCACAAGCGAATGCGTGGCCAAAGGCCTTTGAAACCATATCGATAAGGCAGACACCTGCCCCTTTAGAGTACTAAGAGCCAACCCCTTGTCAACGCCAACCTGGAGGAATCGCAAGATCCTGTCAATAAAAAACTTGCGAGGATGCCCTCCTTGAGACTCGCACCACTCCACATAGGTCCTCTAGACTCTGTAATAGATATTTCTAGAGACTGGCTTTCTAGCCTGAATTAACGTAGATATGACTTGGGCTGAGAGGCCTCTGCCCTTAAGAATTAGGGATTCAGCCGCCAAGCCATCAAATTTAGCTGCTGTGAAGCAGGGTGGTAGATCGGGCCCTGAGACAGCAGATCTGGGCGCAGGGGGAGTGGCCACGGTGCCCCTACTGACATCCTCACGATGAGTGCGTACCAAGCCCTTCTGGGCCAGGCTGGGGCCACCAGGATCACCGGCCTGCGCTCCACCCTGATCCTTCGTAGAAGGCGGGGAATCATCTGTAGTGGAGGGAACGCATACAGGAGAGAAAACTGGTGCCAGGGGCAAACCAACGCATCGGTCCCGTAGGCCGAGGGGTCCCTGGCTCGGGATACGAATTTGTCCAATTTCTTGTTGAATCTTGTTGCCATGATGTCCACATCGGGAACTCCGAATCTTTGGCAAATCTCTTGGAATACCTGGGGGTGAAGAGACCACTCTCCCGGGAGTAACTGTTGACGACTCAAAAATCTGCTTGAGAATTGTCTATCCCTGGGATGAACACTGCTGAGATGCAGGGTACATGGGCTTCGGCCCATGAGAAAATCAGGTTTACTTCCCTTTGAGCCGCTAGGCTCCTTGTGCCCCCCTGGTGGTTTATGTATGCCACCGCCGTGGCATTGTCGGACTGTATCCTTACTGGCAGACCCTGCAGGGGGAGAGTCCAGGTGACCAGGGCCAACCGAGCAGCTCTGATCTCTAGGATATTGATGGGAAGCAGACTTTCTGCCTCTGACCACTGTCCCTGCTGGGTCCGTTTTCCTAAGATTGCCCCCCAACCTGTTAGGCTGGCATCTGTGGTTACTATTTTCCACGTGATGGGGCAAAAGGTTTTCCCTTTTGACAATTTTTAAGGGACCAGCCACCAGTACAGGCTGCGCCTGACTCCTGGGGAAAGACCTAATGGACGGTCTAATGCCTGTATGGACCTGTTCCAAGCAGAGAGAATAGCTGCCTGGAGAACTCTGGTATGGATCTGGGCATAGGGCACTGCTTCGAAGGCGGCTACCATCTTTCCCAGCAGTCGCATGCATAGGCGAATAGTCGGCCTCTTTTTGCCTAGGACTATTTGAATTGTTTGAGTCAATGACCTGATCTTTTCTTGAGGTAAAAATATCCTCTGGCATTCTGTATCTCACCGAAGGCCTAGATATTCCAACTGTCTTGTGGGTTGCAACCTCGATTTTCCTTGGTTCACAACCCACCCGAATTCTTGTAGATGCCGAACTGTGCGGACTACTGCATGATTGAGGTTGGAAGCTGATCTGTCGATAACCAGGAGATCGTCCAGGTATGCCAGGACCAAAATGCCTTCTGTCCTTAGGACGGCTAGCACCGGGGCTAACACTTTTGTGAATACCCGCGGAGCTGTTGCCAACCCGAAAGGGAGGGCTACGAACTGGAAATGACTTTGATCTATCATAAAACGAAGAAACTTGTGATGTGCTGGGTAGATCGGCACATGCAGATATGCATCCTTTATGTCTATAGATGCTAGAAAGTCGCCTTGATGCAGGCTGGCTGTCACTGAACGTATGGAATCCATACGAAGGGTCTGAATCTTTAGAAAGCGATTTAGGCGTTTGAGGTCTAGGATAGGCCTGACGTCGCCATTGGGTTTTGGTATAATAAAAAGGTTGGAGTAGAATCCCATACCCCTTTCTTGGGTTGGTACTACAATTACTCCTTGGAGCAAGAGGCGATCCAACGCCTTTACGAGAGAGGCCCTCTTTAACGGGTCGCTTGGAAGACTTGACCCCTGAAAATGAGGAGGGGGGATTTCTCTAAACTCTAGTTTGTAGCCTGTGGCTACCACGGACCGGGAATTCTGGCCTTCCAGACTTCGGAGAAAAACTGAAGTCTTCCCCCCACCCAAGAGAGTGGGGGCGCCCCTTCATGAATCTGACTTGATGACTGGTTTAGCCGGCTTGCGAGACCAGGGCCTCTTGTTTGCCGCGGCTTGTCCCTGTGGGCGGCTATTAACTGCTGAACGCCCGGGAGGCCGTCGATACTGACGGGAAGTCGAAGGGGCCGAGCCTGCAAAGGCCTGTCGTTTAAACGCGGGCCCACGCGGTCTTTTCTTGACCGGTAAGGAAGAACTTTTACCACTTGATATGGTTTGGATATATTTATCTAGGTCTTCACCGAATAGTCTTCCCCCATGAAAGGGAAACCCTGCTAAAAGCTTTTTGCAGGGTGCCTCTGCTGACCAGTTCTTTAGCCACGAAGACGACGCATGTGAACCACCAGCAGAGATAACCGGGATGCCTGTTGGATGGAGTCCTTAATAGCATCTACTGCAAAGCAGAGAGCCCTAGGGAAATCTGCTAATTCACGAGTTTGCTGAGCCGGCATGTCCTTTAATATCTGTTTTGCCTGATCCTTTAAGGCCTGACAAACGCCAATGGCTGCCACCACTGGCTGAACCATGGCACCTACTGTGGTGAAAGAAGCCTTCAGTAGGGTCTCTAATTTTTTGTCGACCGGATCCTTGAACATCTGGACATTTTCAACCGGACAGGTCAGGGATTTATTCACGCAGGAAATGGCCGCGTCCACTGTGGGGAGTGCCCATTTCTTTAAAAATTCCTCTTCCATAGGATAGAGAATAGAGAACCTCTTAGGAGGGATAAAGATCCTATCAGGTCGAGCCCACTCCTGGTAAATCACGCTCCGCAGAAGGGGGTGAATCGGAAAAGACACACAAGTTAATGGAGCCTTTAAAGAACCCAATGAGGATACCACAGGGGCTACTAGTTCTAGCACTGGAAGTTTAAAAGCAGTGCAAACTATATCGGTCAAAGACTGGATCCACAGGCTCTCCGCTTGAGAGGCCGAAAAATATTCATCTACAGTGGAACCCTCCATGTCTGAACCTTCGGGACTTGGGTCTGCTTGATCCCCTTGTGGGTCCCGTTCCTCCGAAGAGGAGACCTCCGCATCTGAAAACACCAAACTAGGTGAGGGGGATCTAGCCCGTTTGCTACTTGGCAAAGGGCGGGCAAACAAAGCAGTTAACCTTTTCTCTAGCCCACCCAGGGTGGTCGCTAGCATTTCTTCCGTTACGTAAACGGGAATGGGTGGATCGGGGGCCGCCTCTGCCCCCAGCATCCCCAATGGCTCTTGTACTATGCTACTCGGTGGTCTAACTGGTGAGGGTGGGGCCGTTGAAGCCTGGCCCAAATCCTCTGACCCCGATGGAGACCCCTTTTGTTTCTTGGCACCTTTTGCAGCCTTGGCTGGTCCTGATGCCTTTGGAGCCATTGCACAACCTTGAGTCACCCCTCTAGCCAACACCTGACTGTTGTAGCTAGGAGTAATTAATATGAGAACAGGCTGAGGAAAATTTAAAAACATTTTTTTTGTTACCCGCCTGGGAGGTGGCAATACTGAGGAAAACCTGTGAGTATTGCAACACCAATGCCCGTTAGCCGGAGTCCAAGGTTGACTCAGATACTGCTGGATCTAAGGCTGAGTCCCTTTAAGCAAAAAAACTTTTTTTTTTTTTTTTTTTTTTTTGGTCAAATAGTGGAACTAAGTCCTAGACCTGAAGATCCACAAACCGCCACTGGGTGTCACTGTGGCCAAAAGACCCAGCTGCGCGCTCTGTGTCCTTCTTCCTCTGCCTCCAGGAGGGAAAGACCAGCCAGAGAAAAAAAGTTTTACTTTTAAAACAGACCCTGACGCTGCTGGCCCGCCCCCCCAACGCACGCCGACGCTATAAAAGGTGGCGTGCACGCACGCGCACACGCGCGCGCACCCCCCCACGCTGAAAACAACATGGAGGAAGCAGAGCAGAGGAAAAACATAGACCAGCGCCAGGCAGCACCAACAGACACCAGGTAAGCACTAATCTTATTGTAGTGCACAGAGAGAGGAAGCTGTCCCCATGGGCTTCCTAAGAAACAGGAGTTTTCACCAGCAATTTCCTCTTTAAAATATGTGGGGTTGCAGTATCAATGCTAACAGGCAGACCTGGGGTGAGTAGCAAATATATATCTTACACAAGTATACATATATCTACATGTTATCTGGGTAAACATTAGTATCCCATCCTGCCCACACAGACATAGTGGAGATAGTGGCTGATGCACAAGCATACCATTAGCCAACCCAGAACCCCCAGGGGGATACCTACTGTCGAACCAAGTCCCGCAGGTTCCCTCTTACCTGCTCCACGCCGCAGGGTATTGCAAACTGCAAGAGGCCCAATCTTCCCCCATCTCCGTGGGTATTGTCTCGGACCTTCAGGGACCGGGGTCCTGTGTTAAGGAACCCACACCCCTGGACCTATATAGCATCCTGGCATCAGTAGCGTTTAGTCCTGGGAGAGACCAAGGCACTGGAGCCCAGAATCCAGCCCTCCAAGGAGAGGCATTATAGGCAACACCCCACGCAGGCAGGGCCCGGGTACCGTACACCTTGGCTTTGAAGCACTTCGGACGGATCCGGCTAGCTATCCTGGGTCCCGAGACCTCCGAGGGACAGCTAGACGTGACCAACACCTAAGACACTGGCGAAAAAACTAAAGCACTCTCAGTGGGAGGGGGTTATATAGGGAGGAACTTCCTGTGAAGTTGATTACACCAGTGTCCACACCTGAAGGTACCCATATGTAATGACTATGCGCTCTGTGTCCCGTGATGTACGATAAAGAAATAAACTTTTTGCCTTTAGTTATACTTTAGGGTCAGGACAGTACTCGGAATGCTCACTCTTTTCTTTTATTATCTATGGGATTTTATGATCTATGGGATTTTGACCGTTTTTGATGGATCGATCGCTCCGAGATAATAATATCCCAACAGCTGCCCACTCAGTTACAAGGAAGGCTGGTTGTTTATTACGTTTGTCTTCTGCCAATATCCAGGAGTGTCTATTCCGCATGTGTGGTTTGTTTTGCTCCAAAGGCTAAAGAGGGCGGTACAGGTGAATGCATTTCCTGTGTACAATACATAGGAAATTCTAGAAGCGCTGTGACGCCATACTATATCTCATTCTGCAATCCCATTTGAAATGTCACTATTTATATATTAACCAGTGCAAACAGCACACTGCAAGAATGTCTCACTGCCTCGGAAGCTGTTTACGTAACATTTACAACTTTAGTATTCCTTAAAGGCATATTAATAGACATGTAGTCCAGAAAAGTGAGAGTTGCATAGAATAACTATATAATAAACAGAAGCAGCATTATACACACTGTATGGATAATATAAAAGAACCAGAAGAAAAGTGATGCTATTGCCAAAACAACCAATCATGGTCTTTATGTTCCCAGTGCAAATCGAAGGAAAAAAAAAGACAAAATGTCATTGGTTGCCACGGGAAGAAGCTGTTGCTTGCAATAACAAAATTAGGTTTCAAGATTAAAATGATAAATAAAAAATTATAATATTTATTAGAAAATTACAAAAAAAAATTTAATTGTTTTTCTTATTTTCCTTGCTGTAGCTTTTACTTATTTATGAAATGTTTATTTTAAAAAGTAATTTACGCTTTTCAAAACATTAACAATCAAACAGCGAGGAGAACAGTGGGGCTTGTTTTCCTTGTAGTTTATATTCAAAATTGTGGATGTGAAGCATTTAATAAACATTGAATATCGAACATAAAACATTGAAGCAAGCTGAACAAAGTGTGTAATTCTTTCTGAATGACAGTCCCAGCATATGACAGGCAGGTTTCCTCTGTGTACAGCTAGTCCAGTAATGTCACATTGCTCACGAATCCAAATCAGAACTGTGCCAACCCCTTGATGACAGATGACAGCTTGCCTTTTAATTTGCAATAAATCCGTTGCTGGAAGCTTTGTCTTACCATAGCTAACCAAAGCCAGATCAACTCACTATCACGGCTTAATAAGGCAGTATGCAGGCTTAGCAAGATAAACTGTAGGATCCATCCATTGCATGCTGCTGCAACCACCCCCCCCCCCCCCATCTTGGCCTTAAAGGGGAGTTTCACTTTTTAAATATAAATATCCCTGTAATACACAAGCTTAATGTATTCTAGTTAGTCTGTAAACTAAGGTCTGTTTTGTTAGGTTGTTACAGCATTTAGTTTATAATCTAGAAATAGACCGTGGCCATCTTAAGTGTGGGCATCATGAAGCCAGACTGTATGACTTCCTGGATTTCAGCTTTGCATATCTCGCACATGCTCAGTGCTGCACAAGCAATGTAATAGGTTTCAGTCAGGTTTGCAAGGACTACTGATAAACATGATGCCTATCCCAGAAACCCTTGCAAATAGCCTTGTGACTTAATAGCCTAGGCTAATAAGGAGGAGGAAGTAATAAAAGGACTACAAAATAAAGGTATTTACAAGCAACAAAATAAATAAAAATTGTCCATTCTGAACACTATGAGATTGGGGCATACAGCACAGACAAACATAAAAAAATGGATGGAACTCTACTTTAAACTGACCATATACAACACAACATCCTTAAATCCAAGAACAAATATGAAATGTATTGCAGCTTACCATTCCTTACATTAGGTGGCTGCATTATTTTCCTTTGTTAGGCCGCGTACACACGAGCAGACAGATTTGTTCAAATCGGTCAGGCCGACCGATTTGAACAAATCTGTCTGCTGGGGACATATTGGTTTGATTGTGTACACACGATCAAACCAAAATCCCCGCCGCCAGACGGAGCGCTGACGTGGCGGTGACGTTGACGCCGCCACGTCACCGCATCAGGAAGTAAAACACTTCCGCGCATGCGTGGAAACCATTTGGAAAATCTCTACACTCACTGGCCAATCAGAACAAAGAATGAGCCCTTTTTTACCATGTATCCACTAGGCAAAGAAAAGAAATTAGGACAGGTCCAATGAAATTGCCAGGGAGAGCCAGGAGCAGGGCCGAACTGGCCCTTGAGACAATTTAAGTGGTGACTGCAGCGCACCCATCCCCTCTAGTTGTCCCTTATTAAGAGTGCCTGTCCCTCATTCCGAAAGGTTCCTCTTTTAGACCTGAAATAAATATACTGTCAATATAGTGTAGTGTTTTAGTCAAGGGAAAGAGGTGCTGTGTAATGTAAAGGGGTCCAGAGCTGTGAGGTGCTGTGTAATGTAAAGGGGGCCAGCGCCGTGTAATGTAAAGGGGGCCAGCGCCGTGTAATGTAAAGGGGGCCAGCGCCGTGTAATGTAAAGGGGGCCAGCGCCGTGTAATGTAAAGGGGGCCAGCGCCGTGTAATGTAAAGGGCTCCAGAGCCGTGTAATGTAAAGGGCTCCAGAGCCGTGTAATGTAAAGGGCTCCAGAGCTTTGAGGTGCTGTGTAATGTAAAGGGCTCCAGAGCTGTGTAATGTAAAGGGCTCCAGAGCTGTGTAATGTAAAGGGCTCCAGAGCTGTGTAATGTAAAGGGCTCCAGAGCTGTGTAATGTAAAGGGCTCCAGAGCTTTGAGGTGCTGTGTAATGTAAAGGGCTCCAGAGCCGTGTAATGTAAAGGGCTCCAGAGCTGTGTAATGTAAAGGGCTCCAGAGCTGTGTAATGTAAAGGGCTCCAGAGCTGTGAGGTGCTGTGTAATGTAAAGGGGTCCAGTAGGTGCAGTTGTGGAGAGGGGGTACACAGTAGTGACAAAGATATATTAAAAGATGCAGGGGACACAGTGGGGTGTTTTTACATTTTAACATGAGGGGGCGCTTTTAACCCCCGCTAGCAGTCAAAGAAAGGGTACAATGCGACTGTATCGCCGCTGCCGAAGCGCCCCCCTCTAAAAACATTTCAGCGGATGCCCATGGACAGGTCCCATAAGAAAGATTAGCAAATCTCTCAGCAGCCATCATTGTCGGTGAGCTTTGTGCCCATCTATGGACACCCCTCAGTGCCAAGTCCTTAGCCTGGAAAAGAAAAAGAATGCAGCCATCACATCTAAAGACTGGTAAGCTGCAATATATATCATTCCTCTTCTTGCCCTTAGATTGCCTTTCACCTTAGAACCACTTCAAGCACAGTTAACAACAGTCAGGCAATGGGTTAACTTCTGGAAGTGACAACAAGAATGTACGAGTGTCGATGACAGGGTCATCTAGTCTATTGGAAAACCTCTTCACCCACTGACCAATCAGAAAGAAGGAATGACCCCTTTTCACCATGTATCCAGCAGGAGAAGAAAATACGTTAGGTCAGGTTCCAGAAGGATGAGAAAATATTCCCCCAGCTTTCATTCCCAGTGGGCTGTGTGCCCATCTATGGACACCCCCTAAGTGCTTACCTTGAAAAAAGAAAAGGAATGCAGCCTTCACATCTAAAGACTGGTAAACGTTCTTGTTCTTGCCTTTAGATCTTCTTTAAGCCGTAACACAACTCCGAACACGGCTCATAACAGTCAGCCAATGGGTTAACTTCTGGAAATGACAACAAGAACGTACGAGTGTCGTCATCACTTGCTGGGGTCATCCAGTGTATTGGAAAACCTCTACACCCACTGACCAATCAGAAAGAAGGAATGACCCCTTTTCACCATGTATCCAGCAGGAGAAGAAAAAAGTTGGGGCAGGTCCCAGAAGAAGGATAAGCAAATCTCTCCCCAGCTTACGTTCTGAGTGAGTTATGTGCCCATTTATGGACACCCCCTTAGTGCCAAGTCCATAAACTTAAACAAGAAAACTAATGCAGCCATCATATCTAAAGACTGGTAAGCTGCACTATATTACTGTCTTGTATTTAGATATTCTTTAAGCCAGAACACCACTCACAACAGTCACTTAATGGGCCAACTTCTCCAAGTGACAACAAGAACGTACGAGTGTCGTCATCATCACGGACGAGATCATCTAACATCATGGAAAACCTTGACACTCACTGACCAATCAGAAAGAAGCAATGATACCTTTTCACTATGCATCCAGAGGGAGAATAAAAAAGTTGGGGTAGGTCCCAGAAGAAGGATAAGCAAATCTCTACCCAGCCTTCATTCTCAGTATCTATGTGCCCATCTGCACCCCCCCTAGGTACCAAGTCCTTAGCCTGGAATAAGAAAACTAATGAAGCTATCACATCTAAAGACTGGTAAGCTGCAATATAATATGTTCTTGCCTTTAGATATTCTTCAAGCCATAACACCACTCACAATCAGGGTGTCAAAAATTCTTGCACCAGCCCTAGGTGAAACCTCATTTTGCCACCCCCCCCCCCCCCCCTTGGCTTCACCCCTGACTCCACCCTCTTTTCCCTGCCCATGTATACCCCACCTTTTTAATGAACCGCCTATCAAATGCAGCCTCACCAGCTCCCATCAAATGCACTTTTACCAGCGCCCATCAAATGCACTTTTACCAGCGCCCAGCAAATGCACTTTTACCAGCGCCCAGCAAATGCAGCCTCACCAGCGCCCAGCAAATGCAGCCTCACCAGCGCCCAGCAAATGCAGCCTCACCAGCGCCCAGCAAATGCAGCCTCACCAGCGCCCAGCAAATGCAGCCTCACCAGCGCCCAGCAAATGCAGCCTCACCAGCGCCCAGCAAATGCAGCCTCACCAGCGCCCAGCAAATGCAGCCTCACCAGCGCCCAGCAAATGCAGCCTCACCAGCGCCCAGCAAATGCAGCCTCACCAGCGCCCAGCAAATGCAGCCTCACCAGCGCCCAGCAAATGCAGCCTCACCAGCGCCCAGCAAATGCAGCCTCAACAGCGCCCAGCAAATGCAGCCTCAACAGCGCCCAGCAAATGCAGCCTCAACAGCGCCCAGCAAATGCAGCCTCAACAGCGCCCAGCAAATGCAGACTCACCAGCGCCCAGCAAATGCAGACTCACCAGCGCCCAGCAAATGCAGACTCACCAGCGCCCAGCAAATGCAGCCTCAACAGCCCCCAGCAAATGCAGCCTCAACAGCCCCCAGCAAATGCAGCCTCAACAGCCCCCAGCAAATGCAGCCTCAACAGCCCCCAGCAAATGCAGCCTCAACAGCCCCCAGCAAATGCAGCCTCAACAGCCCCCAGCAAATGCAGCCTCAACAGCCCCCAGCAAATGCAGCCTCAACAGCCCCCAGCAAATGCAGCCTCAACAGCCCCCAGCAAATGCAGCCTCAACAGCCCCCAGCAAATGCAGCCTCTCCAGCGCCCAGCAAATGCAGCCTCACCAGCGCCCAGCAAATGCAGCCTCACCAGCCCCCAGCAAATGCAGCCTCACAAGCGCCCATCAATGAATGTTTGCTTGCTTCCATCTGGGAGTCAGGACACAGGCTGCCTGCTGATGCTGAGATTAGTTGCTTGCTGCAGAGAAAAGAGAGTGGGAACACCAGTGGGCGGGCGCCCCTAGGCGGCTGCCTAGTGGTAGCACTGGCCCTGCTCACAATAGTCACTCAGTGAGTCAACCACTGTGACAACCAGAACGTACGAGTGTTGTATACGAGTGTCATCACTGATGGGGGTCATCCAACATATCGGAATTCTCTACACCCATTAACCAATCAGAAAGAAGCAATGACACCTTTTCACTATGCAGCTAGAAGGAGTATAAAAAATGTTGGGGCAGGTCCCAGGAGGATAAGTAAATCTCTCCCCAGCCTTCGTTCCTAGTTATTATTATTATTATAATACAGGATTTATGTAGCGCCAACAGTTTGCGCAGCGCGTTACAACATCAGGGAAGACAATACAGTTACAATACAGGAGGGATCAGAGGGCCCTGCTCATTAGAGCTTACAGTCTAGAACTATGTGCCCATTTATGAACACCACCTAGGTGCCAAGTCCTTAGCCTGGAATAAGAAAACAAATGCAGCCAACAGATCTAAAGGCTGGTAAGCTGCAATATAATACGTTCTCGTTTTGAAATATTCTTCAGGCCAAAGCAATACTACAAGCATAGCTCACAACAGTCACTCAATGGGTTAACTTCTGTAAGTGACAACAAGAACGTACGCGTGTCGTCACTGCTGGCGGGGGTCATCCAGCATATTGGAGAATCTCTACACTCACTGACCAATCAGAAAGAATCAATGGCCTCCAGAAGGAGAGTAAAAAAAAGTTGAAGGATGAGAAAATCTCTCCCCAATAAGCTATGTGCCCATCTATGGACATCCCCTTAGTGCCAAGCTTGAAATAGGAAAACTAATGCAGCCATCACATCTAAAGACTGGTAAGCTACACTATACTACATTTGTGTACTTGGGTTTAGACCCTTTAAGAGGCAACACAACAGTCAGTCAA
Source organism: Rana kukunoris (assembly GCA_029574335.1). NCBI lineage: Eukaryota > Metazoa > Chordata > Amphibia > Anura > Ranidae > Rana > Rana kukunoris. Next base: position 63,447,495 of record CM056053.1, on the reverse strand, counting down.
TGGGTTAACTTGCTGTAAGTGACAACAAGAACGTATGAGTGTTGTAATTTCTGGTGGGGGTCATCAAATATATTGCAAAACCTTTAAACCCTTTGGCCAATCAGAAAAAAGGAATGACCCCCTTTCATCATGTATCTAGAAGCAGGAAAAAAAAGTTGGGGCAGGTCCCAGAAGAAGGATGAGCCTTGATCACAGACACCCCTTAGTGGCCAGTCCTATCCTGGAAGAGATGAGAGGGAAGGGATTGGATGGCACTCACCCCACATGGTCCCCCAGCTGAGTGTCAGCTCCTAGGCACAATCCTTGCACAGTAGATGAGGCCAGGCAGGCGGCAGCAGCATGATGAAGCAGAGAGAAGCTCCCACAATCACGGTGTCAGCCCTGGGCTGCTGACGTCAATGTGCATCTTGTTTAGAGTGTAACATTTCCATTTCCCCGGCTGTAACCCGATTCCAGGAAATCACATGACGTCAGTCTTGTCAGCCCAATTAGCAGAAGAATAAACCATTTTCAGGAGGAGGAGGAGGGGGAGAAGGAGGGGCCCCAACAAGTTGCTGACAGGGGCCACACCCCTCCGCTGACATTTCCGAACACTCCTCTCCTGTCTGAGGCTGGAGGGGCAACGTGTCTGCAAAGAGCTCCGCCCTGTGCTGGGACTTGTAGTCCTCCTAGACATATATCCTACCAGGGATCACCAGCAGGCTGCCTACCGTAATCACCCCCCTCCCCTCCACTGCCATGGACAGAGAGATCGCAGCTGTGCCGAGACTCCATGTGTGCGTCCTAGTGCCTGGCGCTGACATCATCGTGACGTCATTGCCCCTCCAAAGCTCATTCACATGAATAATGATCAGGGAGAGTCAGGCTGGGGTGTGACGTCACCCATCCCCGGGGGGTACAGTGACATCAGCAGAGTCTGATCTTTGGGACCGGAAACTGTGACAGTACATCCCATAATTATTATAGAGTTCATATTCACTGATACAGCAGAATACCAAGAAGTACAATGTAACTTTCAGAAAGTAGACATCTGAAGAACTTTACAACTCTTATCCCAAATCAACAATGTAGCATTTTGCAGCTGAGCATTTCTTAAAGTGACACTGTAAAAAAAAAAAAAAAAAAACTTCTATACAAGTATATTCTTAACCGTAAATGGGCTGGCGTAACCGCGCCTAATTCAAAAAAGGCAGGTAGGGGGCGTGATCCATGTAAATGAATCGTAACCCCACGTAATTGACGCTTTTTCCGAACGGCGCATGTGCCATCCGTGGGCGTATCCCAGTGCGCATGCTCAAAATAATGCGGTGTGCGCAAGTACGTTCGTGAATCGGCGTATCTAGCTGATTTGCATATTCGATGCGTAAAATGATGGAAGCGCCACCTAGCGGTCAGCGTAAATATGCAACTAAGATACGACGGCCTAAGAGACTGACGCCGGTGCACCGTCATACTCCGATCCCCATCACAGACTACTGCGGAAGTGCTGTGGCGGCAAACTGCGCATGCGCGATGCGTTCCAAACACATCTGCGATGCATTCCAATGCATTTACGACAGTGCACACCTCGTTCGGCATCCAGGCTCTTTCCCTAACATCCCCGTGGATTGGAGGATGTTAAAAAAAGAGCCAGGAGGCCGAGCGAGCGCAGCGAGCCGTCCAAGCGAAGCGAGGACGTGAGGCCGACTGGCCACTTACCTCTAATGCCGCGTACACACGGTCGTTTTTTGTGATGGAAAAAAACGAAGTTTTTAAAACGTCACTTTCAAAGACAATTTTGCATACACACCATCGTTTTTTTCACAAAAAGCGAGGTTACGTTCACCACTCTTTTCCATTGAAGCTCGCTTCATAACTAGCTTCTGGGCATGCGCGGGTTAAAAAATGTTGTTTTAAACGACGTTTTTGCTACACACGGTGACTTTTGTGAAACAAAAAACGACGTTTTGAAAAACGACACAAAAAATTCAAGCATGTTGGAATTTTTTTTGGGTCGTTTTTTTTAAGACAAAAAACGACGTTTTGCCCACACATCAATTTAAATGACGTTTTAAAAAACGTCGTTTTTTTTTTCATCGCAAAAAACGACCGTGTGTACGCGGCATAAGTCCACATCGCCAAGAATGACGGCTTCGCAGGTCGTAAATCCATTGGAACGCATCACAATTGCGTTTGGAACGCATCGCGCATTCGCAGTTGCCTGCTACGGCACTTCTGTAGCATTGTGTGATGGGGAGCCAAATATGACGCGTCACCGGTCGTATCTAAGCAAAATTCCAGCGTATCTTGCTTTCAGAATACAGAAAACAGATACGCCGGCGCATCTCGATATACGCCAACGTAACTTCTTTCAGAATCTGGCCCATAGTTTGCACTTGTAGTGCTTATGTCCTATAATACCTTAGGAGTCAGTGGGAAGAACCACAGCAATTGAGGGGGGAAGGGGGTTGGGTGGAACAACAGGTATTCACCAGGAGCGGACTGACATAGGGCCCCCGGGCAATAGGCGATTATGGGGCAACACAGTATACACACATACAGTATACATACACAATATACACACTGATTTTTGGATACTTTTCCTAGTTTTACTGAGGTTGGCATCCCTGATGGGGCCCTCGGGCACTGCCCGAATAGTCAGTCTGCCCCTGGTATTCACACTATCTATAGTGTAGTTTTATCTACGAAGGGTTGGCCAGGGTGACATTTCCTGTAGGGTCACTCTTGTCCTTGTTGTCCGATTGCTCTGGTTTTCATTTTACAAATTATTCAAAAATGAATCAAGTTGAATATGAACGTTATTGTATATCCAATTGCTGGATATTAAAGTATATTCACACTTCCAACTGTGTCTTTTGTAAATAGGAATGTTGAAGATTCTGACTGGCACTTAGTATATTCTATGGGGCCCATCCACACCTCTGCGACCCTCTGCTCGAAGAAAAAAAATACAGATGCGTTTTTTGGGGCAGCATCATAGATGGTGATAAGTCTGCACATAGTAACAGAGCCATTTATGTACCTATTTGATTGATGTAGCTGGCCACCTACACCATAGTTACCAATGCTTTTTATGCTTGCTGCTACAGAGATAATTGTTGACCTTCACACACAATACTTTCTTGAACATTATGGAACACTATATACATACAGGATTATTAAAGCAAGCTATAAATCAATTTTTAGTTTCTTAAAGGGAACTTGTACTTTACCTGTACCCAGCGGGAACGCAGGGGAACGCAGTTCTGGCACCTCTAGCTCTGAATGTATGTAATGGCAAGGGGTGCTGGGGTGTACTGAAGCGTCTATTGATGCTGGCTGCTGGGGGGTCTATTGGTGCTCGGAGGTGGGTAGGGGGTGGAACCAAGGAATGGTGCTCGGAGGTGGGTAGGGGGTGGAACTAAGGAATGGTGCTCGGAGGTGGGTAGGGGGTGGAACTAAGGAATGGTGCTTGGAGGTGGGTAGGGGGTGGAACCAAGGAATGGTGCTCGGAGGTGGGTAGGGGGTGGAACCAAGGGATGGTGCTCAGAGGTGGGTAGGGGGTGGAACCAAGGAATGGTGCTCGGAGGTGGGTAGGGGTGGAACCAAGGAATGGTGCTCGGAGGTGGGTAGAGGGTGGACACAAGAGGTGACTCAGAAGGAGGGAGTTCTTGCACCTATTCTCTGCCTGTACCTAAATTGGCATTCAAGTCTTATACTAACTTTGCTTAAAAATGTCCCCACCCCCCCACCTATTATTATATTATTTTATAGGATTTGTATAGCGCCAATAGTTTGTGCATCGCTTTACAACATGAGCATGAGGACAGACAGTACAGTTACAATACAATTTCATACAGGAGTAATCAGAGGGCCCTGATTAGCGTTTACAATCTACCTATCCTGACTAACCTGTCCTGCCTAACCACTTCTGGCTCAGACCCACTGCTCCCTGCTCACCATAATCACTTGTAAACACAGAAGTCTTGCTTTTGTGTTTACAAGTGACAGCTTGTTTACCAGTGGCACTCACAGATCTGCTAAACGGTGCCCACTAAGTGCAAGATGGAAACAAGGGAGATGCAGGTTCCTGTGGTGCAGTGTGAGCTCCTTGCAAGTGAAAGAGGTGGAGCCAACTATGGTGAACATGAAATGTGGATGGAGGATTGTCAGAAAAGGGTTTACCCTTTGGTGGCGCTGTGGGTCCCATGGTTCGCAGTACCAGTATCCACCAGCAGGTGTCTTCTTGCAGCCAGGATCTGTGTTGGGGGATCACCTGATGGTGGCACTGTCAGATCCATGGACTGTAGTACCGGTGTCCACCAGCAGGTGTATTCTGGCAGTGTGGGGAAGGCAGCACCTCCTGTGCTCATGTGTTACCTGAGAACAATAACTGCAGTCTCAGAAATACCCGGCAAGCCCTCACATGCTTGCCTTGGTATCTCTCCCCCTGACCTTGAGCCTGCAATCAAGACCTTGAGCCTGCAATCAAGACCTTGAGCCTGCATCTGATCTGATCTATTCTGACCTGATCCGATCTGATCCTTATTCCTATCCCGAGCTCATCCTGGACCTGTCCCTCCTGAATTACCTTGGATCCCTGCCCTGAAGCATATCCATCTATCCTCTCCCTGTCCTGTTGGTTTGCCGTCCTTACCGATCTGCTGATCTCCCTGTGTATGACCCCGGCCTGTTTTTTTTTTTTACGAATTCCGGTATCTCCCATTTATTGTACACTACACTATGTATATAGTGCAAATCTGAACTCTACATGTAGCGTAACTCTGAATTCTGCACTTTGTGTGTAAAACCCTTGAACTCTGCACTCTGTACTGACTATGTACTGTACTACGCAATGTGACCCATGGAAGATTGATGTGCTGTTCAGACTCGTAATGATTTGGGAGCAGTGTAGATGGTGCATAGTTCCACTGCTGCAGGAGTGCCGGCAAGGAAGTGGAGCTAGTCTCTGCTCCTGTGACCACTGGAGAGAGGAAGGAAGAAAGCTACGGTTCCGCACATCTCTGCTTGTAGTGTAGTGGTGGAAGAGACAACCTCAGCCTAGGCTCCCGCCAGGCCAGGCTCCCAACACGTTTTGCCCCAACCCCCAGAGCTTCGTCATAAGCTTTGGGGCGGGGTGAAGTGAGTTGGGGGCGTAGCCTGGCTGGAGCCCAGGCTGGGGTTGTCTCTTCCACCACTACACTACACGCATGGATGTGCGGCACCGGGAATACCTTCCTTCCTCTCTCAACTATTCTATGCTTTTCTGGTATTTAATGCCCCTTTAAGACCCTCCCACAGAAATTTGACCACACCCTCTATTTGATGCGGTTTGGGGGGTGTGTGTGGGAAGGGGGGATTGTGATTGAGTTACTGCACACATTTCTGATAAGAAAAGGTCCTGTGTATACTACCTATTTGTGATCTGCTCTGGCCCTGCAAGGGAGAGGGGGGAGCACCACCAACAGCTGGGAAATGGGGGCCTATGAGTGACGTCATGACTCCTGTAATTCCTAGCTATTGTCAAATGCTCTCCGACACAGGGAAGCCATAGCTGAGGGGTCATGTGACCAGACCAGACTTAAAGCGGAGGTTCACACAAAAAGTTCACACAAAAAGTGAACCTCCGCTTTTTAAATCCCTCCCCCTGGCACCTTTCAGGAGGGAGGGGGTGCAGATACCTGTCTGAGACAGGTATTTGCACCACTTCCGGGTTCGGATCCCCGCGGGGAATCCAGCCTGTGACCTCACTCCCCCCGCTGTCCTCTGGGAAACACTGTTCCCGGGAGAGATCGGGGGCCAGTGACGGCGCGCGGCGATCCTCGTCCATGCGCAGTAGGGAATCGGGCAGTGAAGCCGCAAGGCTTCACTGCCTGATTCCCTCACCGAGGATGGCGGCAGAAGCAGCCGAGGACCGAGCGATTGCTCAGCTTCGGCTGCTGACATCGCGGGCTCGCTGGACAGGTAAGTGTCCATTTTTTAAAAGTCAGCAGCTGCACTATTTGTAGCTGCTGGCTTTTAAAAAAAAAAAATCGGCCGAACCTCCACTTTAACCACTTCCATACCAGGCACTTACGCACCTTCCCGCCCAAGCCAATTTTCAGCTTTCAGCACTGTCGCAATTTGAATGACAATTGCGCGGTCATGCTACATTGCACCCAAACAAAATTGGCGTCCTTTTTTCCCCACAAATAGAGCTTTCTTTTGGTGGTATTTGATCACCTCTGCGATTTTTTTTTTTTGCGCAACAACTAAAAATAGAGCGAAGATTTTGAAAAAAAAATAAAGTTTTTATTTTTTTCTGTAAATTTTTTTGTAAATGAGTATGTTTTCTCTTTCAATTACGGGCACTGATATGGTGGCACTGATGGGCACCGATGAGGTGGCACTGATGGTCACCAATGAGGTAGTTCTGATGGGCACCGATTAGGTAGCACTGATTGGCACTGATAGGCGGCGCTGGTATGGGGCACTGATGGGCACTCATGGGCGGCACTGATGGGCACTCATGGGCGGCACTGATGGGCACTCATAGGCGGCACTGGGCACTCATAGGCGGCACAGGTGGGCACTCATAGGCGGCACAGGTGGGCACTGATAGGCGGCACAGGTGGGCACTGATAGGCGGCAGAGGTGGGCACTGATAGGTGGGCACTGGGCATGGATTGGCACTGTGGGGTGGCACTGACAGACACTGGGGTGGCACTGATGATCACTGAGGGGTGGCACTGATGGATCAATGTTGCCAATCAGTGCCCATGTGTGGGCACTGATTGGCATCATTTTTTTTTACTGCCCCTTTTTTTTTTTTTTGCTGACTTTTTTTTTTTTTTTTGTCTTTTTTCTTTTTTGCCCTTTTTTTTTTTTTTTAAGTTCCCTGGTGGTCTAGTGTGGGCACTCCCTGGTGGTTCGTGTGGCGATCCGAGGGGGGGCTGCGCTGATAAACAATCAGCGCGAGCCCCCCTTGTCAGGAGAGCCGCTGATCGGCTCTCCTCTACTCGCGTCTGTCAAACGCGAGTGAGGAAGAGCCGTCGGCGGCTCTTCCTGTTTACATCGTGATCAGCCGTGATTGGACACGGCTGATCACGTGGTAACGAGGCTCCGCCGGAGACTCGTTACCGAGATCGGAGGTGCAGGGTGTCAGACTGACACCCCGCATCACCGATCGCCGCGCTGCGCGCCCGCACGGGCACGTGCGGCATGAAATCGTGCAGGACGTTTGAGAACGTCCAGTCACGATTTCATAACCACTTCCCGGCCGTAAATCGGCTATTGGCCGGGCGGGAAGTGGTTAAAAATAGGAGGATAGGCTGGAATTCTACTTTAAGTAGAACTCTGGATTAAACTTCCCCAGGAGTGGAGTCCTCTTCTTTTCTCCTATAGCAGTGGGCAGTCCTTAACGCTGTATAGAACCACACATCATGTAGCTTGAGCTTCATTCTGTACAGCACTGCTATAAAGTGAGCCTAGGCTGCTGTGATAATGGTGGTATACATGAAGCCATAGGAGAACCTGAACTGGGTCAAATAACACAAACCAAGTGGACAGAGCATAATGTCAATGGGAAGCGGCACTGGGGTGAAATTTAGTATTTCAGCAAAAATTGCATTTCTTGTTTCAGGGGCTCCTGGGCACATTTATTTGAATTTTTCTACTAAACCTGGAGTTAGGTTTCAAAGGATCCAGTCTGCCACTGACTGAAGATAAGTAACAAGGCCAGTAGTATGCTGGCCTGAATTTATGGGAGGAGCCCGGGGGTATTTAACCAGCCCACTCACCTGTGGTTGGTTTCCTGTGAGCGATACCCACCCTCCCATCCCCTTTTTAGGACATTTCTCAAATTAATTTCTCTCCACAAAATATTCATCTCTAATCTTGGGTATGCCCCCTCATTTTTGCATACTGTCCATCAGATCAGGGCACACTTTAGGTCTATTTAATGTGGTAAGTCTTATGCAGGGGCGGACTGACCATTGAGGAACTCGGACACTGCTCGAGGGCCCCATGCCACTAGGGGGCCCCATCAGGGTTGCCAGGCTCATTAAAACCAGGGACAGTATGTAAAAATCATTTTTTTTTTACATCTGTCCCTGATATGTCCAAAAACTACATGCTTTTGATGTGAAAATCCCGAGATTTTAGCTGCCCCGCCTCTGTACTGCCACCTGGCTTGGTGGCCATCTGTAAGCCTGGGGGCCCCATAATCTTCTATTGCCCCTGGTCTTATGTCAAGTCTATCTATCTTGTTCATATCTGTATCGGACATAGGGGTTCGACCATAAATAATGTACTTTCTGGTATGAAGAGCATGTGACTCTTCCTCCCACAAAGGTGCCTCCTTGGCAAAGCCAGGCTTCATCGCTGTCATGTGGAGGCAGAGGAAAGTGTTCTTAGCCCTGTGTAATCTCCAACCAGAGCAACTAAGAATTTACATGGGCTACTGAAGCAGCAAGAAAAACCAGTAAAAGCAGCTTTAGGGGATCAGGTCATTAAAGCTAAATTCCAGGGAAAGAAAAAAAAATGCTCCCTTGCATTGGGGCAGCCCAATGCTCATTTAAGTCTAGAGGGCCACAAAAAGCAGTTATATTTTCCCGATCTTCACAGCCTTAACTGCCCTACATTCTAGTGAATGGATGCCCATTAGGGTTGCCACCTTTTCTTCAAGTCAACCCCGAACACTTTAGCGGCACACAGCAATTTATACATATAGTATATTTTGCAATTAAATAACATTTCTAACCATATGAAGTTAATCAGAATCCGCAGAGTTCCCTTTTGACATCTGAATTTGCAGAGTTCCCTTACACTGTAAGGGTGGACTCTGCAGACTCTGATGTAAGGGAAGCTCGGGGAACAAGGAATGCTCTGCTTTAAGGGGGAACACTGAGAACTCTGAACATCTGTGTGTGTGTGTGGGCAGGGCCAGCCTTTGGGGTGTGCGAGCTGTGCGGCCGCACAGGGCGCCATAGGCAACAGGGGCACCGTGCGGCCATCACAGCTTGTGAGTCGCAGTCAGTTACTCACATGATCATCACAGGAGTCCGACTCCTACACAGCAGCAGCCGCTGCCAGGTCCCCTTGCCCTGGGACTGGGTGAAGAGCAACTCATCATCTGCGGCACCTGAAAAAAATGGCTGCTGCCGGGCCACCCAAGAAGCACACTGCGCATGCGCTGCCACTGCTCGGGAAAGCCCAAAAAAAGCTTGGCTATTCTCGGGCAGACAGCGCATGCGCAGTGGCGCCTAAGCGCCAGGCGGCGCCATTTTTAAATGCAAAGCCGCACCGTCCACCGAAAGGAAAGTCACACTAATGAACATCTTTTAAAGTACCCATGGACTAAATGATTTTTTAAGCCCTGTACACACGATCGGTTTGTCTGATGAAAACGGACCGATGGACTGTTTTCATTGTGTGTGGGCCCCATCGGTTTGTTTTCCATCGGTGAAAAAAAATAGAACATGTATTAAAATTTTCCTATGGATAAAAAACCGAATGTCTGTGTGGAACTCCATCGGAGAAGAATCCATGCATGCTCAGAATCAAGTCGACGTATGCTCGGAAGCATTGAACTTCATTTTTCTCAGCACGTCGTAGTGTTTTACGTCTCCGCATTGGGCACGGTCGGATTTTTGAGTGATGGTGTGTGGGCAAGACTGATGAAAGTCAGTTTCATCGGATATCCGATGAAAAAATCCATCGGATTGGATTCCATCAGATATCCGATCGTGTGTACAGGGCATGAGAGATTTATCAAATATCAGCTATTTCTTTTATTCAAAAAAACAACGGAGACAAAATATTTGATTGATTGCACACTAACAATAATTTTTCAGCTGAAGAAAGAAATTGTAGCCTTTACAAGAGCTTGATCACTGAAGATAGGGAAGTGATCTCACCTACTGCTACCAGTAATGAAATATCTGCTTTCGTAAGCGGAGGATGTGAGCCTGATTTCATAAAGGAAATTATTTGCAATTTATTTACCATAAAGCTGAGCTACAGGTATATACAAAAAATAAAAAAAATAAAAAAAATCGATATTTCATCTTGCTATGTATTCTAAAAAGAAGTTTACATGCATTTTGAGAAGCTGAGTACCTACCTGAACATATCTTTATATTACCTACCTTTGGTTCCCTGCATAAAAAGAACTGTAGAGAAAGGGAAGCAGTACAAGCAGAATAGGCACTACTACATTGTCACAGAGCCAATGGTCAAAGCTGTATTGTTCAATGCAGAAAAAATAAATAAAAATTTGGTCTGGTTATGGTGTTTGCAGGGCCGTTTGAAGGAGTTAGGGGGCCCCAAGCAAAATGGACATGGAGCCCCCCCCCCCAGTGAGCCAGTGTGCCCATCGATTGTTGCTACTATGCCCCATCAAATGCTGTCAGTGTGCCCATCAATTGTCGCTATTGTGCCCCATTAGATGCTGCCAGTGTGCCCACCAATTGTAGCTACTGTGCCCCATCAGATGCTGCCAGTGTGCCAATCAATTCTCGCTACTGTGCCCCATCAAATGCTGCCAGTGTGCCCATCAATTGTCGCTACTGTGCCCCATCAGATGCTGCCAGTGTGCCAATCAATTCCCGCTACTGTGCCCCATCAAATGCTGCCAGTGTGCCTATCAATTGTCGCTACTGTGACCCATCAAATGCTGCCAGTGTGCCCATCAATTGCCGCTACTGTTTTTCATTTGCTTTGCTCACCTTTTTATCTGGACTCTCTGTCACTCAGTCTGGTTTGGTCGGGCAAACTTTGGCTTCTCTTCCTGGTTCCCTGGTCCAGGCAGGCAGTTGGCCGGGCCGCTTGGGCGGGAGGAGGAGGAGCCTGGAGGAGGTCGCGTCGGAAATTTGCAGGCCCTGGGCTGCAGCGGAGGTCCTCGGGAAGGGAACAGCTGGCTGAGCCGAGCTGTGGATCTAAGACACTGGTCTGGCATGGCAGAATGCCGCCGCCCGCCTCGCTGACTCCGCCAAAAGGTCACTGACTGGACTGGAGGTCGGAGGGAGGACTCAGAGTCAGCAGTGAGTGCTGCTGCACACAGAGTAAGCACTCAGTGTGCACTTCCTGTCAGTCCGGCCGGGAACAGGACACTGAATCTCCTGTACCGTGCGGTACTCGGCCGGACTGACAGGAGGAAAGAAGAGGAGCTCAGCCACGCTACAGCCTGGAAAGGGGAAGTTGGGGGCCCCAGGCCAGCTCGGGCCCCCAAGCAATTGTTTGCTTTGCCTGTCCTGTAGCGACTAGTGTTGCTCACGAATATTCGCATTGCGAATATTCGCTAAGAATATTGCATATTCGAGTATTCGCGAATAACTCGAATATCGCGGTGAATATACGCGATAGCGAATATTCGTATTTTTTCAAATTTATTTTTAAAACAGATCACATGCTAGTGATCTCCATCGACGTCTAAAAAAAGCATTGCTGTATGATTAGAGACACTGGGCCGAGTAGTTGATGCGATCCTTTTATTGCGAATATTCGGCAAAAGGAATATTGCGCGATTATTTTCTCCGCCCTTCTTTTGCATCAGAGCCAATCAGAGTTCTCCCCACAGTTGCTGCCAAATATTCGACAATGCGAATATTCGGCAAAAGGAATATTGCGCGATTATTTTCTCCGCCCTTCTTTTGCATCAGAGCCAATCAGAGTTCTCCCCACAGTTGCTGCCGAATATTCGACAATGCGAATATTCAGCAAAAGGAATATTGCGCGATTATTTTCTCCGCCCTTCTTTTGCATTAGAGCCAATCAGAGTTCTCCCCACAGTTGCTACCCAATATTCGACAATGCGAATATTCGGCAAAAGGAATATTGCGCGATTATTTTCTCCGCCCTTCTTTTGCATCAGAGCCAATCAGAGTTCTCCCCACAGTTGCTGCCGAATATTCGACAATGCGAATATTCGGCAAAAGGAATATTGCGCGATTATTTACTCCGCCCTTCTTTTGCATCAGAGCCAATCAAAGTTCTCCCCACAGTTGCTGCCGAATATTCGACAATGCGAATATTCGGCAAAAGGAATATTGCGCGATTATTTTCTCCGCCCTTCTTTTGCATCAGAGCCAATCAAAGTTCTCCTACCACAGTTGTCAGAGGTTAGCAACCTCCATAGCAACCAATAGGAACCTGCCTCCCAGTTACTCCCAGTGCTGACGAGAATTTCACAATCAATTTTGCATTCGCATTAGCGAAATTTCGCATTAGCGAAATTTCGCAATAGCGAAATTTCGCAATATTGTTATTTGGACAAAATATCACGAATATTCGATTTTAGCGAATATTTCTCGAATATTCTTCTATATATTCGTGATATATCGTGAAACGAATATGGTGTATTCCGCTCAACACTAGCAGCGACAGGCCTGGGTGTTTGGCAGGGTTTCCTGAATCTTAAGTTAGTCTGAACAAATTTGCAGCTAAGGACTTGTTCACACAAGCAGAGGATGGGCAATAAAATAGGCAGCTGATCTCCATTTTTATTGTCCCCCTACTACCCACTGGCAAGTTAGCATTGCTCATAGACATGTCTGTACCCTTTGTCACAATCATGTTTTTGCAAATTTTATACAGCTTATCTCTTTTGGCAGGTGATACCCTCGCCAAACGCATCCCACTCAAATGAAAGAGACTGTACTACAAACGCAAAAAATGCATGCAGTTTCAGTGCATGAACCTGGGAGGCAGCATATCCCGTCTTAACCGTCTGTCTACTAAATCGCTTTTCAGAGCTGTCAAAATAACAGGCATTTATGTCAATGAGGCCTAAGGCAGTTCATAGTCAGGTTTTTTTATTTTAGGTGTATTCGTTTTTAATCTCATGTTTAAAATATGGTTACTCTCTAGCGCTATATATTATTATATAAACAGTGGGGCAGATTCACAGAGAAATGGATTATCGTAGCGTATCAGAAATACACTACGCCGCCGTTTTTTACCTTGCTCTACGTGGAATTCAGGTAGATTTTCTACGGTAAACGACGGCGGCGTAGTGTATTTCTCCCGTCGCAATCCATATAGACGAGTAGGGGGCGTGAAACATTTAAATTAGGCGCGTTCCCGCGGCGATCGATCTGCGCATGCTCCGTTCGCAAATTTCCCGCCGTGCATTGCGCGAAATCACGTCGTGACGTCATTCGTTGTTTATGTAGCGTACTTTACGGGCGATCCAAGTCCCGACGAGTTACGTAAATAAAAAAAAAATTTAAATAAATTCGAAGCGGGAACGACGGCCATACTTAACATGGGCTACGTAAAGTTAGAGCAGCAAAAAGCTGCTCTAACATTACGTATAAAAAAATAGACGAAAACGATTGCGACGCTCGCTCGTTTGTTCGTGAATCCCCGTAAAAACACATTTGCATATCCCGACGCATTAAAACGACGCGAACTCCTCCCAGCGGCCGCAAATAGATGGCAGCGTAGATCCGAAGGCTTACGAAGACGTAAGCCTCTCGGATCGAAGCCCGAAGCCGGCGTATCATGGTTTGAGGATTCAAACTAGTGATACGCCGCGGGAAATTTGAAATTACTCCTGTCTAACACCAGTTAGACAGGCGTAATTGTTTTGTGAATCTGCCCCAATATTTTTATAGTTTGAGGATCGTAAAAGAAGCCCCAGCTCAGCATAACCCCCTATTCCTCCTCCTGCAGATGCCTGTTGCTGATCCCAGGAGCCCGTTCACACACCTTATGCACACCACAAAGAGACTGGGACTCTTTTGGTTTATGATGTAAACAATCCTTGACAAGACAAATCATTCTGAGAGCACCGTGGGTAGCTAAAAAGAGAGCACAATGGAAGTTGTCTATTGTCAGGCAGGCTGTCTTTTAATAAAGCCTCAAATGGAAGGGTTCTGTAGGTAGCAAGGGATAGGGAGAAGAGTCACTGCCCCGCTACATTCAGTGGGGTTTTGACTAAGCTGGAGCTATTGCACTCTGTAAACAGATTTTCTCTACCCTTTTTCAACCAAGGCACCCTTTAAATGTATGCACAATGTCAAGGGCCCCCACTCTAAAATGAAAACCACTAAACTAATATTTTTACTAATCATTAGAGGTGATTTATTCCTTTACTTTCACAAACTGGTACTGACTGGTATTCTAGCTTCTCTCTTCTCCCTCAGTTTCACTCCCTCTCCGCTAACGTAACCCCAGTGCTGGAAGAGGGAGGAGGGGCAAACAAGGATGCTGTGTCTGTGCCAGTAGTCCTTCTTAATGAATGATATTAGTGGTTGTTAGAATCCCAGTGGCTGGCCTGCACAGTGCCAAAGGTTTTAATGCTGCACAATAAAAACCTGTGGCTGTGTGTATAACAAAATATCAGGCTTGATCCACTTGCTGGCTTGTGGGCTATTTTTTTTACCAATTTGTGGCAATTTTTAGGCATTTGCCATGGCACCCCTGAGGAACCCAAAAGGCACTTTTAGCTGTAGGCTAATATTCACATGTTTCTCTACACCAGCTTTTTTCAACCAGGGTGCTGTGGCACCCTGGTTGAAAAAAGCTGGTGTAGAAAAACATGTGAATATTAGCCTACAGCTCCACCTGCTGACTCAAAAGGAGAATATCAAAAATAGATGTCTTATTTACCAAAAAAAAAAAAAAAATTATATTTTAGTAGAGATCATAACCAATACACATTCCTTTGGGATGCAATTTCCACTCAGCAATATGATTCTCTGGACTTCCCAACTACATGATGATTGAAGAATCCATTGGATGAGAGTGACTCAACCTTTGGCTTTGTAATAATAGTGTTATTTGGGAACATCTGAGAATTCTGATGAACATTTTAACAAGGAGTCCTGAGGAATGTAAGAAGCAAGCCTGTGACTCAGCTTTCCAGCAACCACCCGAACGTAAAGTATTCATTTTTTAGTGGTATTGGTTTCCATAGCAGTTCTGTCCACATTGTTTATTCTTTGGACACTGCATGCTGGTGTTTGATTAAACGCACAAAAGAATTAAATTATAACCAAGTTCACAATGTCAAAATGACACAAGAACAAAGGTTCACAAAACCTGCGCTGTACTTCGCATGCATTACCAGGACTGCTTAGCAACAAAGAGCCTCTGGATCAGTTCAAAATATTGTACAAAAAGAGCAAGTTCTCCGAGATTTGTCTAAAAGCACGACTAATTCAATTATTTCTCCCCTATTACTCATTTCTAGTGACAAACAGAAGAAGCTGAGCAATTCTGCTGAATCATTGTGAGGCTTGTCCTTGTCATTTCACTTTAGATAACAATTTCTGAGCAAGGTTGTCTGAGCTGCAAATCATGATGATTTGCCCTAGTAGAGTTTGTTCTTGTTACATGCTTTTCAGCTACGATATTTATTTTTACATTGTATCAAGAAAACCAGACCACACAAGGTGACCCACATAAATAAGGGGATCACATGGGAATTAACTTAGGTCCCCAGCAATATACGGCAAGGACCCCAACCACTGTGCCATCTACCAGATTAAGGTGTATACTCACCATTTCACTAAAAAGCTGGGTTCACATATGAGCACCCTCTGCTTAGGTAGGTGTTACTAGAGTAAGGTGACCAGATTTTTAAATGAAATCTGGGGACATATTTTTTGTTTACTAGTAATGGCAACAATCAGCGACTCTCTGCCCATTGCCGCCCGCCTCACAGCCTCTCAAGTCTTACTCTTCGTGCCCCGGCTACTACTGGGTGGGGAGCGGAGGAAGATCACTCCCCCAGGGAAGGTAAGGAAATAAGCAGGTGGCTGGCCAAGATTTGTGCCAAGGCAGAAGAACATGTGAGCGAAGCTGAATGGGCATGCGCCCGAAACTGAAGAAATATTCCCTCCACTCCGACCAGCACATGATCATCAGAAAGGGGCACAGATAATGGGAAAAATACAACCCCCCTATGCTAGTAGGCACAGCGGAGCGGGGGTGTGCAATTCTATTTTTTTTATTTTAATTCTGCACTGACTGTCTTTGAAATAGCCCCTGCCCCCTACTAAATCCAATCTGGGGACAAAACCAGGGACAGACTTGGTCCAGGGACAGTGTCCTCAATCAGGGACTGTCCCCTGAAACTGGGGATGTCTGGTCACCCTATACTAGAGTTAGGATTTTTATGAGCAGGTAAATTTAAGCAGGCCCAGCTGGAAGCTAGGCCTCTTTGTTTTGATCTGTGTGGGATGGGAATGGCTCAGAGCAGCAGCTGTGACTCACAGAGATAGCATCACTCCACGGTTAACTCACTCTTGCTTCTAGAGGATTCTAGAAGTAGAGGAGGGGAAGTGGGGAGGAGCAGTCTGGAGTGTTTCAGGGAGCCCTGACCAATTCCCAATTAGGATTGGCAGGAAAGAAGGAATCCCCTGCTTCAGGTGTATGCAATGACCCAATTTGGAACCAAGTAGAAGTGCTAGCCCCGGCCCGCCTCCATGGGATATTTGGAAAAAGAAGAAATGGCTGCACATCCAAAGGTTCCAAAACAGCGTGCCTTTATTGAAAATCACCAGGATACACCAGGGACTCCAGATTTTTAGTCACATAGATGCGTTTCACACATCCGACCTGTGCTTAATCATTGGCAGGGAGCATGCCTCCTTAAATACCCAGTGTCAGCCCAGCTGGGGAGGAGTTGTCAGGTTGTGGATGGAATACTAGGCGGTTGCGCATATCTCCCAACTTTTTGAGATGGGAATGAGGGACACCTATCAGCAAAAGTATGTACGCATAGGACACACACCCTGCATAGCCCCCTTAAGGGAGCATTGTACAAAAAAACAAGATTGGTTAAGCCCACAAGTGCTTTTTTTACCACTACTATTCCTTTATATTGGCTTTTAGAATTTACAAATGCAGCATTTTAGAAATCAGATGAAAGATATAGTACTGCAAAACACTTTTTGAAAGACAAAAAGTGCATTTTATATACATCTATATAGATCAGACCAAAATGAGGAACAAATGAGAAGGAAAGAGGGACAGAGGGACATTGCTCCAAATCAGGGAGAGTCCCTCGAAATCAGGGACAGTTGGGAGCTATGTGGTTGCGGGCCTTTGAGGGAGCTCCCCAGTCTGAAGGGGGGGAGTGACCTTGGGCCTGGGACTCGGGTGCAGAGAGGATCCTTCCAAGAACGCATGGAGGATCTGAATAGGAAGCACACAGAGGAGTCAGAGAATGGCAAGAGCTAATACTGCCGGGCTTCAGGGGGGAACCGCCGGTTTGCAGCCAGGAGGGCTGGTGAGTTAAATGGGCAGTCGGGAGGACTGGAGAGGCATGTCAGAGAGGACTGAGAGGAAACAGTCAGAGCTGGGTGTGGAGCCAGTGAGAATTGCAATGTCAGTGAAGTCAGGCAGCTGCAGCCAGGAGGACTTACTGGGAGCAGTAGTCCACCGTAGGAGAGCTAACACTAAAAGACTTTCTATTCCTATTTTTGCTACATTAAAGGGACCCGTGGCCCCTGCCTGTATAAGGCAGTTGCTGAGGCCTGACTGAGTCAGGCTTAGGCCTAACCAAGTGCTAGCTGTGCCTGGAGTTAAGTGCTGTGCTGGAGAGAGAGAGAGAGAGAGAGAGAGAGAGAGAGAGAGAGAGAGAGAGAGAGAAAGAGAGTAAAGCAGGAGCCAGTTAAAGTCCCTGAAGAGCCAGCCAGTACTAAGCCCCTTGCCATCCCAGTCCGCAGAAGCCAATGTCAAAAGAAGGTGCGCCTTCTGGTGAGCTGGACAGGGAAAGCGAGGGCCGGGTCATTGATTGGGGTTCCCCCAGAGTGCAGACCGAGTTCCAATTTTTAGAGAGATTGGTGGAGTGGCCATCCTCCAGCGAAAGTTCTGAAGAGGAATGGGAGACCGGGAAGTATTTGGAAGTGGAGATGGGTTAGAAATGGTTTTGGGGTCTGAAGAAGCCAGCTCTTTCTGACCAGACCTTCCACTACCCAGACCAGGGCCCCTAACCTCTGCAGCCCTTACGGGGGTACCACTAGACACATATGCTAATTGGATGTGCTTTAAAAGTGCATTAAATTTGCATAACTTGTGAATGTGACCGGCTGTCAATGGAGCTGGTTCAACTTCACACATATCTGGGGCAGCCGCGGTGCAGTCTTGAAAAGGGTCCTGTACATTTTTGGGTCTAGTTCAGGTGTGAATTCAGACAAACATTAACACGTGAATCGGTGAACAGAAATGCACCTTACTCTGGATTGCAAACCACAGCCAGACATGTGTGAACCCGGCCTAAAACAGCACAGTGACTCTCAGACATAGGTGTGTTATGCCTTAGGTTGTTCACTCAAAAGCTAAAGCACACATGCATACATGTATGTGTGTGTGTATGTATATATATATATATATATATATATACTGTATATATATATATATATATATATATATATATATATATATAATTTGTCAGTAAGGCAGAGGACGGTGTTAGTAGATCAGTTCACCATGTCAGTAGGGCAGTGGACTGTCAGTATTTTATTATTTTTTTTAAATCATGATTTTTTTTTTAAATATAAAAAAAAAAAAAAAAAAATCAGGAGCCACGCTGGGTGGGTCTAAACAGAGTTTGAGCCCTGGTTCCCACTGGTGCCATTCCCATTTCCCATCTAAAAAAAAAATAGGTTTTTAAACTCACGAAAATTATCGTACGATAGAAAAAAACGATCGGAAGTGATGTCACGTGTTGTAATGTATTTGTATTGTATTGTCGGACGACGGCTGTACTGACTAAACGAAAATCGTACGATCTAACATCGGACGAGAAATTTTTTCGAGCTTGTCCGATCGAATTTAATCGGATGAACGGTCGTGATCGGCTGTCGAAAGTAGTGTACACATGATCGTACGATTTTCGTTTAGTCAGTACAGCCGAAAATACAATACAAATACATTACAACACGTGACATCACTTCCGATTATTTTTTTCTGTCGTACGAGAATTTTTGTGCGTTTAATAACCTATTTTATTTTACTTGCGATTATTAAGCGAAAAAAGTCGTACGATCCATCGTCCGATATTCGGATCGTGTGTACGGGCCATAAGGCTACTCCTACTAACACACCTTGCATCACTGTTTTGATTGCCTCCTTGCTGCCAAAGCCTGGTTCTTGTGTATCCTGTTCCTGAGCTATCTTGCATCCTGTACCCTGCTGCTCATTTGTGCTCCTGCTTCCTGTACCAAGTCTTGATTACCCCCTTGCTTGCATCACTGGTATTCCCTGCTACCCTTGTCCTCATGTTGTATATAGTCAGTTCTTAGGTCTCTGTTATGTTTATTAGGTATTTTTGTCACTGGAGGTTTGTTCATGTTTACTGTTTGCTGGGGTGTGCTTGTTACACTGTAAATAAATCTCACTTAAAAGATATATACAGCATCTCACAAAAGTGAGTACACCCCCCATATTTTTGTAAATATTTTATTATATCTTTTCATGTGACAACACTGAAGAAATGACACTTTGTTACGAGGGGCGGATCCAAAGTCTAATCTCAGGAGGGGCACCGCCAAAAATTTTGGGGGCAATTTGTAGGGGCAATGGCATGTGCTAGCGCTTCAAGGGACAAAAATGCAATTGTGTGTGTGTGTGTCTTGAAAAATTATTGGTGGGTGCAGCTAGGTGAAGGGGAGGACAGCGAGGGAGCAGCCAGGTGGAGGGGAGGTAAGTTCTTACCTTGGAGGATAATTATAGAATCTATTGCTCCCTCCACCAGACAGACTCATGGTTCCTCTTCTCCTCTCTCCTCCCGCTTGGCATGTTGGGGGCTGCAGTTCTCTCAGGGAATAATGCTGGTATCAGGGACTACATGTCCCATAATCCTCTTGTTTCTAGTTTACCAGCCATTGGCTCTGAATGTAGCCAATAGGAGCAGGCATTGCCAGGTGAATGCTCGGCTCAAGAAGGGGTAAAAATCTCCCACAGCTACAGCTTTGCCTGTGTCACTTCACAGAGCCTGTTAGTTTTGGCACTGCTGCCCTGTCCTGATGGGGGTCAGCATCAGCACAGCCTGCTCACTATTTTCAGGGGGAGTAATTGACCTGTCCCCCCCCCCCCCCTGGATCCAACCCTGTTTGTTACAATGTAAAGTAGTGAGTGTACAGCTTGTATGACAGTGAAAATTTGCTGTCCTCTCAAAATAACTCAACACACAGCCATTAATGTCTAAGCTGCTGGCAGCAAAAGTGAGTACACCCCTAAGTGAAAATGTCCAAATTGGACCCAAAGTGTCAATATTTTGTGTGGCCACCATTCTTTTCCAGCACTGCCTTAGCCCTCTTGGGCATGGAGTTCACCAGAGCTTCACAGGTTGCCACTGGAGTCCTCTTCCACTCCTCCATGACGACATCCCTTGTTGGAGCTGCTGGATGTTAGAGACCTTGCGCTCTTCCACCTTTTGTTTGAGGATGTCCCACAGATGCTCAATAGGGTTTAAATCTGGAGACATGTTTTTTATTGGATATGTTTTATGGCACACTTTTTTTTTATTTATATTGCAAAAAATAAAAATAAAACAGTGGTGATCAAATATCACTAAAGGAAAGCTCTAATTGTGTAAAAAATATATAAAAATCCTTTGGGTACAGTGTTGCCTTACAATCGCCAGTTAAAGTAGCACAGTGCCAAATAGCAACAAATGGCCTGTTCATGAAGGGGAAAAAAAATCTTCCAGAGCTCAATTTGTAGAGGAACCCTAGTTGAGAAAGGCTGCTCTACAGGCTGGCTATACCAGACGGCCTTATCCAATCACATGGTTTTACCATGTAAACTTAAATCCCTCTTTTACATTGACAATATTCTTGATGCGCAAACAACATTTTTCCTACCTTTTGCAACCCTGCGTAATGCGTAATGCAGCAAATGCTGCGTATACACAACCGTTTTTCCTGTCATGCAAAAAAACTATTTTTTTCTCGACGTGATTCCTCTCAAGCCTGCCTCGCATACACACGTTCATGAAAAAAAAACACTTGAGCAAAGCGCAGTGACGTACGACAACACGTACGACGGCACTATAAAGGGCAAGTTCCATTCGAATGGCGCCACCCTTTGGGCTGCTTTTGCTAATTTCATGTTACCGCGTGTTAGTAAAAGTTTGGTGAAAGACGATTCGCGCTTTTCAGTCTTCGTGCTTTAAAGATCATTTTCTGCTGTTCAGTTTGTGCTTGTGGGTTCGTATCTGTCTTTCAGTGCTTGTAGTCAGTTCATATCTGTTTTTTCAGTGCGTTCTTGTCCGCTCGTTTTTCAGGTTGTTCTTTATAGGCCTTGCCGTTCTTCAGTGCGTTCTTTTAGTTTGTTCTGACCAGCCGACCGTTTGCGAGCCATGTTGTGGCTACGTACTCGTCGCCGAGATCGTGCTGTGCTTGGTTTTGGGGTTGTTGCTTTATTCCAACTCCAGTCCATGAACAGGGTGAGGAGGAGTTCATGGACCAAGAATTGGTTGCTTCGGCGGGACCAATTCTCTCGTATGCCTCTGCTGCGAGATCCAGGAGAATAACATTAATAACTACAGGAATTTTCTCCGCATGACAGACCCCGTTTTTCAGCGTCTGTTGGCTTTGGTGTCCCCCTATCACCAGGCAGGACACCGTTATGCCGTTATGCGGGAAGCTATCACTGCTGAGCAGAGGGTAGTTGCCCTACCTGGCGACAGGAAGAAGCCTGCAGGACCTCACGTTCTCAACAGGCATCTCCCCCATGAACATGTGTTTTTATTAAAAAAGAAGAGTTTGCTAGTGAGTAGGCAGGAACATTTAAAAAAAAAAAAATTCTAATTAACATGGGACACTAACCTCCTTGAGGGTAAATAATAATATTGTTGTAGACATTGGCACAGGCGCACTAAGCCGTCCGTCCCGCGCGCATGCAAGGGAGTGACGTCATCGCCGATCTGCCCAATCATTGCGCCGGATCGATAGCAGGAACAAGCGACGAGGGGACATGGTGGCGATGGTGGACGGGATGGAGGAGGACTTCGGGGGCTTCGATCGCAGGTAAGTAACACATAATGAGCTAGAATGCTGTGCATACTAGTTCATTTCCTTTCTCTTGCAGGTTTTTTTTTTTATGTGAACGGTTAACATTGTCGACCTGGCTGTAACAAATGGCAGGTTCTAGTATTTTTAAGTTAAGAATCACATTCTGGACCTGGCTGTAACTCATAGCAGGTTCTAGTTATGGTATCTGAGGAACCACAATCCTGAGTTGGCTTTAATACATAGAAAGTTATGCTATAGGTACCTGAGGAATCACATTCTGGATCTGGCTGTTAACCATAACAGGTTCTAGTATTGTTACCTGGACTTGGATGTTGTAATCCACTGATGGTTCTAGTATTCTGGACTTTGCTGTAATCCATTGCAGGTTCTGGTATGGGTACATGAATAATCACATTCTGGACCTGACCGTTAACCATATCAAACTCCAGTATTGGTTCCTGATGAATCACATTCTGTTCCTGGCTGTTAACCATACAAGGTTCTAGTACTGTTACCTGAGGAATCAAATTCTGGATATGGCTGTTAACCATAACAGGCTCTAATATTGGTACCTGAAGAATCGCATTCTGAACCTGGCTGCAATCCATAGCAGGTTCTAGTATTGGTACCTGAGTAACCAGACTCTGGACTTGGCTATAATTCATAGGAGGTTCTAGTATTGGTACCTGAGTAACCAGACTCTGTACTTGGCTGTAATTCATAGGAGGTTCTGGTATTGGTACCTGAAGATTCACATTCTGAACCTGGCTGCAATCCATAGCAGGTTCTAGTATTGGTACCTGAGTTACCAGACTCTGGACTTGGCTGTAATTCATAGGAGGTTCTAGTATTGGTACCTGAAGAATCACATTGTGGACCTGGCTGGAATCCATAATAGAGTCTATTATTTCTACCATTTCTAGCATCTTGCTGTAATCCATATCAAGTTCTAGTTCTGGTATCTGAGGAATCACACTCTGGACCTGGCTGCAGCCTATAGCAGGTTCTAGTACTGGTACTTGAGAAATCACATTCTGGACCTGGCTGCAATCCATAGCAGGTTCTAGTATTGGTACCTGAGTAACCAGACTCTGGACTTGGCTGTAATTCATAGGAGGTTCTAGTATTGGTACCTGAGGAAATACATTGTGGACCTGGCTGGAATCCATAATAGAGTCTATTATTTCTACCATTTCTAGTATCTTGCTGTAATACATATCAAGTTCTAGTTCTGGTATCTGAGGAATCACACTCTGGACCTGGCTGCAGCCTATAGCAGGTTCTAGTACTGGTACTTGAGAAATCACATTCTGGACCTGGCTGTAATCCATAGTGGGTTCTAGTATAAGTGTTTGAGGAATCATGTTATGGATCTGGTTGTTATCCATAGAAAGTTCTTGCATTGCTACCCAAGGATTCCCATTCTGGACCTGGCTGTAATCCATAGCAGGTTCTAGTTTTGAAATCTGCAGAATCGGAGAGCAAATCACCTTTAACTGCAAGGTAATAAAATACATATTTCTAAATTAAAGCTAAACTTTATTTTTAAAATATAGTTTTTTGTTTCAGTTTGAGAATAAACTGGAAGCCACTCAGCACAGAGAACTTCCAATTTCACTGTTCAGTGCAGCTGAGGCTACAGAGAAAGAGACTGGGGAATCTCTGTCCTCAGTCCCTTTCTCTGCCTGAAAAGTGAGACATCAGGGGTCTTATAAAATTATATAAAAAAAGAAATTCTGTAAAAATACAATAATAATAATAAGACAAAAACTGACATAATTCACTGCCCTACTGACTGACACCATCCTCTGCCCTACTGACTGACACCAACCTCTGCCCTACTGACTGACACCAACCTCTGCCCTACTGACTGACACCAACCTCTGCCCTACTGACTGACACCAACCTCTGCCCTACTGACTGAGACCAACCTCTGCCCTACTGACTGACACCAACCTCTGCCCTACTGACTGACACCGTCCACTGCTCTACTGACACTGTCCACTGCTCTACTGACACTGTCCACTGCTCTACTGACACTGTCCACTGCTCTACTGACACTGTCCACTGCTCTACTGACACCGTCCACTGCTTTACTGACACTGTATAGATACACACAAACACACGCACATGTGTGGTTGAGCTTTGTGGTGCACACCCTAATACAATAGGCTAATGCCCTGGGAGTGCCCCTGGAAGTGCTCACAGTACCCCTGGACCCATATGTCATTACATAAGCTCTGCTCAGTCCAGGGAATGTAATTTACCATCCACCACTGAGGAAGAACCCACAACGTCACAGGTCCAGACTAAAGAGTACTAGAAAAAAGGTATATATAAAGGTTTTTGTTTTCTTTTTAGAAAAAAAATGTGGGGGGGGGGTGGCTGCAGCTGGAGTTCTGCTTTAATTGATTTAATTGAATATGGGCTGCTTTAATTAAAATTGAGAAAATGTAGAGCTGTTACCAATAAAAATAAATCAGATTCTCAGTTTTGTCTGAAAGATTAGGTATTGATCAGAATCAATAAAGTGTAAATTTGCAGTGTCTGTCTACTTTAAATTCAAATGAAAGGCTGAAGTAGCCTCCTAAAAGGTTGAGGAATGGGAAGTTTTGCTCATAGCTACCAATTACTGTAACAGCCATTTTTTATTTAGGTTTTATATCTGATAATAATATCAATATACTGTATATATATATGTAATATCAGATATTTTGGGTCTACAAATGCATAGCAGTGCTTGCAAAGTCAGGCATTAGATGTCAGTACACTTCACCGTATTCCTACACATTTTGATGTTTTTTATTTATGGCCTCTGATCCCTGCAAATAAATCACCCATCTGACCTAAGACTGTGCATTTTTACTGCCGCACTGTGACCCTGTATACAGGGCCATCTTAATAGTATCATGGGCCCCTGGGCAAAGTAATGAACTGGGGCCCCCTCAAAGCCTGCACTACCACTCACCAAACGCAACCCATTTAAATTAAAGGGGCTGCGCTGCAAGTTCCCCACCGTTTGATACCCACCCAAGGGGTAGATAACAAACTGGATTTTACCTTATTTGGCGTTGAGGGAGCCAGCCCACCTTTTGCTCCAAGTAGGCATACTGAAGAGTAGGACCGGTATGACCGTTAGGACTTTGGTATCAGTTGGAGTGGAGTGAGGTGATAACTGTAACCTGGCTGAGGTGTGTCACATGACTCTACTGCTCTGCTTTCCCATTGGAAAATAGTGACAGTTGAAGGGTTGGGGTGTAACTATAAGGCTGCATTCACACCTAGGCGTTTTAACGCCTGAAGCCAGATGCCGCAGCAGCCCCTAATACGCTGGAGGGGTGATTTTACATTGCCCTCTATGGAGATAGTTCACATCTCCAGGCCGAACGCCGAAACGCCGTACGCCTGAAGCTCAAAACAAGTCTCGGACCCTTTTTTTCAGGCGGCTTCGGCGTTCGGCATAGGAGATGTGGACCTGGGGGTTAAATGGGAGTTAAAATTGCAGCGTTTTGTCGCCGCAAATCGCAGTACAAAACGCCGCAATTTTTTCGCCGCAATTCGCGGGACAAAACGCCGCGATCAGGTCGCCTAGGTGTGAATGCAGTCTTAAGCCATATGGGAAAGTGGGGGGGAGTGACATGGAATAATGTGACGCATTTCTACAGTAGCTTTTCTCAAAATTTTCAACACAGAGGAACCCTTGAAATACCTTTACGGTCTTGGGGAACCCCTGCTTAAAATCACAATCTTAAACTCATGATATTTTAGTGTGATGCTCAGTTGGAAGAATGCTCCTTACGCTTGTGGTCATTGGGAAAAATAACCCACTTGGGCCCCTTTCACACTGGGGTGGGAGGTGCGGTGGCGGTAAAGCGGCACTATTTTTACCGCTAATTTCGCGACGCTATTCGGCAAAACCACCCTGCTAGCAGCGGCCAAGAAGGGGTTAAATCCCCCCGCAATGCGCCTCAATAGTTTCCCATTGATTTCAATGGGCAGGAGCGATGAAGAAGCAGTATACACAACGCTCCAAAGATGCGGCTAGCAGGGCTTTCTTTTCCGTCCTGCGAGCGCACCCTTGGGCTTTCACACTGGAGAAACAGCTGCTGTTTCAGGTCGGTTTGCAGGCGCAATTTTTAGCACAATAGTGCTTGCAAACCGCCCCAGTGGAAACTTATCTAAGAGCTAGAAATTGCTCATTGCTCAAGGAACATCTAGTAACCTCTGCAGGAACCCTAGGGGTCCATGGAACCCTGGTTGAGAAACCCTGGTCTACAGTTTCTAACAAAAATGTATTATTTTTTATTCATACCTTTTGCAGAAAAACATTAACATGTTTTTCGGAAGAGGTTTACTTTAAGGGCTTGTTCGCACCAGCTGCATTGGGTAGCGTTGCCCAACACATGTTTACCTTATGATGGTGGGACGGGTGAGCCCAAGAGAGACGCGAAGGCGGTGGGAGGGACGTCTCTTCCCGCTGCTTGTAATAGCAATCAAGCGGCTGGTGAGCTGCTCCAAATGCTATTACAAGAGAGCCGACAGTTGGCTCTAAAAATCTGTCCTGGTACTGCTTATGGTGCATGCGCTGTATGAAATATGGGGTGACTTATTACCATTCAATAACAAGTCATCCGGATCTCATGTGGCACATGCACCATAGGAGATCTGGCACATATGCTGTATGTACTCAGCTGAATGGTGTGCCCTATTTGCAGAGGCGTATCTAGTGTAAATAGCGCCTATGGCAAGCACTGAAACTGCGCTCCTGTCGAAACATTTGAAACCCATCTGTAACGGAACTATGTATTTTGCCTGTACATCTATAATATTCATGCACCTGTCTATCCCCAAAGGTTAATTGATCTATTGTGTGTGTGAAAGACCTATGTTTATCCTTAAGTGATTGAGTATTGTTCTGGGGGTTGATTGAAGTCTATGTGAGAAAGAAATGTGTCTTCTTTGACCTGGTGACAGGGTGTCTGCCTTGGGGCCCCCCTGTGGAGGGAGGGGGCGGAGAGTTCCATTGTTCCTTGAGTACTCACAAGCTTGTAACTAGATATAAACCAGGAGATGTTCATAAAAGCTGTTGATGTTTGACCCTTCAAAACGTAGTCTTGTCTCGTTCTTGAAAAGGGTATGCTATGGGAATATTATTCTGTTCGTTTTACAACTGGACCTGACTCTCCCTCTGGATCTCATGGATGAGCTTATACTGGACTTACTTGCATAGTAACTTGCCAGGGAAAAGGACGTTCCCCAACGGCTGATGCCCTCTCACTACTTGGGTAGCCGTTACATTGGTTGGCAGCGGTGGGATGGTCCTTTTATCCAAGGAGCAAGTTCTGAATGGAGTCTCAGTATGCCAGGCTGAAAAGATCCACACTAAAAGATTTATTGGAGAGTCGTGGTAGGAGTGCCAGTAACAGACCACGGAGGGAGCTCATAGCGGATCTGCTGGAGCTGGACCAAATGGATGGATCCATGGAAGGAGCGGAGCCTCTAGCACCTGTCAGCGAGGAAGATGTAATTACTGATATTGTACAGCGGAGATTATCCTTGTATCCAGAAACGTCCACGGAACTAATAAACCAGCTGTTCCGGGAAGCAAGAGAGGAGATCCAAACCAAGAGGGGACAAGAACTGGAACTGGTGAGAGCTAGACAGCCCATTACACATGCAGCTCCTACTTCCCCACCCGCTGCTACAGGAAAGAAAATACCGTTCACTGCATTTAAAGCTTTTGTAGAAAGTGAGGAGGAAATAGATGGATATTTGGCGGATTTTGAGAGACAGTGCTCACTGCACCAGGTACCACCAGACCAATGGGTCACTATTTTGTCTGGGAAATTGTCGGGCAAAGCCAAATGAAGCTTTTCGGGCTCTTGCTCCAGAAGATATTTTACAATATCAGCAAGTTAAAAAGGCGCTGTTAACCCGATATGCCGTAATCCCAGAAACTTACCGCCGTCGCTTCCGGGAATCCAAGAAGAAGGCTGTGGACTCCCACATGGAATGGGCCAACCAGTTACAAAGGGTGGCATCCCATTGGGTCCAAGGGTGCAAGGCCAACACTGGGGAGAAAGTATTGCAGCTATTCCTAATGGAACATTTCTTCCAAGACCTGGCCGCAGACATACAGGACTGGGTACGAGATCGCCGTCCCGCTAACTTAAACGAGGCGGCGCGGCTAGCAGATGAGTACGCGGAAACAAGGAAAGTAAGCCAGGGTACTACACGACTGGCTCATAAGGTAGAACCGTGTACTCCAACCAGCATCTCACACCCAGAGTTTCGGGCTCCAGTCCCACCAGGACCACCACGTCCTCAGGAACCCAACAACTATCCCCGGGATTCGTCTAGGGTGACGTGCCATCACTGCAGCAACACGGGACATATTGCTCGTTTTTGTCCTTTGAGATCTACAAATAACAACTGGAGACGCCCGACATCCAACACAGAGGTCACTCCATCGCGGCCCTCTGCGGCCCACTGCCTAGAGACCGAGGTGGGCCCTGAGGAATGTCTGTGAATTTTGTATGAGGCAGACCCAATACAAGCGGCCTCTCCAGATAACCGTCAGCATCACCGTCAGGAGGTACGGGTGAATGGACAAGTAGCACAAGGCCTAAGAGATACCGAGGCTGCTATCACTCTGATTCAAAAACAACCAGGGCACAAAAAGTCAGACTGTTCATTAAATTTACCCAGGCAGTCCCAGTCATGGAGACAGCCAGAAAGGGGGAACCCCCACACATCCATGCCTGCAGCCCATGGCGTTGGGGAGGTAGAACATTGGGGTGTTCTGCATGAGGCAGATCCGATACAAGCAGCTAACCAGGACAACAGGCAGCAACACAGGCAGACTGTCTGGGTCAATGGAAAGGCAGCCAATGGGTTACGTAATACTGGGGCCACTATGACCCTGCTACAGAAGAAACTCATACCAGAGAACCAGCACACCGGAGACACTGTAGCCGTAAGAGTAGCGAGAGGCACCGTCTTCCGGCTACCCGTTGCCCGGGTTCACCTGGATTGGGGGGTGGGTTCGGGACATGTGAATGTGGGGGTGATGAAGGATTTGCCAGCAGATGTACTACTTGGGAATGATTTGGCCCCCCTTGTTTCTGCGTACGCCCCGATGTGCCCCGCTGAAGTCCACACCGTGACTACCTGTGCCCCAACCCGCGTTGCTGGAACCAACTCGCTTGCTGCTGAGACCCGGGTAAGACTACCTTCCCCGACATGTACTGTAGATCTGGCCCAATATCACAGTCTAAAATGGGAATGTGACAAGTTGGCCAGTGAGAAATCGGAGATGCAACGACACTACGTCATGTATTATGAAATGTCCCGTGGCTTGAACATTGAAATGCACAAACAGGCTGAAATTGTCAGAAGGTTAAATGGGATTTGCGCTCAGGTGGTGCCTTATCTCTCCCAAGAGCATCAGCAACAGGTTTTGGGAGCCATTGAGAGAGCAAAGCAAGTGACTGTTCCAGAACTGAATTCCATTATTCACCTTTACCATCAGCTACCGACCTGGCAGATTTAATGCCGATGGACTGTCCAGGCAAACTGAACTTTTACCCTAACAGCAGACCGGACATCCCCAAGTTGACCCGAAAGTTGACCCGAAAAGGATCAATCCGGGTCTGCCGGAGTGTTCCACAAAAGGGGAGCAGTGTAACGGAACTATGTATTTTGCCTGTACATCTATAATATTCATGCACCTGTCTATCCCCAAAGGTTAATTGATCTATTGTGTGTGTGAAAGACCTATGTTTATCCTTAAGTGATTGAGTATTGTTCTGGGGGTTGATTGAAGTCTATGTGAGAAAGAAATGTGTCTTCTTTGACCTGGTGACAGGGTGTCTGCCTTGGGGCCCCCCTGTGGAGGGAGGGGGCGGAGAGTTCCATTGT
Organism: Rana kukunoris; assembly: GCA_029574335.1. NCBI lineage: Eukaryota > Metazoa > Chordata > Amphibia > Anura > Ranidae > Rana > Rana kukunoris. Next base: position 63,417,646 of record CM056053.1, on the reverse strand, counting down.
TCCTTGAGTACTCACAAGCTTGTAACTAGATATAAACCAGGAGATGTTCATAAAAGCTGTTGATGTTTGACCCTTCAAAACGTAGTCTTGTCTCGTTCTTGAAAAGGGTATGCTATGGGAATATTATTCTGTTCGTTTTACAACTGGACCTGACTCTCCCTCTGGATCTCATGGATGAGCTTATACTGGACTTACTTGCATAGTAACTTGCCAGGGAAAAGGACGTTCCCAAACGGCTGATGCCCTCTCACTACTTGGGTAGCCGTTACACCATCTTTTGGATAACCGTAACAAAAAAAAACGGCTAACAAAACGAGTGATATTTATCATCCCTTGTGATACCTTGGGTAGTGACATATCCTCTTTATGGAGAAATCTGGGGTTTATTAGACCCCTGATACCTTCTCTGCCCTGCAAGGCCAGGTAAATGCAGAACCAATGCTGGAAGTGATGAAATCTTCATCACTTAAGGCCTCAGTTTTCACAGAGGAGAGGGAGAAACTGATGTTTTTCCTTCTTCTTTGTGCGCTGCCAATCTGACCAGATGGATTGGGAGAACAGGGGGGCGGGGCTGTGGCTGAATGCAGCAGGGATAGCGCTACCATTGTTCATTAGCAAAGGTGCTGAAAAGTAGATCCTGCCTATGCTCAGGAGGAGGGAAGAAGAGACCCTCAGACCCTGGTAAGCGCCTTGCTGCCCAGTTACTCAACAGCGCCCCCTTCATATGGCGCCCATGGCACTTTCCATGGCTGCCATACCCTAGATACGCCACTGCCTATTTGCGACACACAGCAATGGGCACACTCTTGGTCGCACATTTATGGTGTGAATGGAGCCTAATCTTTATCAGATACACACTGAATTAATTCACTTTCCATGTTATAATATTATAATTTCATTTTAGCATATTAGGGGCTTATATGTTAATAAATGAGGACTGGAATCACGGTTTTCGTTGGCAGCGGCAGGCACACACCAGGAAGAAGTCAGTTACTTCTGTGGTGAATGTGCTCTGATAGGGGCTCCTCTGTGTTTTTTAGGTGAATGTGACCTGACTTACACTTGGGCAGTTGTTAGTCACAAAAACTGACTCATGAGATTGCGTAATCCGGACTATGGACAACCTTTGCACGTGAGAACAACTATGTAAAAATATTTACTATGCTAGAATTTTGAGTGTAGATACTCAGACCTGTATGTTAAAGTGAACCTGCCATTGACACGATAATAACCACTTCAATACTGGGCATTTTCACCCCCTTCCTGTCTAAACCAATTTTTAGTTTTCAGCGCTGTCGCACTTTGAATCAGTATGGGTTTTTTCCCCACAAACAGAGCTTTCGTTTGGTGGTATTTGATCACCTCTGCGTTTTTTATTTTTTGCGCTATAAACAAAAAGAGAGCAACAATTTTGAAAAAAACACAATATTTTTTACTTTTTGATTTAATAAATATCACTTTAAAAAAAAAAAAAAACATATTTTTTCCTGAGTTTAGGCCGATATGTATTCTTCTACATATTTTTGGTAAAAAAAATTGCAGTAAGCGTATATTGATTGGTTTGCACAAAAGTTATAGGGGTAGATTCATGTACAGATCCGACGGTGTATCTACTGATACACCGTCGGATCTGTGAGATCCGACGCTCGGATCTATGCGGCTGATTCCTCGAATCAGGTTCCGCATAAATCTCCCTTAGAGCCGACTGGTGTAAGTGAGTTACACTGTCGGTTCTTAGGCTGCATTCTCCCGCCGTCCGCTAGGTGGCGCTTCTTTTTTTCTACGCGATGAATATGCAAATGAGGAGAACCGCCGATTCAGAACCGAACGCCCGGCCGTCGCTTTTTTTTTACGTCGTTTGCGTTCGTCTTTTTCCGGCGGATGGTTACCCCTGCTATATGCGGGGTAAGTGCGGCGGATCCTATGTTAAGTATGGCCGTCGTTCCCGCGTCGAGTTTTGAATTTTTTACGTCGTTTACGTAAGTCGTCCGGGAATACGGCCATACGTTAATAGCGTTGCGACGTCATTTAAAGCAATGCACGCTGGGAAATTTAGCCGGCGGCGCATGCGCAGTACGATCGGCGCGGGGACACGCGTGATTTAAATAGTAAACTCCCCCTAGCCGCGGAATTTGCATTCCGCCGGGGGATTTACGATCCGCCAGGGCTACTTACGAGGCAAGTGCTTTCTGAATACAGCACTTGCCTCAAAAACTGGCGCAGGCGGATCGTAAACAAGATAGATCACGCGGATCAAAAGATCCGCTGATCTACATGAATCTACCCCACAGTGTTTACAAACTATGGGAAAGATTTATGGCATTTTTTTTATTTATTTTTTACTAGTAATGGCGGCATTGCGATGGACAGATCGGAGACTTTTTGGAATCATTATAGAGCGATCAGTGCTATAGATATGCACTGATTACTGTATGAATATCACTGACAGGGCGATCAAGGGATTAAATATGTGTCCCCTCACTGTGTTCTAACTGTGTGGGGAGGAGAGAAAGCAGATCGCTGATTCTACTTTATGGAAACACACGATCTGTCTTCCCTCCTCTGACAGGACGGGGATTTGTGTGTTTATGCACAAATCCCTGTGCTGGCGCTCGTGCACACAATTTCGCGTGGCCAGTGGTGATCGCGCCCACATGCATCGGCGCGTGTGGGCTTCCGACGTCGCTCGCGTGCCCTCTGGTGGCTCTCCTGGGCAAACCCCATATGTATGGGGTTTCGCCCAGCAGAGCCATTCTGCCACAGTATATCTGCATGAGCCGGTCTGGAACCAGTTAACATGTTAATTTGTTATTTTGGGAGATTACATATGCACTCTGGGCCAGATTCTCATAAGAGATACGACGGTGTATCTCCAGATACACCGTCGTATGTCTGTTTCTGTCCCCGGGTATCTATGCGTCTGATTCCGAGAATCATTTACGCATAGATATGGGGCCAGATTCAGGTAGATGGGAGAATCTTTACTCTGGAGTAACGCTACTCATTTACGTTACTCTGCCGAAATTTTACGAGCAAGTGCTGTTATTCATGAAGCACTTGCCCCTAAAGTTGCGGCAGCGTATCGAAAATGACCCAGCGGATTTCAAATTGGGCGGGTACGGGGCGTGTATTATTTAAACTAAGCGCGATCCCGCGGCGAACGTACTGCGCATGCGTCGAGTGTCAATGCATCCCAGTGCGCATGCTCCAAATTCTGTCAGTGAACGTCAATGACGTCACATCCCCATTCATGAACGTTTTACGCAAGCGACGCGATTTTTTTTTCCCGACGCGATGACGACGGCTATACTTAACATAGGATACTCCACTGGGGGGCTGCTTTATCTTTACGTCGCATATCGCTTACGGAAACGTCGGAAAGTCACTGGGTCGCGCCCGAAAACGATCGTGAATTTCCGATTCCCGCTGATTAACATATTTTTTCAGCGTAAATCAGCGGGAACGCCCCCGGCGCCATTTTTAAATTAAATTTGTGATGCGATGGCGAAATTCAATTACGCCGCTCGCATCGGAACTCCAACCCGAAGTTTCTTGTTTTCTGGTTACAGAAAACAAAAACGCCGGCTTAAAGTGACAGTTAGGCTGGAGTATCACTGATACTCCAGCCTAACTCTACCTGAATCTGGCCCCTGGCGTAGATCCGACTGGCGTAAGTCACTTACACCGTCGGATCTTAAATGCAATACTATGCTGGCTGCTAGGTGGCGTATATGCAAATGAGCATGATACGCCAATTCCCAAATGTTTTTGCGCCGCTTTGCCGTAGTACGTCGTTTTCGTAAGCGTTAGGTTACCCTTCCTATATGAAGGGGGTAACCTTACGTAGGTCCGCCGTATGCCATGTTAAGTATGGACTCGGGACAGCGTCGTGTTTTTCCGTCGTTTACGTCACTCGTTCGCGAATAGGCCTGTACGTTAATTACGTTGCCGTCGTAATCAATGTATTTGCGGCGTACTATGGAGCATGCGCAGTGGCCTACGTTTAAGGCCGGCGCATGCGAAGTTCGTTCGGCATGGGGGCGCGCTTAATTTAAATACAAGCCGCCCCCTTTGAATTACGCGGCCTTACATCAGGCCATTTACACTACGCCGCCGCAAATTACGGAGCAAGTGCTTGGATAATACGGCACTTGCTCCTGTAAGTTGCAGCAGCGCAGTGTAAATAGCTTACACTGCGCTACGCCGGCATCTACGAGAATCTGGCCCTCTGTTTTTTGGGCGATTACATATGCACTCTGTTTTTTGGGAGATTACATATGCACTCTGTTTTTTGGGAGATTACATATGCACTCTGTTTGGGTTGAAGGGAGGTGGATCCTTTAGAATCCCTGAATCATAATATAACAAACTGAACAAAATGTATTTTAGATTCAATCATTATTTTATGATTAGAGATTGTTATAGATCCACCTTCATCCAACCCAAAAACAATAAGGGCCCTCTTACCTTGATCATTTTTTAAGTTATGAAAAAAAAAGGAAGAAAAATGCCTGAAAAAATGCATTCCTTAAAATCCTATGGAACTCTTCACACTGGTCCGTTGCATTTCAGTTGCGTTTTTAAAAGTCCTGCATGCATTGTTGGTGCATGTTTAGTGCAGTCAAAAAAATGCACCATAAAACGCACCTCTCCATTAAAATAAATGGAAAACACAGCAAAAACACAATGCACCTGTGGAAAGTGCATGTCACATGTCCAGGCCAAAAACACATAAAAAACACACTGTGCTACAGCAAAAATGCACGTGTTTTTGCAATTGAGTAGTTTAAGGGCAGCCTTACTGTATTTATTGCAATATGCTTCAATTTTCTATGTATGCATTTTTTTTATAATAATGAAAAATGTTAATACAACATTAAAACAAAATGGATCCAAAGCAATTTGCATCATTCGTTATGTTGTTACTTTTTTTTTTTTTTTTTTTACGTGCTTCAAACGTTCGCATGAGGTCTGAATGAAGCAAATGAATATGAATAAATTTCATTGCTTCGTTATTATTTTGTTTAGAATTAATTGAAATGTGTTACTATTGTGATTCAGGGATTCGGATACAGCCCAATCTCCGAATAACGAAAATGTCTCCTGAATTTTGATCTGTAATTATGTAGCACTCACCCCCGCAGGAGCTGCTGGTTAGAATTGGGATGGCATGTTACCTCTGTGACTCTAGGGTAGTTGATGAGAGCAATAATGATGGAATGTCCAAACAGCAGGTGTCTTTTATCTTGTGCTTTATTTACCCTTTATTTACCCAACGGGGTAAAACAGTAAAACTTTCAGTGAAGAATAAAGATGCGTTAGAAGAAGAAACAGCAGGTTCAGGCGTAGCAATGAGGAAACAGTCCTGCTTCAAAAAAAACACTTTGTCTTCTTCGCCACTCTAGCCAGAGTGGGTCTAGCGTACCTGGACAGGCCTCTGCCACAGACCTGGCAGCCAGGGTATCACTCGGAACACTGAGGGAAAGAACCCCTGCCACAGGCCCTCCCTAGAACTTAGATCATGGAGACAATCCTCCCCAATAGACTTTTGGCTTCAATCAACTTCAGGTAGGTTGCAGTTAGGTTACCGACTGACAGGCGACTGTCTTCCAACCTCTCAGTGCCCGGTCACCTTAATCCCCAGTGGATTGTCGGGACCCAGTCGATCATTGGGGCCCAGCCACCGCTCCAATGTCCCAAACCAACGTTGTCCCAGAACCGAGAGCGCCACGTGGCATGCGCACCCCTGTCTGGTAGGCCATAACGCCGGGGCGCGTGGTGCAGACACCCTGAAGGTGGGTGACGCACTTCCAGGACCAAAACCCCAATACTCTCTCCTGGCATGCCCAGCGAGGCTCAAACCTCCCCATTGGCTGCCGAGAGAAAGCACCCAATCCTCGACTCCGCTGCTGCCTACCTATTGTCCCGGGGTGAGAACAGCACCCCAGCAGCAACAGAGCAAGCCCACAACACAGCCGAGCCGAGATAGAGACCAAATTTAACAGATTAACTGGATAAGAGCTAACTAACTCTCTTATCCCCCTTAAATTTCAAACAGTACCGGTACTTGGAAGTACATAGGCGCTACAATTAAATGAATCGCACGTGCCCATGGTGGACCCTTTCTTAAAGTGACAAGCAGGCGGTCCGCTGGGGCCTGGAAACATCAATGTTTTATTTTGTTTCAATTCTACTTTCCTAATTCTACTTATATAAATCACCTTGAGATTAATTCTGTGAGTGCTGGCCTCTTCTTTATGCCGGTTACCTATGGTATCACCGTTAGCCGTGCGCTCTGCACCTATGATGGGAAGGGTCTGGTGCTTGATGGATGAGTCTCCAGCCTGTGCCCTGGTTAGGGCCCCAGTGCAAGAAACCCCATAAAAGGCCCTCTGACCCTGTCCCGGGCCCTTCCCACTGATTCCGGGGGCCATTTACTCCCATCGTGGGGTCCCTTTTTACGGTCCTACAGTGGGACCCTTTCATATGTTCTGCAGTGGGCCCCCTTCCTGCCATCTTGGGCCCCTCATGGTGGCAGAAGACCAAGGCCTGGTTGCAAGTATGACCCTTGTAGTTCCACCATTGACTCCCAGCATTTGTCTCAATGCAGTGTCACCCCCAGTAATTCTCCCAGTGCGGTGTCACCCCCAGTAATTCTCCCAGTGCAGTGTCACCCCCCAGTAACTCTCCCAGTGCGGTGTCACCCCCAGTAATTCTCCCAGAGTGCTGTCATCCCCACTAATGGCCCCCGATTCAGTCGTCCCCCCCGTAATTCTCCCAGTGTGCTGTCATCCCCAGTAATGGTCCCAGTGTGCTGTCTTCCCTAGTAATTCTCCCAGTGCGGTGTCACCCCCAGTAATTCTCCCAGAGTGCTGTCATCCCCACTAATGGCCCTGATTAAGTCCCCCCCCCTTTAATTCTCCCAGTGTGCTGTCCCAGTTTGGTGTCATTCCCAGTAATTCTTCCATTGCAGTGTCACCCCCAGGGATTCTCCCTGTGCAGTGTCATCCCCAGTAATTTTCTCCAATATGTTTCGTCCTCTGTAATGGTCCCAGTGTTGTTCCACTCTCAGTAATGGTCCCAGTGTGATGTCACCCTCAGCAGTTTTCTCAGTATGGTGTCACCCCCCTTGCATAGCTCCCAACTGTCCCTGATTTCGAGGGACTGTCCCTGATTTGGAGCAATGTCCCTCTGTCCTCCTCATTTGTCCTTTATTTGGTCTGATCTATGTAGTTGTATATACAATACACTTTTTATCTTTCAGAACGTATTTCCCAATACTAAACCTTTTATCCAAATTCTAAATCGGTGCATTTGTACATTTTAAAAGCCAATATAAAGGAATAGTGGTGGTAAAAAAAAGCACTTGTGGATTTAATTAATTATTTTTTGAGTAATTCTCCTTTTAAGGGGGTGTGGCAAAGGGCGTGTCCTATACTTTCATATGTTTGGTAATAGGTGTCCCTCATTTCTATCTCAAAATGTTGGGAGGTATGCCCTTGCTGAGTTGCCCCTCCCCCCTTCATCACACTTGGTAGATGTTGCCAATCCTGCAGCTGATGAACAGGTCACTGTTGTCCATCTTTCTTGGCGGAGTGAGCAGCTTATGGACCCGCCAGGTTTGGAGCACAGCCTTTCACACATTCTGCAGCGGGGTATCTTAGGGCTCCCCTACGGTGGTGGAACACCAGGGCCCGGTCCCAAGTGTGATCTCTGAGACCCCAGTACTTCCTCCACTATCTCTCTCTAACTGCCATTGTCACTGAGTATAGAGCTGAGGATGGAAGCCACACTTCTGAGCTGCCACCAGAACATTTAGGCCCCATTCTCATTAGGCGATTAGGATTTGCGGGCAGAATTACCGCTAAAACGTGTGATGTGCGTTCAGTTTCTTTTTTCTTAATTTTTTTTTAAAGAAATTAAAAAAAAATATTTAAAAAAATTGCGACCCCCATAGTTTTCACTGGTTCATCCTGGGACCTGTAGTTCTTCACTAGTTGGGGGGGTGGTCGCCTCTTCAGCTCTGAGGGGTTCATGATTGGACCTGTAGTCCTTCACTTTTGGGGGTCACATCCCCCCAAAAGTGAAGGACTACAAGTCCCAGCATGAACTCCTAATACCTAAAGATGTGCCCCCCAATTTGAAGGACTACAACACCCAGCATGAAACCCCTGAGATCTAAGGGTGCGATCCCATAGATTTCACAGGTTTATGCTGGGACCTGTAGTTCTTCACTATTTGGGGGGCAGGGGGTCTCACATCTTCAGCTCTGGGGGGGGGGATTTATGCTGGGACCTGTAGTCCTTAACATTTAATACCTAAAGATGTGCCCCACAATTTGAAGGACTACAACTCCCAGCATGAACCCGTGAGATCTAAGGGTGTGACCCCATAGATTTCACAGATCTATGCTGGGACCTGTAGTTCTTCACTAGTTTGGGGGGGGGATGTCACATCTTAAGCTCTGAGGGGTTCATGCTGTGACCTGTGTCAGTTTCATTCCGGGACACTATATTGTGTCCCGGGCAATCCGGGACACGTGGTCACCCTAGGGTGAGAATCTTCCAATGGGGACATCTGTGTAAGTGGGGATTTCTCTCACATGGAAAAGATATCTTCTTATTTCCTGTTTAGTTTACAGGACAGGAAGTAACGTGAATCTCCCCCGTGAGACACATATAGCAAAAAAAAAAAGTTGTGTTAATCCTTCCCACTATTCAAAAAAAAGTTTTGTCTTTGGACATAGTTTTATTAGAAATAGAGATGTATGAGGTAGGTTGCAGTATATGTGATTATTGGTGTGTCCCCCTGTGTGTGGGCAGTACAAAGAGGTCACACATAAAGCATGGTGATTGGACATCTCCAGGGACGGACATAACACATGGGGATGTCGGCTGTGATCACACTTCCGGTTCCTGCTGTCACAGGGGACGGAAGTATGATCCTCGGGGCTCTCCGTACTTCGGATCAGCCCATTTTACACCCCGGGGGGACTACGCCACCACTCCTCCCTTGTACGCAGGTCTGTGCCGCCTGTCCGCCTCAGCACCTCCTCCTCATTGGCCGGCTGTGCAGGTCAGGGACAGTTTGAGAAGCAAAGGGGACTTCCGGCCGTGAGAAGCTCCGTGTCTCCCCCCCGTCCAGGCGGGCAGATGGTGGATCCCGGCATCCCAGGTAATGGCAGCTGAGTGAGCGGTGTCGGTGACAGCTGATGATCTCCCGCAGAGGATCCCCAGTGACGCGTGTACAGGTACCGGCCTCCCCTCCCCCACTCACACACCTCCGAGCCCCAACTCCGCACTGACTACAGGGGGCGCTCTACAGCTGGAAGTGTCTACATGGGAACCCCCCCCCCGGAGCCGGCACTCCTCACTGCCCCATGACTGAGACACACATGGGTACTAGGCCTCCGCCTGCACTGCATCCTGCCACTGATCCCTACTACACCGTGCTCTGTATACATAGAGCCAGGACCTGATCCCTACTACACAGTGATCTTTATACATAGAGCCAGGACCTGATCCTTACTACACAGTGATCTGTATACATAGAGCCAGGACCTGATCCTTACTACACAGTGATCTGTATACATAGAGCCAGGACCTGATCCTTACTACACAGTGATCTGTATACATAGAGCCAGGACCTGATCCTTACTACACAGTGATCTGTATACATAGAGCCAGGACCCGATCCCTACTACACAGTGATCTGTATACATAGAGCCAGGACCTGATCCTTACTACACAGTGATCTGTATACATAGAGCCAGGACCTGATCCTTACTACACAGTGATCTGTATACATAGAGCCAGGACCTGATCCTTACTACACAGTGATCTGTATACATAGAGCCAGGACCTGATCCTTACTACACAGTGATCTGTATACATAGAGCCAGGACCCGATCCCTACTACACAGTGATCTGTATACATAGAGCCAGGACCTGATCCTTACTACACAGTGATCTGTATACATAGAGCCAGGACCTGATCCCTACTACACAGTGCTCCGTATACATAGAGCCAGGACCTGATCCCTACTACACAGTGATCTGTATACATAGAGCCAGGACCTGATCCCTACTACACAGTGATCTGTATACATAGAGCCAGGACCTGATCCCTACTACACAGTGATCTGTATACATAGAGCCAGGACCTGATCCCTACTACACAGTGATCTGTATACATAGAGCCAGGACCTGATCCCTACTACACAGTGATCTGTATACATAGAGCCAGGACCTGATCCCTACTACACAGTGATCTGTATACATAGAGCCAGGACCTGATCCCTACTACACAGTGATCTGTATACATAGAGCCTGGACCTGATCCCTACTACACAGTGATCTGTATACATAGAGCCAGGACATGATCCCTACTACACAGTGATTTCTATACATAGAGCCAATACCTGATCCCTACTACACAGTGATCTGTATACATAGAGCCAGGACCTGATTCCTACTACACACTGATCTGTATACATAGAGCCAGGACCTGATCCCTACTACACAGTGATCTGTATACATAGAGCCAGGACCTGATCCTTACTACACAGTGATCTGTATACATAGAGCCAGGACCTGATTCCTACTACACACTGATCTGTATACATAGAGCCAATACCTGATCCCTACTACACACTGATCTGTATACATAGAGCCAATACCTGATCCCTACTACACAGTGATCTGTATACATAGAGCCAGGACCTGATCCCTACTACACAGTGATCTGTATACATAGAGCCAGGACCTGATCCTTACTACACAGTGATCTGTATACATAGAGCCAGGACCTGATTCCTACTACACACTGATCTGTATACATAGAGCCAGGACCTGATCCCTACTACACAGTGCTCCGTATACATAGAGCCAGGACCTGATCCCTACTACACAGTGATCTGTATACATAGAGCCAGGACCTGATCCCTACTACACAGTGATCTGTATACATAGAGCCAGGACCTGATCCCTACTACACAGTGATCTGTATACATAGAGCCAGGACCTGATCCCTACTACACAGTGATCTGTATACATAGAGCCAGGACCTGATCCCTACTACACAGTGATCTGTATACATAGAGCCAGGACCTGATCCCTACTACACAGTGATCTGTATACATAGAGCCTGGACCTGATCCCTACTACACAGTGATCTGTATACATAGAGCCTGGACCTGATCCCTACTACACAGTGATCTGTATACATAGAGCCAATACCTGATCCCTACTACACAGTGATCTGTATACATAGAGCCAGGACCTGATCCCTACTACACAGTGATCTGTATACATAGAGCCAGGACCTGATTCCTACTACACACTGATCTGTATACATAGAGCCAGGACCTGATCCCTACTACACAGTGATCTGTATACATAGAGCCAGGACCTGATCCTTACTACACAGTGATCTGTATACATAGAGCCAGGACCTGATTCCTACTACACACTGATCTGTATACATAGAGCCAATACCTGATCCCTACTACACACTGATCTGTATACATAGAGCCAATACCTGATCCCTACTACACAGTGATCTGTATACATAGAGCCAGGACCTGATCCCTACTACACAGTGATCTGTATACATAGAGTCAATACCTGATCCCTACTACACAGTGATCTGTATACATAGAGCCAATACCTGATCCCTACTACACAGTGATCTGTATACATAAAGCCTGGACCTGATCCCTACTACACAGTGATCTGTATACATAGAGCCAGGACCTGATCCCTACTACACAGTGATCTGTATACATAGATCCAGGACCTGATCCCTACTACACAGTGATCTGTATACATAGAGCCAGGACCTGATCCCTACTACACAGTGATCTGTATACATAGAGCCAGGACCTGATCCCTACTACACAGTGATCTGTATACATAGAGCCAGACCTGATCCCTACTACACAGTGATCTGTATACATAGAGCCAGGACCTGATCCCTACTACACAGTGCTCTGTATACATAGAGCCTGGACCTGATCCCTACTACACAGCGATCTGTATACATAGAGCCTGGACCTGATCCCTACTACACAGTGATCTGTATACATAGAGCCAGGACCTGATCCCTACTACACAGTGATCTGTATACATAGAGCCAGGACCTGATCCCTACTACACAGTGATCTGTATACATAGAGCCAGGACCTGATCCTTACTACACAGTGATCTGTATACATAGAGCCAGGACCTGATCCTTACTACACAGTGATCTGTATACATAGAGCCAGGACCTGATCCTTACTGCACAGTGATCTGTATACATAGAGCCAGGACCTGATCCCTACTACACAGTGATCTGTATACATAGAGCCAGGACCTGATCCCTACTACACAGTGATCTGTATACATAGAGCCAATACCTGATCCCTACTACGCAGTGATCTGTATACATAAAGCCTGGACCTGATCCCTACTACACAGTGATCTGTATACATAGAGCCAGGACCTGATCCCTACTACACAGTGATCTGTATACATAGAGCCAGGACCTGATCCCTACTACACAGTGATCTGTATACATAGAGCCAGGACCTGATCCCTACTACACAGTGATCTGTATACATAGAGCCAGGACCTGATCCTTACTACACAGTGATCTGTATACATAGAGCCAGGACCTGATCCTTACTACACAGTGATCTGTATACATAGAGCCAATACCTGATCCCTACTACACAGTGATCTGTATACATAGAGCCAGGACCTGATCCTTACTACACAGTGATCTGTATACATAGAGCCAGGACCTGATCCCTACTACACAGTGATCTGTATACATAGAGCCAGACCTGATCCCTACTACACAGTGATCTGTATACATAGAGCCAGGACCTGATCCCTACTACACAGTGCTCTGTATACATAGAGCCAGGACCTGATCCCTACTACACAGTGCTCTGTATACATAGAGCCAGGACCTGATCCCTACTACACAGTGATCTGTATACATAGAGCCAGGACCTGATCCTTACTACACAGTGATCTGTATACATAGAGCCAGGACCTGATCCCTACTACACAGTGATCTGTATACATAGAGCCAGGACTGATCCCTACTTCACAGTGCTCTGTATACATAGAGCCTGGACCTGATCCCTACTACAGTGTTTTGTTTACATAGAGCCAGGACTGATCCCTACTACACAGTGCTCTGTATACATAGAGCCAGGACTGATCCCTACTACACAGTGATCTTTAGGCATAGAGCCTGGACCTGATCCCTACTAAACAGTGATCTGTATGCAGAGAGCCAGGACTGGTTCCTACGTCAGTGCCGGTCCATGAGCCAGGTCTGATCCCTACGTCACAGTGAGGGTTCATGTGCCCGGTCTGATCCTTACGTCACAGTGCGGGTCTATAAACCAGGTCTGATCCCTACGTCACAGTGCAGGTTCACGAGACGGGTCTAATCCCTACGTCACAGTGCAGGTTCACGAGACGGGTCTAATCCCTACGTCACAGTGCAGGTTCACGAGACGGGTCTAATCCCTACGTCACAGTGCAGGTTCACGAGACGGGTCTAATCCCTACGTCACAGTGCAGGTTCACGAGACGGGTCTAATCCCTACGTCACAGTGCGGGTCCATGTTCCAGGTCTGATCCCTACATCGCATTGCAGGTCCATGAGCCAGGACCCATTCCCTACCTCACACTGCAGTTCCATAAGCCAGGACTGATCCCTACTACACAGTCTATTTGCCTTTAGTAAATCCACCCCAATGTATACATGGAGATATAGCTAAGCTGAGCTTTCTTATATTTGGGGAAGGTCTCTGTACAATGGTGATCATGGCACAGATCAGAGCTGACCCCCCTATATATGTTGCGCAGGTCTCGTGTAGATTGGTATACATGGACACAGATGGGGACTGATCCCTACTACACAGTGCAGGTACACAGGACTCTGTACATTGTATACATGGACACAGGTGGGGACTGATCCCTACTACACAGTGCAGGTACACAGGACTCTGTACATTGTATACATGGACACAGGTGGGGACTGATCCCTACTACACAGTGCAGGTACACGGGACTCTGTACATTGTATACATGGACACAGATGGGGACTAATCCCTACTACACAGTGCAGGTACACGGGACTCTGTACATTGTATACATTGACACAGATGGGGACTTATCCCTACTACACAGTGCAGGTACACGGGACTCTGTACATTGTATACATGGACACAGATGGGGACTTATCCCTACTACACAGTGCAGGTACACGGGACTCTGTACATTGTATACATGGACACAGGTGGGGACTGATCCCTACTACACAGTGCAGGTACACGGGACTCTGTACATTGTATACATGGACACAGGTGGGGACTGATCCCTACTACACAGTGCAGGTACACGGGACTCTGTACATTGTATACATGGACACAGATGGGGACTGATCCCTACTACACTGTGTAGGTACACAGACTCTGTACATTGTATACATGGACACAGGTGGGGACTGATCCCTACTACACAGTGCAGGTACACAGACTCTGTACATTGTATAGATGGACACAGGTGGGGACTGATCCCTACTACACAGTGCAGGTACACGGGACTCTGTACATTGTATACATGGACACAGAGAAGAACTCCGCTCTCATTCACAGCACTGAACACACAGCTCTATGTACATATACAGTGCAGGACATTCAATACAGTGCATCTGGAATGTATTCACAGTGCTTCACTTTTTCCACATTTTGTTATGTTGCAGCCTTATTCCAAAGTGGATTAAATTCATTATTTTCCTCAAACTTCTACAAACAATCCCCCATAATGACAATGTGTAAGATGTTTGTTTAAAATCCTTGCAAATGTATTAAAAATAAAATGCCAAGTACATAAGTATTCCCAGCCTTTGCCATGACACTCAATATTGAGCTCAGAAGCATCCTGTTTCCACCGATCATCCTTGAGATGTTTGATTGGAGTCCGCCTGTGGTATATTCAGTTCATTGTTCGATATTTGGGAGGGCGCACAACTGTCTATATAAGGTCCCACAGTTACCAGTGCATGTCGGAGCACAAACCAAGCTATGAAGTCCAAGGAATTGTCTGTGGACCTCGGAGACAGGATTGTATGGAGGCACAGATCTGGGGAAGGGCACAGAAAAATGTCTGCAGCATTGACCGTCCAATGAGCACAGAGGGCTCCATCATCCGTAAATGGAAGAAGTTTGGAAACAACCAGGACTCTTCCTTGAGCGGGCCGTCCGGCCAAACTGAACAATTTTAGCCAGGGAGGGGACCAAGAACCTGATGGTCACTCTGATAGCTCCATCATTTCTCTGTGGAGAGAGGAGAACCTTCCAGAAGAACAACCATCTCTACAGCACTCCACCAATCAGGCCTGTATGGTAGGGTGGCCAGACGGAAGCCACTCCTCGGTAAAAGGCACGTGACAGCCCTCCTGGAGTTTGCCAAAAAGCACCTGAAGGACTCTCAGACCATGAGAAACAAAATTCTCTGGTCTGATGAAACAAAGATTGAACTCTTTGGCCTGAATTGCAAGCGTCATGTCTGGAGGAAACCAGGAACCGATCATCATCTGGACAATTTTATACCTACAGTGAAGCATGGTGGTGGCAGCATCATGCTCTAGGGATGTTTTTTAGCAGCAGGGACTGGGAGACTAGTCAGGATTGAGGGAAAGACAAATGTACAGAAACTTGTACAGAGAGCGCGCTGGACCTCAGACTGGGGCGAAGGTTCATCTTCCAACAGGACAACTACCCTAAGCACACAGCCAAGGTAACAAAGGAGTGGCTACGGGACAACTATGTGAATGTCCTTGAGTGGCCCTGCCAGAGCCCAGATTGACTGAACATGACCGGAGAGATCTGAAAATTGCTTTGCACCGACGATCCCCATCCAACCTGATGGAGCTTGGGAGGTCCTGCAAAGAAGAATGGGAGAAACTGCCCAAACAGATGTGCCAAGCTTGTGGCACCATACTGGGACTTGAGGCTGTAATTGGTGCCAAAGGTGCTTCTACAAAGTATTGAGCAAAACCTGTGACTTCTTATGTACAGTACATGTGGACTCCAATCAAGTTGTAGAAACATCTCAAGGATGATCGCTGGAAATGGAATGAACCCGGCTCAATATTGAGTGTCATGGCAAAGGCTGTGAATACTTATGTATATGGGATTTATTTTTGTTTTTTTATTAATACATTTGCAAGGATTTCAAATAAACGTCTTTCACGTTGTCCTTATGGGGTATTGCTTGTAGCATTTTGAGGAAAACTATTTTATTTAATCCATTTTGGAATAAGGCTGTAACATAACAAAATGTGGAAAAAATGGAGCACTGTGAATACTTTCTAGATGCACTGTATACTACCAAAAGTATTGGGACACCTGCCTTTACACGCACATGACATTTAATGGCATCCCAGTCTTAGCCCATAGGGTTCAATATTGTGTTGGCCCACCCTTTGCTATACATGCTTTAACTCTTCTGGGAAGTCTGTCCACAAGGTTTAGGAGTGTCTATGGAAATGTTTGACCATTCTTCCAGAAGCGCATTTGTGACGTCAGGCGCTGATGTGGACGAGAAGGCCTTGCTTGTAGTCTTTGCTCTAATTCATCCCAAAGGTGCTCTATCGTGTTGAGGTCAGGACTCTGTGCAGGTCAGTCAAGTTCCTTCACCCCAAACTCGCTCATCCATGTCTTTATGAACCTTGCTTTGTGCACTGGTCCAAATCATTTGGTGGAGGGGGGATTATGATGTGGTCTTTTTCAGGGGTTGGGCTTGGCCCCTTAGTTCCAGAGAAGGGGACTCCTTAAAGGGGTTGTAAACACTCGTGGTTTTTCACCTTAATGCATTCTATGCATTAAGGGGAAAAACCTTCCATAGTGCAGCTGGCCCCCACAGCCCCCCCTTTACTTACCTAAACCCGATCGTTCCATTGAAGGGGACGAGCACAGCAGCTCCAGCCACTTTCTCTGGTCTTTTTTGGATAGATTGATGGCAGCGCAGCCATTGGCTCCCACTGCTGTCAATCAAATCCAGTGACACAGGGGCAGGGCCGAGTCATGCTGTGTGTCAATAGACGCAGGATTTGAGAGTGCCCCCTATGGAATGCAGGTCTCCAAAATGCCACTTGATGTGAGGAGGAGCCAGGAGCGCTGCTGGGGGACCCCAGAAGAGGAGGATCAGGGCCACTCTGTGCAAAATTCTTGCACAGAGGAGGTAAGTGTGTGTGTGTATACACACACACCCCCCCCCCCCCCCCAAACCTTTACAACCCCATTTAAGGCGTCAGTATACAAAGACCATTTGGTTGCTCCCAACTTTGTGGAACAGTTGGCCCCTTCCTTTTCCAACATGACTGTTCACCAGTGCACAAAGCAAGGTCCATATAGACATGGATGAGCAGTTTGGGGTGGAGGCATTTGATTGGCCTGCATGGAGTCCTGACCTCAACCCGATAGAACATCTTTTAGGATGAATTGGAGCGGCGACTACGAGCCAGGCCTTCTCGCCCAACAATTATACGGTGTATAATTTAGTTAATATGTAAAGTATAAAAAATGTATTCTTTGAATATCTCTGTGCAGTGGTAAATATAAACAACCAGCTATAGTATACTATTGGAGGCTGGATCTGGTGCATATCATCAGACTTGGATGGTGTTTTGCCGATTTTTCAGACAGGACTGTAATAGAATATTATAAATGACAGACTCCCTTGTCCATAGGCAAGCCTGTATAAGCAGCATGTTTATATGCCCAGTGTGCATGGATCCTTATTGTACAATCACCTTTATTTTTGTTACTGCCAGTGGAGGGGAGAGGCCCTGCTTATAGTGGTTGTACACCCCATACAACTACTTTTACCTACAGGTAAGGCTTACCTGTAGGTGCTGGAAATATTTCCTAAACCTTCATGGTTTAGGCAATATTTACAATAAAGCCAATGTCAATGGTGCATTTTAGGAAGGACAGATCGTGCCATTTCTAAAGGGGTCATGCTGTGACTGGCGGCTCCCTTGCGCATGCCTGGGAGTGACGCGACTCTGGCAAGTCAGAGCCGGAGTTCATGGCCCCAGAAGAAAGAGGCGTGAAGATGGCCGCTCACTGCCAGTGGGGACAGCTGTGACGTCGCAGGCTTCGGTTTCAGGTAAGTGACACATACTGACATTGAGTGTCAAGCTCCATTTCATTGTGGGCAGCATCAGCATTGATTGCCCTCAAAAGGGCCGTTGTATCTGTAAGATTAGATGTCTAGAGCATCCCCTCCCCATATGAGATGTCAAATGCCACCCCACCATCAGAAGTTGTCCCCCACTCTCCCTTACATAAGAGTGCACCCCCTTTCCTTATGCTGTTTCTGGGAAGAAGCTGGATGCATTGCTTGAAAGCAGAAAGTAATGGTCTGGAGGAGGGCTGGAAATCTCCTGCAGGGCCACATGGAGGGCCGGATTCGGTCTGTGGGCCTTGTTTGACACCTGTGCATAATGGGCTACTATGTAATGCACCTGTCAGGGTTTACTACCTCTTTAAAAAAGCAATTTAGTCTTTTCATTTAGACAGGCCCATACGTTGCATAAGCTGGTATTGGCCATGCCACCATGTCATAAGTATGCAAAGTTGGACATTCTGATAATGCATGTTTTACATATTTAACTGACCCGCAAGATAAATAATGGCAGGTTGTGCCTCAATGACTTTCATCTGAGGTCAGTGCCCGTTGTAGTCTGAAAATAGGGCAAACGTCTATCTAAGAGCAGAGGCTGGTGAGATCTCATGCTGTTCATTCTTGCATTGGCCCAGCACACACTTTAATTGGGTGCCTGGTGACGTTCATCCCATGTGTATGGGAGCCAGTGCGACAAATGCCAGCTTCTGCCAGACTCGCATGCTGGAAAACCAGCACCTGACCCGCTCCCTGTTGGCACCCTCAGCCAAGAGCGCTGACCGGAGTGTTCTGGTGGGCTCAGTGTGTACCAGGCTTGAGTAGTGCTCTCTGTTCTCCTTAGAGAAGGGACAAGTATCCTCTTGTGTAAAAAACTTCCAACATGAAATGTGTAATAAAGCGTTTGACATTTAGAAGAGCTCCGTATCTACCTCTAGGAAGTTGGCATTACTTGCTTTTTATCTTTTTTTTTTTTTTTTTTATATATCAATGTGTATATTGAAAACTTCTTGGTCATATAAAACAAGAACATCATAGCTCAAAACAAACGCCACCATGGAGGCCCCAGAGGCATACAGTGTACTTGTTCTCTGGCTGGCAACCTCTGGCTTTGAGAAGTGTAGGTTACCTTAATGGCCTGTCTAATCCATGTGATGATAGATAATTGGGGGATGGAGTGCCCAGTTTTGTGGCCTGTGTTACAAGATAAACAGGTTTGACTTTCCCTCCATTATTTGGGGACTTGCAGATAAGTCAAGATGGCCCTTCTTACACTCGAGAAAAGGAATCTGTTCCTCCCTCCGCCCGTTTTTTTAAATTTTTTTCCTATCACTTTTTTCTTCTTTTTTTTTTTTCTATTTGATGTATTTTCACAAAAGTAAGGTAGTATTATATCTGGTAGGGTTGTCCCGTTACCGATACTGGTATCGGGACCGATGCCGAGTATTTGCGCGAGTACTTGTACTGGCGCTAATACTCCCGATGCCTAAATAGAATACTTCCCCGCCGAATCGAAAGCCGTCGCATCGAAAGCCGCTGCAAGGGGTTAAACGCTGTGCGGGAACATCGCAGCATTCATTTGAATAGCTGTAGTGTTCCCGCCTGTATAGACCCTTCCCCTTGCTCGGGATTGGATGGGTGATCGTGATCTCTCCAATCCCGAGCAAGGGGGAGTGTCTATACGGGCGGGCTATTCAAATGAATCCTGTGATTTTTCTCCATGCAGCTTTCGGCGGAGGTATGGGGGAAATGGCTGATGGGACATGGCTGCATATGTGAGGAACATGGCTAGAGGGACATGGCTGAACGGACATTGCTGCATATGTGAGGGACATGGGACATGGCTGCATATGTGAGGGACATGGCTGGAGGGACATGGCTGCATATGTGAGGGACATGGCTGGAGGGACATGGCTGCATATGTGAGGGACATGGCTGGAGGGACATGGCTGCATATGTGAGGGACATGGCTGGAGGGACATGGCTGCATATGTGAGGAACATGGCTGCATATGTGAGGGACATGGCTGGAGGGACATGGCTGCATATGTGGGGGACATGGCTGGAGGGACATGGTTGCATATGTGGGGGACATGGCTGCATTTCGGGACACATGTAAAAAAAAGTATCTGTCCTAAAAATGAGGCATCGGGACAACCCTAATATCTTGGGATCAGTGAAAAGCAGCAAATACGTTGGGTTGATACTCTGGTTTCAACCCAACGTAGTTGCTGCACTATTCTGCTTGGAAAGACTGGGAGAAAAACTATGCGCGCAAAAGGTAGTTCTTGAATCTCGCTTACTACTTATAGTAGAAGCTGGGACTACCGGCACAACCATTTTTATAGCTCTGTCTAAACAACTTGATAGGTTCGAAAAGAGATTGTTGCAAAGCTTGGCGGATCACACCTTTTGGCGCCTTCAAGGAAATGAACAAGACTGATTCCTTGCTGCTAACTTTAAGAACCTCTTAATGAGAGGCTCTTGGGCTAAGCTCAACTCCCACGCAAGCTAAAAGTACCCCTACTTGCACTTTATGAGCATTGACTGACAAGCAGATCTGTTTTCCTTGTTCAAGGAACTCCAGAACAGAGGCTGGAATGCTGGGATCTTTTATGTTACCCGGCACCCACAAGTTAAATGTATTTTTGTTTTACTTTTTTCATAACCGGCAGTTGACTTTTATCTACTTGCTATAATAGTGTTAATCACTCAATTGGAAAGCTGGTGGGATTCCAGCAGTTGCCCTTCAGGTACCCAGCTGCTGACTTTAGCTGTTGCATGTTGGGGTGCAACACTGGTCCCTGATGGATCAAGTCTGGTCGTTTTGGTAGAATCCAAAGTGTACCCATGGTAAACCTGTAGAGCAGGGGTGTAAAACTCAATTTCATCGTGGGCCGCATCGGCAATATGATTGCCCTCAAAAGGGCCGGTTGTAACTGTAAGATTAAATGTCCCCTTTACATTAGAAGTCAAGAGCCACTCTACCATCAGAAGTTGAGTCCCCCGCTCTCCCTTACATCACAATGCACCCCCCTTTCCTTATGCTGCTGCTGGGGAGAAGCTGAGTGCATTGCTTGAAAGCAGAAAGTAAGAGTCTGGAGTAGGACCAGAGGACTGCTGGAGCTCTCCTGCAGCTGCTGGAGAGGTGCGAGGGCCACATGAAATTGCCTGGTGGACCGGATTCGGCCCGCGGGCCTTGTGTTTGACACCTGTGCGCTAGAGTATGGGTCTCCAAACTTTCTAAAAGGGCGCCCCGTCGTTGGTGTAGGTGGGGGGATTGGCGCCCCGTCGTTGGTGTAGGTGGTAGGATTGGCGCCCCCGTCGTTGGTGTAGGTGGTAGGATTGGCGCCCCCGTCGTTGGTGTAGGTGGGAGGATTGGCGCCCCCGTCGTTGGTGTAGGTGGGAGGATTGGCGCCCCCGTCGTTGGTGTAGGTGGGAGGATTGGCGCCCCCGTCGTTGGTGTAGGTGGGAGGATTGGCGCCCCCGTCGTTGGTGTAGGTGGGAGGATTGGCACCCCCGTCGTTGGTGTAGGTGGGAGGATTGGCGCCCCGTTGGTGTAGGTGGGAGGATTGGCATCCTAAGGTCCCGATAAAGGCAAGTAAAGTGCCTTTATCTGGCCCTTTTTATTTTTTAATTAACTGCATTCCTTCTGGTTGAATGAATGTCCCTTCGTTTTTTTTTTTTTTTAGATTTACAGCAGATCGAGATAAAATGTGTTTTATACTTTTAGGAGAGGAGATCTGGTGCCACCATATGTATGTATGCATGCTGTAGCGTTGTCTGAAATGATCTATATATATGTTTCTGGGTAATTTTAAGGAAGCAAGTACCATTTTATTTATTTATGGATTTTTCTTTGCCTAGAGGTTCTCTCTCTTTTCTACCCCCTAGTGCTGGCACCTGCAGTTATTTTATGTCAGGTTGGTGGTATTGTTTGATCTTTCCACCAAAGGAGTCCTTGTTTTGTCGCTTGGGGTGAGGGAACTTGCTTGTCCAGCGTAGTCTCAGCGCCATTCCAGATTAGAAAGTTCTGCAACTGTTTTGATGACTTTACTTGCCCACTTCTGGTATTGAACATGTCATACGGCCTCATGACTAATCTTGGGGTTGGTGTTGAGACGGCTAGTAAGTCATCTACTTCTGACTGAAGCTTCTGGATTTTCTGAGTGGGTAAAAATATATTTTACACTCTGGTATCGATTTTTGTATCCTAGAAAAGTCGCTGTCTGTCCTGGAGTGATATTTGATTTTTCATATCTGACAGGAGTTAAGTCTCTGATCTTTTAAACCAGCCCTCAAAATTTCCACTCGCCTACTAGCATTTGGCGACTGGATTTAAGCTGGGGGCGAATGATGACAGGGCTGCATGACCAATCTCCCTCCAATCTGTGCCTACACTTAAAATCCCGATGAGATTGGCGGCCGAAGAGGAAAGGTGCATGCTTGGGAAAAGTAGTCTGATGAGCCGCGCACAGGCAGAGCAGTACACAGGTGCGCTCCTTACAATTCTCATTAAGCCATGGGACCTAACAGTATGACCTTTCTGAGCCTGCCCCCTCCCCCCAACCAATGTAGCTGGAGAGCAGGAAGTAATGAGTGAGGTGGAGGATTGGGAAAATTACCACTCCGGTGCAGCACTCACTGAAAGTTGCCCTGACATGTGAGCTGCAGCCTTCCAGTTTGTGCTGTTTTCTTCTCCTTGTGCTCTATGTAAGTCCAACAGTTCAGCCTGAGCACTGAACAGACTGGTCTCAATGTGTGCTGTGCGGTGTCAGTGTACGCTGTGCTATGCTGTCAATGGCTGTGCAGTTGTGTGGATCTCAGCGCTGGATTGTACTCCCTCCCGCTGTGCTGCAGCTCCTCTCCTCACTGCCAGCCTGAATAAAAGGGGAAAGGTGGGGACATGCAAGTGTGGAGGCGCACACACAGGCTCCTGATGATGAGATGAATAGGAGAGAGTGAGAGAAATAGAGGATGGGAGTTGCAGAGTAAACGGCAAGAGAATAGGAAAGATACTCAGTTCTAGTGCCCTGTCCTTCTGGGCTCCCCCCAGTGCCCTGTCCCAACCAAGTTGTTGTTGGAAATATTTAATTGTGTAACTTGATTCTGCATAAAACATTTAACATTGTCATTCCATGAGATAATCTACGAGGGCGTGTTTACGGGTGCAATTAGGCACAGGGCAGTGTATGAATTTAGTGGGGCAACTGGTGGCGAGTAACTCTTGATGCCTGGCTATGCTACTAAGCTATGGGCTTGAAATTTTGAGCCCTGTTTTAAACAATAGGGAAATATCCAAATAGATTACCAAGGAAATTCCCCTTTCCCTCAGGGCGAGCTTCTGCCTAGGATTTTGGTAAATATGAATGGTGCAGACAACAGGCTAAAGGTAGAGCGCCAACTTGTCAATGTGTTGTGCCCAGTTTTCCCCTCAAAGCTCACCTTGAGTATTTCTGTGACAACATTCGACTGGGATGTTCAAATATGTGCCACTTCCACGCTATCTCTCCTCTCCCGGAAGTGACGTCTTGTTGGCTGAGGCGGACAGACTCTGCGTACACACAGTAACTTTGGGTCTGTCTCGGCCAGCCTTGCAGATCGGACTAGTGTTTGCGACCCTCTGGCTGAGCTACCAGACACCCCCCCCCCCCAGGGGGTTGCAACCCGCTGCTTTAAAGGATCGTAATGTCAAGGAATTGTTCGCACCTTCCGCTGAGTGCTTCCGTCAGTACACTGCTTCCTCCAGTCTGGACCTTCAGATATTACAGCTACATATATACAATTCATTCATTCATATAGTAACCAAGAACCAGCCGAGACTAGCTCATTTACAAAATTGAACATGGAATGTTTATTTGAACAAACTTGCATCAAAATATATACACCAGAAGAACATCCCTCCCTCCTAGTCATTTTACCCTAACAATAAAACTGTAACCAGAAACATTAGTCTTTTAAACCAGCCTAGGCGACTAGACTATTTGGCCCCTACAACAATGAATACAATGGACACCTACCTACAACTATAAACACATTCCACAATGGTTTGCTAGGAGAGACAAAAGGTGTTCCAATTAGCACAATTAACAATGCAAACCGTGATCTACCACCCCCCCTCAGCCTAGTAGGCAACAGACTGTAGCAGGAGACCTCAGTAGTTGACTGTTCGGCACCTACATTGAACAGATCAATGTGGCCAGTTCTTTCCATGGACATGTATAGTTCAGAATCGAACAAACCAGAATTAGTCTTAATATATTTCTTGTGAGATATTGTGGATAAATATTGCTGTCCCATCTGAAGTAATCCAAACCACGTTCTCGGTGTCCATTAAGTGGTGGCCCATCATTAGAGAATGATCTGCTCTCTCCCTGGGCCATAGTCGGTGGGTAAGAAGCTTGCTCCCAGTTCTCTCAGGAAGACCCTATCTTGGTTAGGTCTGTCACAAGTAAACCCCCCCCCCCCCCAAATAAAGGTCCCCTAGGGGCAGTTTCACAGCTGGCTTTTGTGAATGTAATTCCTGAATTACAGGAGGAAAGGCATCCGTCTCCGTCCTTTTTATTTTTGGAAGAGCGGTTATAAGTGACCTTACCTGATAGATTTTCAGTTGTACTCATTGCACATCAAGTAGCGGTCGACCGATATGGGTTTTTCTATGGCCGATGCGGATATTTAGAAATCTGTGCAGGCGATATATAATGCCGATTTTTGCGGCCAATATTTTGGGCTGATTTATTTTTTGATAGGCGCGGGTGGTGCTGCGTTGTGGAGAGGGATGGGTGGTGCTAGGCGCGGGTAGTGCTGCGTTGTGGGGGGGGGATGGGGGGTGCTGCGTTGTGGGGGGGGGGGATGGGTGGTGCTGCGTTGTGGCAATGAAGATGATTGATTTGCAATGCAAATAATTTATCTATGCGATAAAATAGAAGCCCACAATCCCAATCGCATTCTGCGATCCACCGACCAAAAACTGATCAAGATACCCAAAGCCAGATACAAGTCCAAAGGAGAAAGAAGGTTTGCTTTCCAGGGTCCCAGACTATGGAACGCTTTACCAACCAGCATTCGGTTGGAAGAAAACCACCTGAGTTTCAAAAGACAGATAAAAACTCTGCTCTTTTGATGACCAGAGAGACAGAAACAACCAGCGCCCAGAGGCGATTCAGTTTGCAGGTGCCGCGCTATATAAATTTCTCATTCATTCATTCATTCAATGTGAAAATGAATGAGGATGAGAGTTGCATTGTGAAGAGGATCCCCACAATGTAACTCTGATATGCACCCAGAGTCATCCTCATCTATTTTCTCAATGCCAGGTTTCACCTTAAGACATCATTGTACAAGTAAAATACAAGCAGCCATTTTTCAGAGAATATGAATAACGCAAACATTTTTCACTGTGTTTGGCTGAAGCCATTTATTATCAATTAACTGTGTTAACTTACCCCCCCCCCCCCCCTGCGCACAAGTTCACAAAAAGGAGTTGGAGTGGCTATTAAAGGTGGCCATTCTAACCTGTGATCTGTTTGCTTATATCTAGTGTGTGTATAAAAGGTCAATGAGTTTCTGGACTCCTGACAGACCCTTGCATTTTTCATCCAGTGCTGCACTGACGTTTCTGGATTCTGAGACATGGGGAAAGCAAAATATTTGTCCAAGGATCTGAGGGAAAAGATAGTTGAACTGTATAAAACAGGAAATGGATATAAAAAGATATCCAAGGAATTGAGAATGCCAATCGGCAGTGTAACAACTAATCAAGAAGGGCTTCTGTTGAAACCAAACCGCACTTGGGTAGAATAACTAAAATTTGAACTGCCAGGACAATTGTTCGGGATGCAAAGAAAAGCCCACAAATAACTTCAGATGAAATACAGGACTGAAAACATTTGGTGTGGCTGTTTCAAGATGCACAATAAGTAGGCACTTGAAGAAAGATGGACTACATGGCCGAGTCACCAGAAGACAGCCATTACGCAAATGCCACAACTCCTTTTAAGAACTGGGGTATGTAAACTTTTTTTGATCAAGGTCATTTGGGTAGTTTCTATTGTGATTATGATTTAAAAAGAGTAAACAGTTGATTGATAAATAGTTTCAGCCAAACACGAACCATGAGTGAAAGATAAGTCTCTTTGTGTTATTTGTATTGTTTGAAAAATGGCCAGGAAATCATAAATTCTGCCAGGATATGTAAACTATATATATATATATATATATATATATATATATATATATATATATATATATATATATATATATATATATATATATATATATATATATATATATATATAATTTTTTTTTTTTTTCATATAGGATACAATCTTGCAGGTGACATATTGTCAGGTCATCGATTATAGATTGACATCAATTAGAAAGATAATCGCATACATTAGCATCTAGGTATTGTACATAAGACCACCAAAAACACAACCGTACTAAAACATCTGGTGATGACATTCAAAATGAGGACAACATTCCATTCAAGGTATGCAGAAAGGAAAATGCACATCATATGCCACATTCCAGTAGTTCAGTACAAAAAATACCTCTTACTCTAAGTTTCTACCTCTCTTGATCATATCGTAGTGAATTTCTTTGGACATCCCATTGCCATGTAGGCCGTTTTGTACATGAACAGGGCCTTATTGATCAAATTCACCCTCATCTGACACTAGCGGGTTCTGGCCTCTTCCAACATGGAGCAATAGCTTTTTTAGCATAAAAAAAAAAGAGGAATCTAGTCAGTACACCAAGATCCCCCTCTTCCAGGTCTCTAAGGAGACACCCGGACATATGTTTAGTAAGGTTAGTGTTGATTTACGTAAAGGAAGTAATGCTGGACCAGAACTGCCATGTCCTTGGGCATTCCCATATTATTTGGGGGGAAAAAAATCCTTGTACCATTGTGACATCTTGTTTTTAAGATTTGCCTCAATGTGTCACTCAGTCCACAACAAGTGGCGGTATTGAAAAATAGTTTTCCACTCAAAATCTGTTCTTCGGTATTAAAATATTTAGGTATTTTTATCCCCTCTGACCTGAACCATTTATATCTAACAAATTATATTCCTCTTATGCAAAGGTTCTTACAGGATTTAAAAAAATATGATCACAATCAATATTCGTGGTTTGGGAGGATTAATATTCTAAAAATGGATATAATACCGCGGTTTTTGTATCTCTTCCAAACCATGCCTGTCTCTATCCCTAGATCTTATTTTTCTACTCTACAGTCGGCCTTTACAAAATTTATTTGGGGCCATAAAAAACATAGATTGAAAAAGAAATTACTATCACTACCCAAAGTGAACTGAGGAGCGGGTGCACCTGATCTTTACCATTATTATGTAGCGGCAGTATTAACAAGGATAGTGAACTGGTTCCACTCCTCCAATACTAAACAATGGGTACTAATAGAGCAATGGCTAAATCAATTTGATCTTACCGCCCTCCCTTGGTTAGACCTTGAGAATAGTGATATCTATCGAGATTTATCTTCTACTATGCCCTCCCTAACATCCCACCTATTAAAAATTTGGACCAAAACAATTCTACAATTAGAACTTTCCTCATTAGTGGGACCTATGACACCTTTATTTGGTAACCCACGATTTCCGCCGGCTTTAAAACGTAAAGATTTCCTCATTTGGAACAAAGAATCTCATCGTAGAGTGTGCCAGATTACTTGCCAGGCAGCATTTCCACCTATACTAAACCTAATCTTTACATCGAAGCCCTCACTTACGCAATGGTTGGAATATCGGCAACTATTATCTTTCTTGTCCTCTCTTCCCTCAAATACATTTTTGTATAGAGACACAACTCAGTTTGAACTTCTATTGCTACAAGACTCAAAACCAAAACATGTCTTATCTTCAATCTATAAGATATTGGCTATAAAAAAACACCCTGAACTCCCTGAATACATAAGGAAATGGGCGAATGAGTTAAATGTTCAAATTGAAGATGCAGAGTGGAAGAAAGCATTTAATTTAACACATTGTATGTCACTAACAATTAAAGCACAAGAGACAAATTACAAACTTCTTTCCAGGTGGTATTGGAGCCCAATATCATTAAAGCGTATATACCCAGATAAATCAGACATATGTTGGCGATGCCATATATTTAAAGGTTCATTGCTACACATTTGGTGGGAATGTCCCCCAATCTTAAATTTCTGGGAAAAAATTATGCAGCTATACACTTTAGTTACTGGGGAACCAATATTAAATATACCACAAATCACTTTGCTATCAATACTACCAGGATCATATAAGAATATTAAAAGGGGTCTTTTGAGACACTGGTTGACAGCAGCAAGATTAGTTATACCACGGCACTGGCGCTCAATACAAACTCCATCAGTTAAGGAATGGGCCAGTGAAATGGATGGTATAGAAAAGATGGAATCACTTTTAGCACTTGAATTGGATACATATGAGGAACACCTTCAGACTTGGGTCCACTGGAGAGTATATAGAGAAACAACAAGAATTTAGAAATTACTTGTAGGAACAGAACAAATTAGTGGTGAGTGGTGGGGGTTGTTGCTACCAATCCTTAACCTTGCCCTAATTTTTTTTTTTTTTTGTATTTTTGTATATATATATATTTTTTTTTTTTTTTTTGTATTTGGGTATGTTGTCTTGTCTTGTCTTGTCTAGTCCAGTTTTGTTTGTCTTGACCTGTCTTGTCATGTCTAGTCTTGTCTTGTCCAGTCCGGTTTTGTATAGTCTTTTTGAACAATATATGGAAACAAAAATATATCAGAAATTGATTAGATGAAATAACTATATTACTTATCTGAACACATCAATGTCTGTATTATATTCTATAATGTATTGTTATAACATAATAAAATCAGAATGGAAAAAAAAAAAAAAAAAAAATTTGCCTCTGCCTTAAAAATCTGGGTTCTGGAAAGGGTCCTCGTTCTGTAGCTTATGGACACTTGTCCCTAAACTTAGAATCGTCCTTAGTGAATTTCCTTTAAGTCTGGAGGGGGAAATAATGAGCATTTTTCTGTCTGTTTCCATATTGTGTTAATAGATTCTTGTCAAGTCTGATGCATTGGGAATGTGTAGGTCTTCCTTTTTCCTGTAGCCCTTTTATAGATCTGATAATGTATGGACAGTTTGGGCTGCTCTCTGATTCCTAGAGTAGCCAGTACTGACCAGAGTCCTGTTTTGTCTGAGGGTAACGTACTTTTGTGGTTTACCTTCTGCATCTTCCTCTGCGGACAATTCTGCCCCTTCTAGTTCACCAGCAGAGTCTGACTCCCTTTATTTATACCTCCTGGGACGTAGCTTTTCTGCGTTTTTAAAGTGGGGATTGATAGATACAGCTTTCTTTTGGTGTTGATACGTAACTGATATTTCGACCACCTGTTAGACCAATAGCTGATATGTACTTTTTTTATATTTTGCTGTCATACGGAATGTTAACATCCCTTGTGACAGTAATAGGCAGTGACGGGTACTCTTTATGGCAGAGATGTGCAATTAGCGGACCTCCAGCTGTTGCAGAACTACAAGTCCCATGAGGCATAGCAAGACAGCCAGAAACATGACACCAAGAGGCAGAGGCATGATGGGACTTGTAGTTTTTGAAACAGCTGGAGGTCCGCTAATTGCATATCACTGCTTTATGGAGAGATCGGCGATCTATAAGACCTCAAACCCCTCCTCTGCACTTGAAAGTATTTAAAACGTCAAGATTGGCTTTTTTTTTTTTTTTTTAAACTGGCGCCTTTAAGATGCCATTGCTTCCGGGTTACTAGATCCGAATAAAGCATTGGCTTTTTTGGGGTCTTTGGCCAGCCATCAGACGTGCCAGCTGGCTTGCTTGGGCTTCCCGGTGGGACAGGAGCGCCCAGGGGAGGGGGGGGGATTTCCCCCTCTCGCTGCTTGTAATAACATCCAAGCTTTGGCTGTAGTTCTCCTCCTTTGTAAGATAAAAAAAAAAAAAAAACCTGCCCCTAGAACTACTTTAACAATGCTTGATCCTGAGTGGGGACAGTGTTACTGTATAGATCAGCAAGTGAAAACGAAGGGGAAAAAG
Source organism: Rana kukunoris (assembly GCA_029574335.1). Lineage (NCBI taxonomy): Eukaryota > Metazoa > Chordata > Amphibia > Anura > Ranidae > Rana > Rana kukunoris. The sequence continues at coordinate 63,387,384 of CM056053.1, read as the reverse complement.
CCTAAAAAAAGAACACTATTGCAGCCACCACATCTAATTATTGGTAAGCTGCAATATTAAATGTTTTGTTTATATACCTCCTTTTTTAAAGCTGTATAACAGGGGTCTCCAAACTGCGGCCCGAGGGCCAGCGTGGCCCTTTGCTAGCCTTTATCCGGCCCTTGGGGCACTATTCCCCCACTGACACCAACAATGGGGCACCATTTCTTCCACCGATACCAATGATGGGATGCTATTCCTTCTACTAATAGGGACACGACTCCTACTTCTATTGACCCCAACCCTTGTATTTATTTTCACTCATGCTGGGCTTATGACATTTTTTGCCCCTGCTGGCCACAATCCGGCCCTCCAAGTCTAAGGGACAATAAACTGGCCCTTTGTTTGAAAAGCTTGGTGACCCCTGCTGTATAACATATACTGAGAAGCACACCAGTAGAATATTTATGTAACAATCAGGCTTTGCACACTTACAGAATGAGGCAACATTGACTCCCTTTCAGCAATTTCCATTTTAGCTGGAAGATCCTTTATGCTCTGAGCATTTTCTTGCAATTGTGTTGCGTTCTCCAGCAGTCAAAATCCGTTGATTGTTTGAAATCGCAGCGCGTTCCATTGAGGCGCGTTAGAAAACATTCTGCTTGCTGCAGTTTTAAGGAGCTGACCTGTGGTTTTCCTATTGAAGGCATGTGAATGGAGCACTTCACAACTCATATAAAAATACAACAAAATGTATTCAGTGTAATTCTGCACTGCAGTGTGAGTTTCTGGTCTGATTAAAGAAGTTGAGATGAAAGATTATCTTTTTGGGAAGCATTTCAGCAGGCCAGCAGTGCAGTGGAAACCACGGGTCCGTTTTGATCTATGGCTTGTATCACCGTTATTGGGGTTGGGGCTCAGTTTTGTGGCTTGTTCACACCATGGGGGTTATTTACTAAAATGGGACCGTGGGTTGCAGGAAAGAAATTTACTCGATTTCCCCCATCAGCACAGACAGTGATGGGCGAATCCCTCCTGCCGAGCCATTGTCTTCTGGGGTGGGGGGAAAGCTGCCCCCAGGGCCGCCATCAGGGGAATACAAGCAGTACAGCTGTAGGGCCCGGATGGCAACCCCCCCCCCCCTTTTTTTTTAATTTTTTTTTTTTTTATTATTATTTAGATGGATATCTCTATCTCGTTCAAGGGCCCAGAGGTCCCCAGGGCCCCAGATTTTTTTTTTATTAACCGTTTAATCACCGCCTTATAGCCGGAATACGGCTACAAGGCGGTTCCTTAAAGCGGATCTCCACCCTAAAGTGAAGATCCGCTGATCCGAACACTCCCCCCCTCCGGTGTCAAAATTGACACCTTTCAGGGGGGAGGGGGGTGCAGATAGACATGTATCTGCACCCACTTCCGGCCCAGCATTCACGGGCAAAAGACGGGCATTACATCACATCCCGTCTCCCGCCCGTTGTGTGCTGGGAACACTCGGCTCCCAGCACACAGCTGGAGCCAATTCGCGGGCGCAGCGCGACTCACGCATGCGCCGTAGGGAACCGGGCAGTGAAGCCGCAGCGCTTCACTTCCTGGTTCCCTCACCGTGGATGGAGGGGGGGAGCAGCAGGGTGACGAGCGATCGCTCATCCTCTGCTGCGGACGCAGCTGGACTCCAGGACAGGTAAGTGTCCTAATATTAAAAGTCAGCAGCTGCAGTATTTGTTGCTGCTGGCTTTTAATATTTTTTTTTAGCTGAACCATCCGCTTTAACCCTGGGAGGACGTCCATGGACGTCCTCCCAGAATCTCGCTCCCACGCGCCCCTTGGGGCGTGCACACGGGAGTGTCCATGACCGCCGGGTCCAGAGGACCCGGCGCATCACGGATCGCAGTAAATTGCCGCTGATAGCGGCCGTTTACCATGTGATTGCTCCGTCCAATGACAGCTCAATTACTGGGCAATCGCGTGTGCCCGGCGGCCGCCGGGCACACGCACGGGGTTCTCAGTGATGCGACGTGCAGTCAGGACAATGGAGTTACCCGCCCGCTGTCATATGATGGTGGGCGGGTAACAAGTGGTTAAAGTACGCTTACCTGTAGTAGAGCTGCATGATTAATCAAGAATCGTTATCGCTAGGGTTGTACCGATACCAGTATCGGGACCGATACCGGGTATTCGCGGGAGTACTTGTACTCCCGCAAATACCCCCGATACCTAAATAGAATACTCCTTAGCCCCCCACCCCCCCACCCCCGCCGCATGGGTTAAACGGCATGTGGGAACATCACCGCTTTCATTTGAATAGTTGTAGTGTTCCAGCTGGGTATAGACACTACCCCTTGCTCGGGATTGGATGGGTGATCGTGATCTGTCCAATCCCGAGCAAGGAGAAGTGTCTATACGCGCGGGCAAAACAGCTATTCAAATGAATGCTGTGATCTCTGTGCAGCGGCTTTCGGCGGCTAGGTATGGGGGGACATGGCTGCATATGTGGGGGACATGGCTGGAGGGACATGGCTGCATATGTGGGGGACATGGCTGGAGGGACATGGCTGCATATGTGGGGGACACATTTTTAAAAAGTATCGGTACTTGTACTCGGTCCTAAAAAAGTTGTATCGGGACAACCCTAGTTATCGCAATTTATTTTTCTGTTGTGATCTTGACAAAGTAGTCTTTCTGTGCAGACCATACGCTCTGTACTAGCTGTAAAATCTGGGCAGTCTGCCAAGTGTCAGAACATTCTTTATCTGTGGAACTTTAAGTCTAAACATTGTAACAATTTGTCTTTTTACATCAAAGGAATAGACTTATTTGTGTAAATTAGGAACGTTTAACCACTTGAACACCAAACCTCTTTTTTACATTTGTTGGTTTCATGTTTAAAATCATTTGTTTTGCTAGAAAATGACTTGGAACCCCAAACATTTTAGTTGTGTGTGTTAGAGCTGCACGATTAATCGTCAAGAATCGTTATCGTGATCTTTTCCCATTGTGATTCTTGATACGGGGTTTCAGATCTTTGACATGAAAATAATTTTCTCTCTGCAGTTTGGTATCCAAAGAATTTCCTGTCTGCTCTGAGCCAAAAGTCAGTCTGGGCAATCTGCCAAGTTTTGAAAACATTGTATCTTTTCAAAGGAATAAACTTCTTCTGTATGTAAATTAGGAATTTTTAACCACTCAAACACCAAACCTTTTTCTGACAGCTCTTCAAGTAAAAATCATTATTTTTTTTGCTAGAAAATTACTTAGAACCCCCAAAGCTTATCCACTTCAATTCCAGGCCATAGGGAAATGACGCTACGGTCATCCCCTCGCCGATGAGACTAGACGTTGCACAACGTCCTGTCTCCACGGCGTTCTAGGGCGCGCACGCCCGACGGCTGCGATTGCCGCCGGGCACCAGCGATTTCCGGCAATCACGTCAGGAGTGTGGATCTGTGTGTGTAAACACACAGATCCACCTCCTGTCAGCGGTGAGGAGATCGATGTGTATTCCCAGTACAGAGGAACACACATCGATCTCCTCCCCCTGTGAGTCCCCCTACAGTTAGAACATACTTTAGGACACATTTTAACGCCTTCAGCGCCTCCTAGTGTTAACCCCTTCCCTGCCAGTCACATTTACACAGTAATCAGTGCAGTTTTATAGCAATAATCGCTGTGTAAATGTGAATGGTCCCAAAAACGTGTCAAAAGTGTCCGATATGTTCACCGCAATGTCACGGTCACAAAAAATAAAAACGCAGATCGCCGCCATTATTAGTAAAAAAAATTAAATTAAAAATACCATAAATCTATCACCTATTTTGTAGATGCTATAACTTTTGCGCAAACCAATCAATATACGATTATTGCGTTGTTTTTTTTTACCAAAAATACGTAGAAGAATACCTATCGGTCTAAACTGAGGGGAAAAAGTTTTTTAAAAAAAAATATTGTGATATGTATTAAATAAAAAGAAAAAAATATTGTGTTTTTTTTTAAATTGTCGCTCTTCTTTTGTTTATAGCGCAAAAAATTAAAACCGCAGAGATGATCAAATACCACGAAAATAAATCTCTATTTGTGTGGGGAAAAAAACATAACGATTTATTTGGGTACAGTGTTGCCTGACCGCGCAATTGTCATTCAAAGTGCAACAGCGCTGAAAACTAAAAATTGGTCTGGGCAGGAAGGGGGTGAAAATGCCCTGTATGGAAGGGGTTAAATAACTTTATAGTAAAGACCTTAGAGAATAAAATGGCTGGTGTTGCAATATTTTATGTTGCACTGTATTTGCGCAGCAGTCTTTTTAAATGCATTTTTTTGGGGGAAAAATTACTTTAATAAACAAAAAAATAAAAAAACTAGCCAGTAAAGTTAGCCCATTTTTTTTTTTTTTTGTATAAATGTAAAAGATTTTATGCAGTGAGAGAATCTTGATCTTCATTCTAAGCAAAAAAAACGTGATTCTCATTTTGGCCAGAATCGTGCAGCTCTAGTGTATGTATGTGTGTGTGTGTGTGTGTGTGTTTGTTTTTTACATACATACATTCATTCTAATATTAGCTCGGTAGCGGGGGGGGGTGTGACCCCCTGGATGGGTTCACTACACACTGAACTATACAGAGAGGCAGCCAAAGACGGTTGAAAACAAAGAGTTTGGTTTATTATTCCATATTGCTGGAAACAACTGCAAGCATCCAAACAACATCAACAAAACATAAAATAAACCCTGGCCACTTGGGGCGTCTACCTACACCACACAGGAACCTATCTATGGAGTCTGGCACAGCCTACTGCTGGGCAGACACTGCTGGTCATACAGCAGAGAAACGATAGTCTTTTATTTATTTTTTTTATCACACAGAAAAATCAACAAGCACCTCACATCTTCAGAAGTCTTTCTCACTGTTTTCTTTAACTCAAAAAGCCTCAGGATGCAGCAATCAGTAGTCATCCTTTGGATAACTTATAGAGGCCTTAATTGCCTCATTCTGAACAGCTGAAGTTTTCCAACGCCCTAAACCTTTCTGGCTATTTCTGCAGCCGACACCTAATAGTATTGGTGAATTGTCTAAACAAGGCAGAAATGTATCTCCCGTCTGTGACAACACCCACAGATTTACCTGACTTCCTGTCACACTATATATAACTATATATCTATATATCTATATATATATATATATATATATATATATATATATATATAATCACACACAATCATTTTATAGTAAAAACCCTATAGAATAAAATTGTGGTTGTTATATTGTGCTGTATTTGCGCAGTGGTCTTTGAAATGCAATTTTTTTTTTGGGGGGGGAATGACTTTAATTAATAAAAAAAAAAAAAAAAAAAAAATAACCAGTAAAGCCCAAATTTGTTTGTATAATGTAAAAGATTCTTGATCGGGATTTATGTATTCTAAGCAAAAAAAATTGTGCGCGTTATACGCCGATAAATACGGTAAACCATAGTTTTGTAGATTCTAGAACTTTTTTGCAGACTAAAATATACAGTGATTTGGGTTATTTTTTACCAAAGTAAAATACACTTGCAAAAATTGCTCCCTGTTGGGATGATATTCCTACTCCTTCTTTTTTTTTTTTTTTGTCTCGTGGACACAACAAGAAGGGAAAACTTGGAGAGACAAGTATAGATTGAAATAGGAACCTGATAGAGGTTGTAACATCCCCTAATTTACAATCATTCTTTGGTTAGCCAATAAATGTTCTTACCCTAAATCCGAACTTCTACTTTTAACAGTACACATGGCTTGTCCTCTCTTTTAAAAAAAAAAAAAAAAGTTAGGATTTTTACAGATTGGAATTGAGGAATATATTCGTATTGCATTATTTTTTTATTTTTTTTCTCGCAGCCCTCATACGAAAATAGTAAAAATGTTGGTAATATTTACAACACCATCACATAAAATGATGTAGCCTTCCTTCTTTCATTCACATCTCCTCCTTCTTGCATACATGGCTTCCCTGTCTGGTAATAGAGCTTCTATTTTTACTTGTAGTCGCTGAAGTCTGGATGATGGCCAGTAGCAGAATATATCCTGTTCATAGGACACCAAAAGGAACCGTACCATTCCTTGGGTGAACCTGTGTTGCCTTCAACTTTCCTAAACTGAAGATCATTTTTCAAAGCCACCCTCCTGTCTGCATAGTCCAAAACGTTGTAAGTCTGGGGGGGGGGGGGTGGTGTAACATTGCTAGTCGCACCTTCCATTCCTGTTGAAAGACATGGTTGCTTTGTTGCTTCCCATGGCTCACTATTGTTAGTGAGCAGTGGCGTCACTAGGGTTGGTGTCACCTGGTGCGGTAAAACATGGTGTCACACCCCCCCCCCCCCATTTTTGTACCAGTGTTGGAGCTTGTTGGCTCATGTTGTGGCAGTCAACAGCTGCCTAACCTTCTATCCTCTACCCCTAATTCTGCCTGGCAGTATTAAGACTAGAGGATAGCAGGTTAGGCAATTCCTAATGGCTCAGTTCCTAGGATCAGTAAAGGATAATGACTGGCAGGCCCTCTTACCAGACCCAGTGAAACTGCAGCAGTGATCCCTCCTCCGGAATGTCTGCTTTCTTTCCCTGGTCAGTAGGCATGTCTGTATCCTGGCAGTGGATCTGTGTATTTCTCCCTGGTGTCGCTGGTTAGCAGCGTGTCGCTCTCTGGTGTCGCTGGATAGCAGCGTGTCGCTCTCTGGTGTCGCTGGATAGCAGCGTGTCGCTCTCTGGTGGCGCTGGATAGCAGCGTGTCGCTCTCTGGTGGCGCTGGTTACTAGCGTGTCGCTCTCTGGTGTCGCTGGATAGCAGCGTGTCGCTCTCTGGTGGCGCTGGTTAGCAGCGTGTCGCTCTCTGGTGTCGCTGGATAGCAGCGTGTCGCTCTCTGGTGGCGCTGGTTAGCAGCGTGTCGCTCTCTGGTGGCGCTGGTTAGCAGCGTGTCGCTCTCTGGTGGCGCTGGTTAGCAGCGTGTCGCTCTCTGGTGGCGCTGGTTAGCAGCGTGTCGCTCCCTGGTGGCGCTGGTTAGCAGCGTGTCGCTCCCTGGTGGCGCTGGTTAGCAGCGTGTCGCTTCCTGGTGGCGCTGATTAGCAGCGTGTCGCTCCCTGGTGGCGCTGGTTAGCAGCGTGTCGCTCCCTGGTGGCGCTGGTTAGCAGCGTGTCGCTCCCTGGTGGCGCTGGTTAGCAGCGTGTCGCTCCCTGGTGGCGCTGGTTAGCAGCGTGTCGCTCCCTGGTGGCGCTGGTTAGCAGCGTGTCGCTCCCTGGTGGCGCTCTCTGGCTTCCCACAGCAAACTACTATCTTTTCTGTGTCTTGGAGCTGCTAATTCCCCCAGCGTCTCCCTCTTGACCCATCCAAAAGTGCACTCCAAAGACTCACCTGACTTTAACGTTGTAAAAGTGTGAATGGAGACTTGAAATGTTACTAAACCAACAACAGTAATGTCTGTATATGCAGTAAAGCATGCTTGTTTACTCACTGTGGAAGCTAAGGTGTTAATACGCTGCATTGTGTAAAAAGGCTGTTTGATCCTGCCTTCTCAATTCCTCCCCTTCTTCCACTGTCACCAAACCATATCATGATAGTACAGAGGCTAGGGGACAAGCTGCACATGCTCAAGATGGTGTGTTTCTAGAGTTTTTTTTTTTTCTTGGGAGAATGCATGTGATCCACACAGGGCCAATCGGCACTGTCCAGACAAGAGGGTCAGGGGTCCTGCAGCCTTGTAGGACAATCCTAGGGGAATAAAAACTTCTACAAGCTTTACTCAGACACTGATCTAAGTCTCAAGACTGCTATATATACTGCTGATTAGAAAAGGTATTTGGTATTTTTGCATTTTCATGTTCTGTGTACTGTGGGAGACCAGATATAGTGAATGCAGGGTCCTGGGTTTAGGGCAGATTTGTTGGTCTATCATTGCAAAAAACTGACAGTTGGTGCTTTAAAAAAAAAAAAATAAAAAAACTTCTCCTCGCTGATTTGGGCATCCACATGTGCGGGGAATGAGGGCAGAAGAGCCAGTATAGTCAGATGTTGCACCCCATTTTTATTGGCTGAACCTATATGTGCAACACGAACCTGGAGAATGGCAGAATTGCTTCCCTGTGCAAGGCGCAATGTTGTCACTTCTTTTGTTCCGTATAATAAGAACTGCATGAAGTAGTAATTATTATGCCTGGGTATGGCTGATAAACAGGACCTGTCCCAACCATCCTACAGATCTCTTCCCAGGTTGTGTGGGAGGACTACTAGTAGTTAATAGCATAATCCTGGGTGTTGGTGCGTTCAAAATAAATGAGTCGCCTTCCTTTCTACCTGGCTGGAGATGGGGATGTGTTTTCATTTTATCAGCTATGATTTTTTTTTTTTTTTTTCTCTCTCACGAATTTGAACACAACCCAGACATTTCTGTAATTTTACTTAGGCTAGAGCTGCATGCTGAGGTACATTACGAAGAGCACTAGAAACTGATCTCTACCAGAAGCAAATAACGGGTGGAATCCGTGGCTCTATATGGAATTAACCACTTAAGGACCGCCGCATGTACATTTACGTCGGCAAAATGGCACGTACAGGCACATCGTGTATATACGTTGGTGCCTTGGGGCGGTTCGGGGTTCCGCGCGGCTGTAGGAGCGATCCGACAAGAGGGGACGGCTATTCGTTTTTGTCCGCCCCCTCCGGATCGCTCCCAGCCAATCCGCGCGCCCGCCCGCCCTGTCACTTCCTCCTCCTGTGTAAACACAGGAAGGAGGAAGCGATGTGATCTCTCCCTCTGCGGTTTTTTTCAACCGTCGCTGAGGAGAGATCACATCACAAGTAAGTCTGCACTACACTGCACTAACACTACACATAGTCACATTTAACCCCCCCCCCCCCCCGATCACCCTCCCCCTGTCAGTGTCACTGAATGCAGTAATCATACATGTATGATTATTGTATTTAGTGTCAGCGTGACAGTCAGTTAGTGTTAGGTCCTGGGTAGCCCCCGTACCCCCCCCCCCCAATAAAGTTTTAACCCCTTGATCACCGCCCTAGTTAACCCTTTCACTCCCTATTGCCAGCATCACTAAGCGATCATTTTTCTGATCGCTGTATTAGTGTCGCTGTTCCCGCTAGGTAGCTAATTTTTTTTTTTTTATTGCGATTAATTTTTTTTTTTACTAAAGACATGTGGCTAAATAAATTTTGGCCTAAATGTTTGACTAAAATGTAGTTTATTGATTTTTCTTATAACAAAAAGTAAAAAATATTTATTTATTTTTTCAAAAATGTCGCTCTATTTTTGTATATAAAATAAAAATCGCAAAGGCGATCAAATGCCACCAAAAGAAAGCTCTATTTGTGGGAAGAAAAGGACGCAAATTTTGTTTGGGAGCCACGTCGCAATTGTCTGTTAAAGCGACGCAGGTCCGGGTCTTAAGTGGTTAAACAGGTAATATGTAGTAGTAGTTCAATAATTTCCTATATACCCACGCCGTGCTCATGAATACAAGAAACATGCTAAAAACATTGAAATAGTGAACGATGAAAACTATGATAAAATTGTGCCAATTGTATAAAGTAAATATTCTCCAAGGTGGCTGCTGTTGCAAAAGTCAACCCCTTCAGACCCAACAGTTCACAAATTCACAGCGGAAGAGAAAGGCGCCTCTAAGTGCAGTGGTTAAAAGGTTTATTGCAGGCACAATGGGATTAAAAACACTTACAAGATAGTAAGAGGTCATAGGCCAGGGTTTGACAAATTTTGCTTGGAATCTAGGAGCCAGAAAACACCCCCCGTCCTGACGAGCTTGCGCACAGAAGCGAACATATACGTGAGCAGCGCCCGCATACGTAAAGGGTGTTCAAACCACACATGTGAGGTATCGCCGCGATTGGTAGAGTGAGAGCAATAATTATAGCCCTAGACCTCCGATGTAAATCAAAACATTCAACCTGTAGAATTTTTTTTCAACATCGCTGATGGAGATTTTAAAGGGTAAAAGTTTGTCGCGATTCCATGAGCGGATGCAATTTTGAAGTGTGACATGTTGGGTATGGATTTACTCGGTGTAACATTATCTTTCACAATATAAAAAAATTGGACTAACTTTACTGTTGTCTTATTTTTTTTAATTTAAAAAAGTGTATATTTTCAAATACGGTGTGACAAAGTATTGCAACGACCGCCATTTTATTCTCTAGGGTGTTTGAAATAAAAAATATATAATGTTCGGGGGCTTTAATTAGAGCGAAGGAGATGGCAGTGAAAACACTGGGGAATACCATTAGCATTGCTGGTTTACTTGTCATGCCAACAGCCATCACAAGATGGCACCAGATCACAGAAGGAAGCATAGGCCTACAGAAGGCCGCAAAGCCGTGGCCTCAATTACTGGCCGGCATGGGCGCCACAATGCCTCCAAAAGCTTAATAGTCACTATGCAAAAAGAGTGTCTCCGCTGTGTTCCAGGGTTTTTCTGGTCATGTGATCAGGAGTATCGCTACGGTCGCTCATCTAGTCCAAACAGTGCAGACTTATCCTGGCAGGGCCAGAGGAAGATGTCAGTGCGGGAATACCACTCGCATGGTATGCATTAGTGGAGCGTGGGGTTTGTCCGGTGCAGCCTTTTGTTGATGCATTTCGTGCACTTCAGAACATTCAATGCTGGTCTGCATTGTCATTTTAAAGGGACAGGTGTCCAATCGGCGTTCATTGCGTCAAATTTCAATTGAGGTCCATCTTGTGGTGACAAAGTAGATTGCATATATTAAGACACAAAAAAGTGGTAGAAAATAGAAAGTGAGTAAATGGATATGGCAGCAAAATGTAATTCTATATTGAGTTTTCACTCTATACAGTTGTCAGTGAGACTACATAAATATTTTAGTCAAGTACTTTTGTGTAATATATTTAAATTCTAATTGGCCCCACTCCCTGAACCGTTGATATAATGTATCTGATTCACGTCTGTAGTCCTCCTTGGTGGAACTGTTCTTTCATTTTGGAGTTCCTCTGGGTTGAGATTATCACTGCTTCATACTGTCCAGTTAAAGCGGGTGGCCCATTAAAACAAAATATTAAAAACCAGCAGCTACAAATACTGCAGCTGCTGATTTTTAATATTGGGACACTTACCTGTCCTGGAGTCCAGCGCCGTCTGCAGCAGAGAGACGACTATCCGCTCGTCTCTGCTGCTCCCCCCTCCATCGACGGTGAGGGAACCAGGAAGTGAAGCGCTCCGGCTTCACTGCCCGGTTCCCTACAGCGCATGCGCGAGTCGCGCTGCGCCCTCCGATTGGCTCCCGTGACGGGAAGCTAGGAAAACCCGTCTTTTGCCCGACTCTGCTGTGGCCGGAAGTGGGTGCAAATACCTGTCTTTAGAGAGGGTTAGGGAGGGTTCCAATCAGCACGACTCCACTTTAGGGTGGAGATCCGCTTTAACCTTTTTAAAGGTCTTCCTGTACCAGGTCCAGACATACATTGAGCCACTTGTTTGTTCTGAACTGGGGCAAAGATGTTGATCTTATTTTCAGATTAGGGTTTCTTCTCGAGGGGGAGATATCAATTGGTTTAACATCTAGAGGTATTTCTCCCTCTTCTAACAAGGATACCAAAGTATCTAGAGCCTCTTTGTCGGCCATATCATCTTTAGAAATGGAGTGATCGACCGATGGTTTACCTGAGTATAAAAGTTTTATAATGAACCTTTCTCAGGAATATACAAAGGTCGTTATATATTTCAAAGTGCTCCATTCTTGGGATGGGAGAGAAGGATAGTCCTCTACATAGGAGTTTAAGATGTCTATCCTTTAACTCAAATTCAGAGATGTTAATAACAACATTCATATCTCCAGAAGAAATATTCGTTGATTATAGCACTATCTAGTGGGAGTCTTTCTGACTCCTGGTAGTGGTCCGGTTTCTTTTCACGGGTCTCTGGTCCCTTCCTTCTGTTTCCATTTTTCCTTTTTTCTCCTTCTATTGTATCTGCTTTACCCCCTTTTAGTATACCCCTGGGTTGTGCTAGTTCCTCCTGGCCCAGGTGTTCCTTCTTTAAAAAGAAAAAATTACCGAATGATGTGATTCGTCCTCAATACCTGATGACTGGGTGCCTCTCGTATCTGCTTTAGAAGGAACTCTACGTCTCCGGGATTTACTCCGTACTGCCCCTAGGGGTGAGGTCAAAGATTTCTCCCCTGGCCCAGTCGTTGAAGTCCCTTTTTTACATTTTGATTGTTCTGTAAATTTTTAAGATTTTTAAGTGTTTTTTTTATCTTTTCTTTTTAAGGAGATTGTTTAGTTTATCAAATTCAGGTTTTTCTTTAAATGGCTTAAAGTTTGTTGCTACTCTCTGTAATCTTAGTTTGTAATGTTGATAGTTGTTCCTTCTCCTCAACAATGAGTTTCGTAATTTGAAGACCATGGTCAATACATTGTTTCTGCTATTTCTCAAGAAATCTCTGTGTGTAGACGGATGGCCAGAAATACTCATTCCCTGAGACCACAGGGAATAATTTTATTACTAAAGTAGGATTCAAGTGACAGAATATCCCACTTTCGATTCAGGGATCTAATAATGAGTTTCTTATGCTCCCTAAACAGGAGGTTCCTGTGCCTCAGTGCCAGCTGTTTCTAAATTGATTGTAGCTTTAATCTCATCATCAAACTCGTCACCAATCACAAATGCCATAGTCTAATGCAATCACTGGGACAACTTCCACAGTTTTACTATCGTCATAAATATGGGTAATTAACGTACAGTGATTACTTTGCGCAAAAGTTATAGCATCTACAAAATAGGGGATAGATTTATGGAATTTTTAGCTTTTGTGACTTTATAATTTGTATTAATTTTGATTTTATTCTACTTATTTTTACAGGTTTTAACATTGAAACCCCACCATGTCATTGAAGCCACGAGTTGTGGATTTTGATGAAACATGGAACAAACTTTTAACGACAATCAACGCCGTTGTCAAGCTGGATTACGTTGAAAGAGCGACGTGGAATGACAGATTCTCGTATCCTTTTTCAAGATGTGGATTGGTACTGATCTAAGTTGTGGTGTTTAATCTGGTAGTCTGCTATTCAGCATTTTCAACCAGTAGAAGGACTGAAAATATATTTTAAAAAAAAATAGGATTTTATCAATGACAGCCAACTGGGTGTTTGTTTCAGTATTGTGTTCTGGGTAGGAATAGAGGAAGCAGTATGGAATGGTCATCATCTTTTAAAAGTAATGTGGAATGCCACTCAGTCCAGCATCATCTACGATGCTGTATGGTCCAACAGGAATGTGCTTCAGCTCCTCCTAGCTTGGCTTTGGCTTGTAGGAAGGAAGGAGAGCTGTAAGAGTGCCTCCAATTCCTCCATAGAAACATCTTTTACAAATTTTTCTCATATCAATGTTGGTAGTTTGGTGTAACTGACCAAAATGGAGTTAATTGAAAGCAAGCCTTGTCATATATATATTTATTTATTTCATACTTTAGCAACTGGTTAACTGGCCATACACAGATTTTAGGCACTTCCTATGGATGCCTAATGCCTAGTTTCCACTAAACGGAACAGTTCGGTCGGTCCAGTTTGGAGCTCTTAGAATGATCCGGTCTATTATTGTGAGCGTTTCCACTGCAAGTCGGACCGTCCCGGGCCATTCAGGGTTTAGAAAAAATGCCTAGGGTGTCCACCAATCAGTGCAATGTATTGTAGGTCCGCCCTAACCGAACCATTCCATTTTCTATGGCCCCACATCTGAAGCAGGACCCAGAATGGTCCGGTACGGTTTGGTTTTATGGCACGCTTTCATAATGGAAACACCCGAAATAGCGTACCAAACCGATCTGCTCAGTGGAAACGAGGCATTAGGCAGTGGTTCTCAATCTGTCCTCAAGTACCCCCAACAGGCCATGTTTGAAGGTTTTCCTTTATCTTGCACAGGTGCTTTAAATCCGTGTCAGTGGCTTGGTATTTTGGACAGCTATTTTAACTAAGAGAATTTCCCAAAACATGGCATGTTTGAGGGTACTTGAGGACAGGGTTGAGAACCACTGGCCTAAGGTAACCAGGCACTTGACCTTATGCCTCTGGTCACATAATTTTAGAGGAAGGGAGATCAGAGTTCAGTCTGCATCCCTGACTAATCATCTCCACCTGAAGATGCTCCTCACAGCCTCTTAAGTTGTGATCACATGGCTAATTGCACAAACATTCAGCTATATCCATGTTTCTCAATTCCAGTCCTCAAGGTGCACAAACAGGTCATGTTTTCAAGCTTTCCATTATTTTGCACAGGTGATTTGCTCAGTTTCACTGCCTAAGATTCGGTTCACACTGGGGCGACTCGTCAGGCGGCTGAGCTGCCTGACGAGTCGCTTCCCATGCACTGCAATGGAACCAATCTAATCGGAGCGACACAAGTCGCTCCGACTTAGAAAGAGGTTCCTGTACGACTTTGGGGGCGGCTCGGGGCGACTTGCATTGACTCCTATTCAGAAGTCGTCTTGCAAATCGCCTCTGAAGTCGTCCTCGACACGACTTGCAGAGCCGCCCCCGAAGTCGTGTCGCCTGTGTGTGTGAACCGACTCTTAGTATTTACCACAGCAGTTTCCTCTGAGAGAAATCCTGAAAACATGACCTGTTGGTGCGCCCAGAGTACTGGAATTGAGAAACACTGAGCTTTATGAATGGCCATCTTAGTTTCTGAGAGCAGTGTTTAATGCAGCAATATAAAGTATTAGAGGGATTTTTGCCTTTAGCCGGGTGGTAAAGATTAGTTTGATGAAAAAACATTAAATGTTTACCTTTTTTGAGATGTTAATTCCTCCAGTCTGTTTTGTAGTAAGTTTGTAAATTCTTACCAAACATAATGTTATGAACAAAGAAGATGGAGGTAGACGCTATGGGGGTTATTTGCGAAAGTCAAATCCACTTTTTACTAAAAGTGCAAAGTTTACTTGAAATTACACTGAAAGTGCACTTGGAAGTGCAGTCGCTGTAGATCCGAGAGGGGGCATGCAAGGAAAATAAGAAACGGGATGTTCTAGCTTGCACATGATTGGATAATAAAATCAGCATAGCTTCCCCCTCATTTCAGATCTACCTCTCAGATTTACAGCGACTGCACTTCCAAGTGCACTTGTAGTGCAAAGTGGATTTGCCTTTCATAAATAACCCCATATATCTGACTCTTCCTGTGATGAAGGGTTTGGTGGTTGTTGGAAGACTTGTATTAGTGGCCTATTTAGTCTTGTGTATCTCCGTGTTGCTTGGCTATTTCTATGGCATCACTTGGTGTCCAACCTTTTGAGCTTCCTGGGCAATATTGGAATAAAAGGAATTGTCTTGGCCATTACATAAAAATACACTAACCATAAAGGTGGGTACACAGAGCTGCACGATTCTGGCCAAAATGAGAATCACAATTTTTTTACTTGGCATAAAGATCACGATTATCGCGGCGTAACATCTTTCATATGTATACCAAAAAATGGGGCTAACTTTACCGTTTTTGGTGTGGGTTTTTCTTCTTCATTAAAGTGTACCCAAACACCCCCCCCCCCCCCCCCAAAAAAAATGCATTCGAAAGAACCCTGTGCACATAAAATTTTATATATATATATATATATATATATATATATATATATATATATATATATATATATATATATATGTGTATATGTGTTCTAAGAGTAATTTTTCTACCAAAAACATTATTTTAACGTGAAACCAACAAGTGTTGATAAAAAAAAAAAAACGTTACAATGTTTATAGTTGGTGAAACTTGGCAGACTGCCTGTTTTTTGTTCTGTTTTTTGACAGCTGTCGGCTAGAGAACTCTCTACATAGGACCGAGAAAATGCTTTCAAAAGGTCGCGATCTCGATTCCTAATGATTCATTGTGCAGCTCTAGTACACATGATCCTGAATATCTGCTGGTTCAGCAGTAACTGACCAACATTCAGTACCTGTGTGCACCTGCCTGTCTGATGGAAGCTTTTGTCGAGCGGGCATGCTGGAAAGCCAGCATCCAATTGGCACTGGCCGTCAATGACAGCCAGTGTAAATTATTGTGTTTTTTGGTGGGGATAAGGGCAGAACACAGTAGCACAGCTGTAAAAATCCTCTTCTCTTTTTTTTGCTAGAAAATTACTCCAGGACCCCCAAACATTGTTTTTTTTGTTTTTTGTTTTTTTTGCATGGGCAAGCCTGTAGAAGCCCAGGAGGGAGGGGGGACGTCCCCTCCTGCCACCTGTAAAAACAATCAAGCAGCTGAATAGCCCACTATAATAAAAGATATCTGATGCTGCAGGCATCATTCAGATATAATGACTAAGTCCAGGACGTCATATGACGTCTAGCGGCCGGTAAGTGGTTGTAAACCCTTGCATATGCCCAGTGAAGTGACTGGCCTCAGGTGATGGAGATTAAACCATAAGTTGGACCTGTCTATCTGCAGCCTTCTCTTCTAGACAGGAGGGGGTGGGAGCTGCTGAAGTTACTCTTCAGAGCTCAGAGAGGAGGGCTAATTGGAGGGGAGGGCTAATTGGAGGGAAGGGACACACCCCTCTCCATACAGCACACAGGAATGGAGCTGAGCATATCAATCAGCTGGAGCTCCCTCCCCGTCACCATTTTACTCTTGGTGTCTGGAAAACTTGTCGAGATTCATGCTGATAGCAGAGATATGAAGCAGCAGTGATACTTTGTGCATATATATGGTATATGCTTTGCTCATATTTCATGTCTGAGGTTTACAACCACTTTAAGTATAGCTGATGTGCAGAAAAAGTCAGGCAGATCACAAGTCAACGATCTGATTTCAAGTACGTGCTATGAGTGTGCGCGTGTGCAGCCCTCCCCATCATCCCCCTAGATCCAGCCATGTGACCTTTACTTGCCTGGAGCTAGCCGGGAGTCCTTGCATTCACTGCTGCCAGTGCCATTGTACACAGGGCAGACGTGCCCAGCTTGTTGTCAGTGTTTGCTGCCACGGTTGCTATTGCAAACACGCCTAACCTTCAGACACAAATGGGCCTGGCTTGTCTGTACCGGGCGACATGGCTTCTATACTTGCATGGAATCTCTCCAGACGTTCCCAAGCTGCATGCTTGGCACTCTTGGGCCGCATGAAAGCCACAGATTAGGCACCCCTGTTCTAGACAAACCACTAAATACACAGTTTAAATGCATTGCATTTACTTTTTTTACCTGCCAAAGATTTTTTTTTATTTTGGTCAACCATTGTGATCATCGCTGCTTTCTAGATCATGAGGGGGCTAGAGGCGGAGAGCTAACATGGGAGGCAGAACCTGGAAAATAAATGTCTCAGTTATTAACCATTATCTGTCTAGCCGCACAATGTAGAAAAAAGGTTTTTAAATCACATCTGTAATTTAGCACCCTAGAATAGCGCTGTCAATGCCCCCATTCTTGTGCAATCTAGGGGTGGCTACACACACGCACACCCCCATATCTTCTGGCTGAACAAAAAAATATAACGGATTCCTCTATTCACGGTAAGCGGCTCGGATGAGCGGATCTGCTGCTGCAGCAATTTATATTCTGACAGCCGGTGCTTGCGGGTGTCAGAATACCCCAACATTGGCTCATCTGATTGGATGCAGCCGTTCAGTCTACAGTTGTGTGCCCCGATCTTATTTGATTTTTCAATTGACGGATTTCAGGCAGGAGGGTGCCAACAGTTTCAGCAACAAAATAAGTTTCGGCCATTTTGTCAAACCAATTGAAATATAATCAATGTATGGCCATCTTTAAAGTGTATCTAAACAGAAAATCATACTAATATATATATATATATATATATATATATATATATATATATATATATATATATATATATATATATATATATATATATATATATATATCACATTACGAGTGTATTGATTGCATTTTTTTTTTTTTTAACACGCTTCCTGTCCTTAGCTTTGTCATTCCTCCACTGTACCCAAGGAGGGAACCATGGTTGTCACCCTAGGCTGCTCTCCTAATATGGACTGCAAACTTGTTCGTATCTTCATTTGCATTACATGGGGGGCAGGGCAATTGGTAAGTTAAAACTGATAACGGGAAAGGACACTGCATTTGTGGCAAGATCAATGTGTATTTTATATTTGCTGAAAAATTTGTTTTGAAAAAATACAATTATCCCAGCTGTCACATCTAAGGACTGTAAGCTGCAATATATTGGATTTTTTTTTTTAGCTTTTTAAAGTGTTCCTAAACCCAGGACCCTGCATTCACTATATCTGTTCTCCCACAGTACACACATCATTGAAATGTAAATATAAACTGATAAATATCTCATCAGCAGTATATAGCTGTCTTGTGACTTCTATCGGTGTCCAGCCGAGCACTGGTTAAAGCTTGTAGGAGGTTTTTTCATTCTCCTCTGACCGTCCTATGAGGCTACAGGACCCCCGACCATCTGTCTGGGCAGTACTGAATGGTCCTGTGCTGATTGCATGCACCTGCCTAAGAAAAAAAAAAACTCTCTAGCAATGCACACCAAACTGATCATGTGCAGAGTAACTCCAAAGGCTCTGTACTATCAGGAGATGGATTGGGGACTGTAGTAGGGCTGCAACTAACGATTATTTTCATAATTGATTAGCTGGCCGATTTATTGTTTTGAGTAATCGGATAATAGCCTTAAAAAAAAAAAAATTGTTGTTGGGCATATTACAAAACACAAATTGCCGCAAAAACACATTTCATGCTTTTCTGCAGCTTCTCCATTGAAGTATGTGTAACAAAAAAAAAATAGCATTGTTTTGCGTTAAGTCTTGCCCTTTCCAAATACACAGCAGCTGAAAAAAAATGTAACTTAACTGTAGTGTGTTTCTGCAAAAAGCACCAAAAAACAGCCTGAGATGTTTAGTAACATAATGGGGTTAAAAAAAAAACGAAAATACAAAGAGCAAATAATCGCTACTGTAAGGGGTTAATTTTTTTACTGTGGGACAGTGAAAGTAATATTTACAGTAGCGATTTGCTTTTTTTGTACTATAAAGGGCTAATTTTTTTTTTTTATGTTATGTTACTGGCCGATTAAATCGATTATGAAAATTGTAATTGATTAATTTCATAATCAAATAGTTGTTTTGGCCTTAGACTGTAGAAGAAGGGGGGGATAAGAGAAGACAGAATCAAACAGTCCTTTTACACAATGCAGAGGATTAACCCCTTAGGTTCCAAAGTGAGTATAACAAGCATGCATGTATAGATGGATTTTACTGTTGTGGGTTTAGTAACATTTCAACGTCCATACAGTTTTCGAATACAAGAAATATTTATAGATTGGGGGGGGGAACCAGAAGCACATGGCTTTCCAAATTACTATTTATAGGTATACTTTAAAAAGGGAAATTTTAAACTGGCGTGGTAATCCATAGTCTCTCTAAGAGCACTGGTCATTGGTTGTAAAAGGTTCAAGTATCTAGCAACAATCCCGTTATTGCGATTCCAGGGAACTCTTTAACCTGTACAGATCACCTTACAAAGCTCCGATGCTTTTGAATCAAACTAAGAAGTGAAAATCGGTTGCTACTATTGGGGAGACTTGCATGGCCTGAAGCAGCCTTGTCACATGGATGTTGCTGTGTATATATCTGTAGCACCGGAATGTGCTTCAAAAATGTGCTCTTTGGCCCTCTGCCAGCTGTTTATTCTCAAAGAATGTGACGTGTGTTAGTAAAGTGAATGTCGGGTGTAGATTTACCTCTATAGTATGTCCTGCCTCCACCCCCTAACCCCTACCGTACAAATTTAACCACAGGCCATGTGAAATCTCATTGCTACAAGTCCGGGGTCTCCCAGCATGAGGGTAATATTGTAATATTTGCAGGCTGAGGGAAAAAAATTGTAAGTGAATAAAATTTAAACAAATTTGTTTTTACTTGGCGCTTTTTCAGTAATCGGCATGATACAAATTAGAAAAACAAAAAAGTACTTTAACCACTTCCCAACGGCCGTACGACTTTGTACGGCCGAAGGGATGTCCTGAATCTCTAACAGGCCGTGTTTTTACGGCCTGCGCTCCGTCTGGCCACTGGGGGGCGCGTGAGCGCCGCATTGCTGACATGCCGATGCGCGTGCCTGGCGGCCTTGATGTCCGCCAGGCACTCGGGATCGGTGGCTGCAGGGACAAGACGTGGATCTCTGTGTGTAAACACAGAGATCCATGTCCTGTCAGGGGAGAGAGGAGACCGATCTGTGTCTCTTGTACATATAGGGACACAGCATCGGTCACCTCCCCCGGTCACCCCCCCCCCTCCCCCCACAGTTAGAACACAATTTAGGGTACACATTAACCCCTTCCTCACCCCCTAGTGTTAACCCCTTCAATGCCAGTCACATTTATACAGTAATTGGTGCATATTTATAGCACTGATCGCTGTATAAATGTGAATGGCGCCAAAAATGTGTCAAAAGTGTCCGATGTCTCCGCCATAATGTCGCAGTCACGAAAAAAATGCTGATCGCCGCCATTAGTAGTAAAAAAATAAAATAATAAAAAATAATATTTCTGTCCCCTATTTTGTAAGCGCAATAACTTTTGCGCAAACCAGATGCTTATTGCGATTTTTTTTTTTTTTTTTTTTTTTTTTTTTTTACCAAAAATATGTAGAATACGTATCGCCTAGACTGAGAAAAAAAAGTTTTTTTTTAAAAAATTGGGCTATTTATTACAGCAACAAGTAAAAAATATAGTTTTTTTTTTTTCAAAATTGTCGCTCTATTTTTGTTTATAGCGCAAAAAATAAAAACCGCAGAGGCAATCAAATACCACCAAAAGAAAGCTCTATTTGTGGGGAAAAAAGGACGCCAATTTTGTTTGGGAGCCACGTCGCACGACCACGCAATTGTCAGTTAAAGTGATGCAGTGCCACAAGCTGAAATTTCACCTGGTCAGGAAGGGGTATATGTGCCCAGTAAGGAAGTGGTTAAGTATGACTAAAGGCAAACTTTTTTATTTTATTTTTGGATAGCGTGGAGAGGGATTAGAACACCTGTCAGTTTTTATTGCTGTCTGTACCCCTGTAAAGGAGATTCACTCTCTCTATTTGTCCTGTTTACCATTATCATTGAAAGTGAAAGTAAAGGAAAATCCCACCTGGGGGTCCCCAAGAAATTATTTTAATTTGCAGGGATTTCCTGTGTGGCTATGGGACACAAAATCTCTGTAATGGACACTGATGGTAAAATAGAGGATGACAGGTTATAACTTTCCTAAAGTCTATCCAAAATGGGGGAACAAAAAAAACGTTTTGCCCATAGTTCTACTTTAAGTAAAACAAAGCAAAGACTTTTCAAATAAACTTGAGCCATTAAAGTGCTGAAAAAAAAAGACAAAAAATAAATTAAAATCTGCAAGACAATAGCATGCTAGCACATTATGAAATACTTGCCGTAGAATGAGGCTTCCACAGTGGCGCCCTGTCGCCGCCGAGATGGTTGACATGTTCCCTCTTGGTTTGTGGGCTCCGACGCTGTGAATGGCGATGACGTCTCTCCCGCGATGCGTGGGTGCCCTCCGTTCCGCCAAGGAGCTCCAAAGTTCCATCACGATATGCAGGACATTCGGAGTGCATGCACCATTGACGTCAGCAATGGATGCAAGGTGAATATAGGAGATATTAATTTTACCTACAGGTAAGTCTTTTTCTAGGCTTCCCTGTAGGTAAAAATCACCAAGCGGGCAATACAACCGCTTTAATAAATGTTGAGCGTAAGTAAATTTGTCTGCATCTTTCCCATTAGACTTTACATCAAGGTCCCCAGAAAAGTCCCCCATTTACATTAGAGCTCCCCATACATTGGTGTCCCCATCTGGTTCCCCTCTTGCATCAGTTTTCTTATCGGAGCCCCATATACATCAGAGACCACCTTAGATCAGAGCCCCCCCCCCCATACATTGGGGTTTTCATCAGATTCCCCCTCCCTTCATAATTGGGCTTACAGAACAGTGAAGCAACAGTACAAACATGGTTGTAAGGATGCTGGCAGTCCTAGCAACCAAGGACACAGTTTAGCTGTGGAACAGAGAAAAAATTACTGCTGAAGGGGCAGCGATTGGGCAGACTTTAGAGGCAAGACGGGAACAACGAAGTTAGAAAAAATATATATATTACAAAAAAAATAATACAATAGATATAAAAAAACATAGGGTGTACAGTAGTGTAGAAAATATCCTCTGTGCATCGTCTACGCGTTTCGCCTTTGGGTTTCCTCAGGACGAGGCAGTATAACATTATATATTTAATTATCAAAATGGTTGTCAGCCTTCCAATACGCCACAGAGCGCTTATGAGCACAGATGCAACAGCAATCGCTGAATTTAAGGAAGCGGGACTTTGAAGGCCAAGTTCTATCTTTTGGGCATGGCGCACTCCCAGCACAGAGATCGGTGTCCCACCGAAAGCCCCAGGTCCCATACTAATGAACGGAATACTAGATTCCAGGTCACCTGATCCCTGTGGTAGCCTCCGATTGGCTACACAGTGATCAATTACTGTGAAGCCTCTGTCAGGGTCAGTGTGTTCTGTACCCCTTCTTCCCCCCTTTTTTTTTTTATTAGTAATTAGTAAAAAATAAAAAAAGCAACAAAATGTGCACTAGTTTCTTGGCTGTACCTCGGGTATAAATAACATACACATACGCGGTATCACTGCAATAATCAGGAGCCGTTTTATTGGGACAGGTTTTCTTTTGATAATAAGGTGATATCTATTGCCATTTACCACCAAATGTAAGCCACATTTTTTGCCTGAAAAATCCACCTAGATGCACAAAGTAGGTGTGATGAGATGTACAGTTTTTTTTACCAACACATGTCAAAGTTGCAAAATTGTGCTTGGGCATTAAGATGTGTTTTTTACCCTTGGGCATGAAGGAGTTAAATCTTAGTTTTTTGATATCTCACTATTCTTTGCACAGTTTTTTCAGGTTCATGAGACATGACTATCTCCTCTTAGTGTTCTCTGCAGCATTGTGCACACAGCCCACACACACACATCCCAAGCTCCAGAATGATTTCTCATTTTATAATTAAAATGTAAAGCTCAAAGAAGTGTGAAGTAATTGGAATGTTCTTCCGTACGGGAAAAGCAAAACTCCATCCAAAAATAGGATATAAATGAACAGCCTATTAAAACATATAATAGCAGAAAATTGCTGCAGTATTCATCTTGATTCTAGAGATGTCCCCTGCAATACTTTACTTCGACCACCATATGTCATCAGTCTAATGGCCAGAATCGCTCAATCCGCTTCAGTTGAAACCGCCTAAAGCCTGTGACTGCACAGTAAATGAGAAGCAGCACAGTAATGAACTCCTTTTTCTGTCGCTCTGTTTTCTCCTATATTAGCATGTTTATTGTTGGAACACCAAACTTATTGGCTCTTTATGTTGCTCCTTCCTTAACCACTCCAAGTTCTGATATACCGGACTGCTTGCATTTAAAAATATTTATATTCTATTCTAAGGTTTATCATAGATCAATATAGAGACCTCCATATGATGTTAGTAGTAATAAGACCCACAGTTTTTTTTTTGTGTGCCAATTTCCTGGGGGATGGTAGTGGCACAGTTCAAACCCTCTTACCCACCAAATGAAATCTTGCAAACTATGTATTAAAGTGTTACTAAACCCAGAACAGTAAAATCAGTCTGTATATGCAGTAAAGCATGGTTATACTCTGTGGAACCTAAGGGGGTTAATCCTCTTCATTGTGTAAAGATACTGTTTGATCCTGTATTCACAGATCCTCCCCTTCTTGCATTCTGCCCATAACTTGTCTGGAAAAGACAGTTACTGGAGTCACTCTGCACATGCTCAGTTTGGTGTGTATTTTGTTCCTTGGAAGAGTGCATATGATCAGCACAGGGCCAATCGGCACTGTCCAGACAGGGTCAGGGGCCCTTCATACTGATGAGAAAACCAGTGAACCATATGAAAACTGATAGAAGTCACAAAGGCTGCTGCTAACTGCTGATGAGAAAAGGTATTTTTAGTAGTTTGCTTACTAAAACGATTGCATTTCCATGTTCTGTGTACTGTGGGAGATCAGATATGGTGAATTCAGGGTCCTGGGTGTTTGGTAACACTATCCTTGCCATTATAATGCTATGGAATTGATACCCATCTAATACCGTATATACTCGAGTATAAACCGACCCGATTATAAGCTGGAACACCTAATTTTTCAACAACATAGGAAAACTTCTTGACTCGAGTATAAGCCTAGGGTGGGAAATTCAGCAGCTACTGTAAGTGGAAAATAGGGTCAACAATGCCCATTTGCAGCCTCTCTGTGCCCACCTGTCTCATCAGTGCCCATTTGCAGCCTTGTGTACCTTGGGCTCTCCCACTCTCACGCAACTGCAGTCGGCAGTGTTCTGTCAAGAGATCCAACTTATCAAATTCTCCAAGCGGTACTGCGCATGCACAAGCACATCGACGAGAACAGTCTTTCTGCTGCACGTTGTCAACCCATCAAATACAGCACCGCCACTAGCCGACACACCGCACAGCCTTCGTTTTTAACGCACGATAATCCCCTATCGCACATCAAGAAAGACGTTCTTGTGATCTAGCTCGCGCATGCGCAGTACACCCGGCAAAGGCCGCGGCTACAGTTAAAACAGCATGACACAGCGGGAGACTCAAGTATAAGCCGGGGGGGGGGGGGGGGGGGCTTTTTCCAGCATATAAAATATGCTGAAAAAGTTGGCTTATACTTGAGTGTAATATACAGTAATTCAGTTTTGGACCCACTACAAATATACAGAAATTTGTACACCGTAAAATTAGGGGGAATTCAGAACTTCAGTGCGACTTGGAGAAATTCTAGTGCTCGGGCAAGGTTTCTCGCACACTAGTTCATTCTTTCCCTGTGCAAAAGCTCGGCCAGGAGGGACATCTTTCTGATGTATAGCTCGGCAAAGTATTTTCATTGTGTATTACCTGCCATTCTTGTAATCCCTTCTGCAATCATAGCAGATTTTATGGATGCTAAATGACCAAGCACATATGTGTGGACTTAACCAAATACGTTGGTGAATAGACATCCCAATAACTCCCCTGGCTGGGAACCAGCAGCAGGCTTATCCGAGCTTCTCATCAGAACATCATTCCGTTCCTGCTTGGCCTTCGAGAGCCTCATGCTGGATGACTTCCCGTGATCACAAAATGTTACAACTGCTACTTCGGCCCTGCTGGCTACAGTCCGTCTGCTGCTGGTTCTAGCTGTATCGAAAGAAGGTTCTTTTTCTGTAACCTCCTTAGTTTTTTTTTAGTTTTTTTTTTGTGTGTTTTTTTTTTTTTTAGTGTGGTTTTTTTTTTTTTTTTATTCATTTGCTACCTTCGTTCTCTTGCTGCTCTATTCTTCTTTGACTTTTTGGTCACTTACAACTATTTTTCTTGTCATTGTGGTTAACATGTCCATAAAGAAGCACCTGCTTTAGGGATCTACCTAACCTGATTGTACATGCCGGCTGTCTTTTAGTACAGCTCCCGGCAGAGAGAAGCATACAGGGATGGCAGAAAAAAAATTTTTTGTTTCTCAGGCCACCCCTATAATATGGAAAATATTATAGATTCAAAATAAATGAGTAAGTTAAAAGAAATTGGTCTTGTAATTTTAGGTTTACTCTAGCACTCAAGAAGCCTATTAGAACCCATTGAAGGACCAGAAATGGTGGCTTCAGCTATAGACCTCCTGTGGGTGCATTAATGTTTCACATTAAGCCCCTTTGCATACAGCAAGAGGCATGAAATACCGTATATACTTGAGTATAAGCCGACCCGAATATAAGCTGAGGCACCTAATTTTACCACAAGAAAATGGGTAAATGTATTGACTCAAGTATAAGCCTAGGGTGTCCATGTGCATGCCTCACTGTGCCCATGCCTCACTGTGTCCATGGCTAGACTGACGTTTAACATGGGAGTCTATAGAAGGGGTGCCCGGCTTTGAAAAATAGGTGCTCCCCAGCCGTAGGCCCCCTAGACAACAAACTTTGCGCACTTGTAGAGGAAGAGTAGGGCTACGGCTGGCCGGTACCGGGTCCCCAACGTCTGGGAGATCAGATGCAAAAAGGTGACTCCAGTATAAGCCAAGGGGGCATTTTCAGCACAAAAAATGTGTTCAAAAACTTGGCTTATATTCGAGTATACACGGTACCTTTTTTAGTTGCAGAAATGTATTTTTTTGGCTCAGACTTTGAACATTCAGGTAACCATTGATCACTACCTAGGCTTTAACACTGCTTTTGGCTTTTAGTGCTGTAAATAGTCGTCGTCATGGAGTCCAGAGCACTGAAAAGTATTAAAAAAATTTAAAGCACGGGTAGGATACCTTTTTTGAGAGGTGGAGATCTACGTGAACAACTAAAAAGTGATCAAGATTGGCACCCCTTTTTTTTTTCCCCTTCCTTTTTTTTTTTATAAACAAAAAAAAAAAAAGATTAACTAGCAAGCCTTGACTAAATGGTCATGGTGACTTATAAAAAAAAAAATAGTATAAAAGAAATGTCACCTGAAAGTGGACTGTGTCAGTCAGTAGAACAATGGACGGCAAGCGGACAGTGACAGTGGAGCAGTGGTCATTAGGCAGTAGTTTTTTTTATTTTTAAGTTTTACTTTTACAATTTTTTTTTTTTTTTTACAAGCCCAGCTTTAATATGCTTCGGTTATAAATGAACTCTGTGAATTATCGGCACTGAGTTACACTGTGTTCATTAAGAAAACGAAAGGCCCCTTATCCTGCTATCAATTCTGACATGTTCCCCTGCAGCAGCTGGTAGGAGAGGAGGGAAGCCGGTAGGGCTGCGGGAGGAATCGGGGGAAACCGGGCAGCAGAAGGAAGAGTAACCTGAACAGGAGAGATACTGGAACCGATTCCCAGTAAATGCAGCCACTGCTCCTGCCCAGGTTCCTGGGGTCAGCATGCAAGGGACACAATCTACTTGTCATCTGCCTGTGATTAATGTGTAGAGCGTGACCAATGGGTTGCCATTTTTTTATTTATTTTTTATTATTTTATTTTTTTAAAGCATTTATCAAAGTCAAGTGAACAGTGGCTCTCACCTGTCCAGTGCTTTCTGATGCACTTGATCACTGAGCAGTCTTTCACTAGACCACTGCATTGTAAGCCCTGTGTAACTATATACATTTTTGGAAAGTTGGCGTTCCCACATACAGTTGTGTGGAAAAGTATTTGTCCCTTCTCTGATTTTTTTATTTTATTTTTTTTTTGCATATTTGTCACACTTGAATGACACTTTTTTTTTTTTATTCTTACACGAAGATAACCCGAGTAAATACAAAATGCAATTTTTAAAGGATGGGTTGAGTTATTAAGGTAAAAAAGCTGTCCAAACCTGCCTGGCTTTATGTGAAAAAGTAATTGCCCCCTAAACCTAATAACTGGTTGTGCCACCCTTGGCGGCAACCACTGCAATTGAGCATTTGCGATAACTGGCAATGAATCTTTCACGTTGCTGTGGAGCAATTTTGGCCCACTCTTCTTTGCAAAATTGTTTTAATTCAGCCACATTGGAAGGTTTTTCAGCATGAAACATATGTAAGGTCATACAGCATCTCAATTGGATTTAAGGCCGGGCTTTGACTAGGACACACCAAAACCTAAATTTTGCTTGGTTTGAAGAACCATTTGGAGGTGGACTTGCTGTTGTGTTTCAGATCATTGTCCTGCTGCATAACCCAAGTGCACTAGAGCTTGAAGTCACACACTGATGGTCGGACATGATTTTCCTTTAGGATTTTCTGGTAGCGCTCAGAATTCATGGTTCCATCAAGCAAGTCGTCCAGGTCCTGAAGCTGCAAAGCGGGCCCCAGACCATCACGCTACCACCACCATGTCTGACTGTTGGTATGATCTTGTTATTAAATGCTGTTTTAGTTTAATGCAATATGTAACAGAATGCACACCTTACAAAAGTACATTTTTGTCTCATCAGTCCCCAGGTCGTCCACTCTTGGGAAGGTTCACCACTATTCAGAGTTATCTCAATTTGTGGATAATGGCTCTCCCCGTGGTTTACTGGAGTTCCAAAGCCTTAGAAATGGCTTTGAAACCCTTCCTAAACCGATACATTACTTTGTTTCTAATATGTTCTTGAATTGTTATAGATTGTGGCATGTGTGGCTTTTTGTGATCTGTTACTGTGCTTCACTTTGTCAGACAGCTTCTATTTGATGTGATTTCTTGATTCAACAGGTCTGGCAGTTATCGGGTGGGTGGTGCAAGTGAAATTTAACTCTGCTTTCCTAAAAAGTGTTGTTAATCATCGTTCTTTCATGATTCCGCATGGGAGGGGGTAATTAATTTTTCACATAGGCCAGGCAGGTTTGAACATTTTTTTTTTTTCCCTTTTTAATAAATAATTTTAAAAACGTTATTTCTTTATCGTACATCACGGGACACAGAGCGCATAGTCATTACATATGGGTTATATGGGTACCTTCAGGTGTGGACACTGGTGTAATCAACTTCACAGGAAGTTCCTCCCTATATAACCCCCTCCCACTGAGAGTGCTTTAGTTTTTTCGCCAGTGTCTTAGGTGTTGGTCACGTCTAGCTGTCCCTCGGAGGTCTCGGGACCCAGGATAGCTAGCCGGATCCGTCCGAAGTGCTTCAAAGCCAAGGTGTACGGTACCCGGGCCCTGCCTGCGTGGGGTGTTGCCTATAATGCCTCTCCTTGGAGGGCTGGATTCTGGGCTCCAGTGCCTTGGTCTCTCCCAGGACTAAACGCTACTGATGCCAGGATGCTATATAGGTCCAGGGGTGTGGGTTCCTTAACACAGGACCCCGGTCCCTGAAGGTCCGAGACAATACCCACGGAGATGGGGGAAGATTGGGCCTCTTGCAGTTTGCAATACCCTGCGGCGTGGAGCAGGTAAGAGGGAACCTGCGGGACTTGGTTCGACAGTAGGTATCCCCCTGGGGGTTCTGGGTTGGCTAATGGTATGCTTGTGCATCAGCCACTATCTCCACTATGTCTGTGTGGGCAGGATGGGATACTAATGTTTACCCAGATAACATGTAGATATATGTATACTTGTGTAAGATATATATTTGCTACTCACCCCAGGTCTGCCTGTTAGCATTGATACTGCAACCCCACATATTTTAAAGAGGAAATTGCTGGTGAAAACTCCTGTTTCTTAGGAAGCCCATGGGGACAGCTTCCTCTCTCTGTGCACTACAATAAGATTAGTGCTTACCTGGTGTCTGTTGGTGCTGCCTGGCGCTGGTCCATGTTTTTCCTCTGCTCTGCTTCCTCCATGTTTTCAGCGTGGGGGGGTGCGCGCGCGTGTGCGTGCGCGCGCGTGCACGCCGCCTTTTATAGCGTCGGCGTGCGTTGGGGGGGCGGGCCAGCAGCGTCAGGGTCTGTTTTTTAAAAGTAAAACTTTTTCTCTGGCTGGTCTTTCCCTCCTGGAGGCAGAGGAAGAAGGACACAGAGCGCGCAGCTGGGTCTTTTGGCCACAGTGACACCCAGTGGCGGTTTGTGGATCTCCAGGTCTAGGACTTAGTTCCACTATTGACCAGAAGAAAAAAAAAAAAAAAAAAAGTTTTTTTGCTTAAAGGGACTCAGCCTTAGATCCAGCAGTATCTGAGTCAACCTTGGACTCCGGCTAACGGGCATTGGTGTTGCAATACTCACAGGTTTTCCTCAGTATTGCCACCTCCCAGGCGGGTAAAAAAAAAAAAAAAAAAAAAAAAAATTTCATTTTCCTCAGCCTGTTCTCATATTAATTACTCCTAGCTACAACAGTCAGGTGTTGGCTAGAGGGGTGACTCAAGGTTGTGCAATGGCTCCAAAGGCATCAAGACCAGCCAAGGCTGCAAAAGGTGCCAAGAAACAAAAGGGGTCTCCATCGGGGTCAGAGGATTTGGGCCAGGCTTCAACGGCCCCACCCTCACCAGTTAGACCACCGAGTAGCATAGTACAAGAGCCATTGGGGATGCTGGGGGCAGAGGCGGCCCCCGATCCACCCATTCCCGTTTACGTGACGGAAGAAATGCTAGCGACCACCCTGGGTGGGCTAGAGAAAAGGTTAACTGCTTTGTTTGCCCGCCCTTTGCCAAGTAGCAAACGGGCTAGATCCCCCTCACCTAGTTTGGTGTTTTCAGATGCGGAGGTCTTCTCTTCGGAGGAACGGGACCCACAAGGGGATCAAGCAGACCCAAGTCCCGAAGGTTCAGACATGGAGGGTTCCACTGTAGATTAATATTTTTCGGCCTCTCAAGCGGAGAGCCTGTGGATCCAGTCTTTGACCGATATAGTTCGCACTGCTTTTAAACTTCCAGTGCTAGAACTAGTAGCCCCTGTGGTATCCTCATTGGGTTCTTTAAAGGCTCCATTAACTTGTGTGTCTTTTCCGATTCACCCCCTTCTGCGGAGCGTGATTTACCAGGAGTGGGCTCGACCTGATAGGATCTTTATCCCTCCTAAGAGGTTCTCTATTCTCTATCCTATGGAAGAGGAATTGTTAAAGAAATGGGCACTCCCCACAGTGGACGCGGCCATTTCCTGCGTGAATAAATCCCTGACCTGTCCGGTTGAAAATGTTCAGATGTTCAAGGATCCGGTCGACAAAAAATTAGAGACCCTACTGAAGGCTTCTTTCACCACAGTAGGTGCCATGGTTCAGCCAGTGGTGGCAGCCATTGGCGTTTGTCAGGCCTTAAAGGATCAGGCAAAACAGATATTAAAGGACATGCCGGCTCAGCAAACTCGTGAATTAGCAGATTTCCCTAGGGCTCTCTGCTTTGCAGTAGATGCTATTAAGGACTCCATCCAACAGGCATCCCGGTTATCTCTGCTGGTGGTTCACATGCGTCGTCTTCGTGGCTAAAGAACTGGTCAGCAGAGGCACCCTGCAAAAAGCTTTTAGCAGGGTTTCCCTTTCATGGGGGAAGACTATTCGGTGAAGACCTAGATAAATATATCCAAACCATATCAAGTGGTAAAAGTTCTTCCTTACCGGTCAAGAAAAGACCAAGTGGGCCCGCGTTTAAACGACAGGCCTTTGCAGGCTCGGCCCCTTCGACTTCCCGTCAGTATCGACGGCCTCCCGGGCGTTCAGCAGTTAATAGCCGCCCACAGGGACAAGCCGCGGCAAACAAGAGGCCCTGGTCTCGCAAGCCGGCTAAACCAGTCATCAAGTCAGATTCATGAAGGGGCGCCCCCACTCTCTTGGGTGGGGGGGAAGACTTCAGTTTTTCTCCGAAGTCTGGAAGGCCAGAATTCCCGACTCTTGGGTTCGGTCCGTGGTAGCCACAGGCTACAAACTAGAGTTTCGAGAAATCCCCCCTCCTCATTTTCAGGGGTCAAGTCTTCCAAGCGACCCGTTAAAGAGGGCCTCTCTCGTAAAGGCGTTGGATCGCCTCTTGCTCCAAGGAGTAATTGTAGTACCAACCCAAGAAAGGGGTATGGGATTCTACTCCAACCTTTTTATTATACCAATGGCGACGTCAGGCCTATCCTAGACCTCAAACGCCTAAATCGCTTTCTAAAGATTCAGACCCTTCGTATGGATTCCATACGTTCAGTGACAGCCAGCATGCATCAAGGCGACTTTCTAGCATCTATAGACATAAAGGATGCATATCTGCATGTGCCGATCTACCCAGCACATCACAAGTTTCTTCGTTTTATGATAGATCAAAGTCATTTCCAGTTCGTAGCCCTCCCTTTCGGGTTGGCAACAGCTCCGCGGGTATTCACAAAAGTGTTAGCCCCGGTGCTAGCCGTCCTAAGGACAGAAGGCATTTTGGTCCTGGCATACCTGGACGATCTCCTGGTTATCGACAGATCAGCTTCCAACCTCAATCATGCAGTAGTCCGCACAGTTCGGCATCTACAAGAATTCGGGTGGGTTGTGAACCAAGGAAAATCGAGGTTGCAACCCACAAGACAGTTGGAATATCTAGGCCTTCGGTGAGATACAGAATGCCAGAGGATATTTTTACCTCAAGAAAAGATCAGGTCATTGACTCAAACAATTCAAATAGTCCTAGGCAAAAAGAGGCCGACTATTCGCCTATGCATGCGACTGCTGGGAAAGATGGTAGCCGCCTTCGAAGCAGTGCCCTATGCCCAGATCCATACCAGAGTTCTCCAGGCAGCTATTCTCTCTGCTTGGAACAGGTCCATACAGGCATTAGACCGTCCATTAGGTCTTTCCCCAGGAGTCAGGCGCAGCCTGTACTGGTGGCTGGTCCCTCAAAAATTGTCAAAAGGGGAAACCTTTTGCCCCATCACGTGGAAAATAGTAACCACAGATGCCAGCCTAACAGGTTGGGGGGCAATCTTAGGAAAACGGACCCAGCAGGGACAGTGGTCAGAGGCAGAAAGTCTGCTTCCCATCAATGTCCTAGAGATCAGAGCTGCTCGGTTGGCCCTGGTCGCCTGGACTCTCCCCCTGCAGGGTCTGCCAGTAAGGATACAGTCCGACAATGCCACGGCGGTGGCATACATAAACCACCAGGGGGGCACAAGGAGCCTAGCGGCTCAAAGGGAAGTAAACCTGATTTTCTCATGGGCCGAAGCCCATGTACCCTGCATCTCAGCAGTGTTCATCCCAGGGATAGACAATTCTCAAGCAGATTTTTGAGTCGTCAACAGTTACTCCCGGGAGAGTGGTCTCTTCACCCCCAGGTATTCCAAGAGATTTGCCAAAGATTCGGAGTTCCCGATGTGGACATCATGGCAACAAGATTCAACAAGAAATTGGACAAATTCGTATCCCGAGCCAGGGACCCCTCGGCCTACGGGACCGATGCGTTGGTTTGCCCCTGGCACCAGTTTTCTCTCCTGTATGCGTTCCCTCCACTACAGATGATTCCCCGCCTTCTACGAAGGATCAGGGTGGAGCGCAGGCCGGTGATCCTGGTGGCCCCAGCCTGGCCCAGAAGGGCTTGGTACGCACTCATCGTGAGGATGTCAGTAGGGGCACCGTGGCCACTCCCCCTGCGCCCAGATCTGCTGTCTCAGGGCCCGATCTACCACCCTGCTTCACAGCAGCTAAATTTGATGGCTTGGCGGCTGAATCCCTAATTCTTAAGGGCAGAGGCCTCTCAGCCCAAGTCATATCTACGTTAATTCAGGCTAGAAAGCCAGTCTCTAGAAATATCTATTACAGAGTCTAGAGGACCTATGTGGAGTGGTGCGAGTCTCAAGGAGGGCATCCTCGCAAGTTTTTTATTGACAGGATCTTGCGATTCCTCCAGGTTGGCGTTGACAAGGGGTTGGCTCTTAGTACTCTAAAGGGGCAGGTGTCTGCCTTATCGGTATGGTTTCAAAGGCCTTTGGCCACGCATTCGCTTGTGAAAACCTTCTTGC
Source organism: Rana kukunoris (assembly GCA_029574335.1). NCBI lineage: Eukaryota > Metazoa > Chordata > Amphibia > Anura > Ranidae > Rana > Rana kukunoris. The sequence continues at coordinate 63,354,027 of CM056053.1, read as the reverse complement.
AGGGGGTCTTGCATGTGAATCCCCCTATTAGAGCTCCCCTCTGCCCCTGGAATTTAAATCTGGTCTTGTCAGCTTTACAAAAGCAGCCGTTTGAACCTCTGACAGAAATCCCTCTTGTGCTGCTAACCCGAAAGTTGGTTTTCTTGGTGGCTATGGCTTCGGCCAGAAGGGTCTCCGAGCTGGCAGCCTTGTCTTGCAGGGAACCGTACCTGATTCTGCATAAGGACAGAGTGGTTCTGCGGCCTCAACCTTCTTTCCTTCCTAAGGTCATATCCAGTTTTCACTTGAATCAGGACCTAGTCCTACCATCCTTCTTTCCTACTCCCCAGTCCAGAGAGGAAAGACTGCTTTATACTTTGGACATGGTCCGAGCCATGAGGGTTTATCTCAAGGCTACAGAGAAGATTCGGAAAACAGATGTGCTTTTCGTTCTTCCGGATGGCCCCAAGAAGGGTCAGCCGGCTGCCAAGTCTTCCTTGGCTAGGTGGATTAAGCAGCTGATTTTTCAGGCCTATGGTCTGAAGCGCGTTCCACCTCCCTTATCAGTTAAGGCCCATTCTACGAGGGCCATGAGTGCCTCTTGGGCGGCACACCATCAGATCTCTATGGCACAGGTTTGCAAAGCGGCAACCTGGTCTTCCGTACATACGTTTACTAAATTTTATAAGTTGGACGTCACAAAAGCTACGGACACAGCATTTGGGCAGGCGGTCCTACGGGCAGCAGTATAGAATCCTCTGGCCCGGTTCACGCCCCCTTTTTTCTGTTGGTGGAGCTATTTTACCTCCTGATAATGTTTTTTGTTTGGCTATTTTTGGCCTTACGGTCTCCCTCCCTTCATAGAGCATTGCTTTGGGACATCCCATATGTAATGACTATGCGCTCTGTGTCCCGTGATGTACGATAAAGAAAAAAGGATTTTTAATAAACAGCTTACCTGTAAAATCCTTTTCTTGAAGTACATCACGGGACACAGAGCTCCCACCCCTCTTTTGGGGAACATTGTGTAACTTCGGGAGAATTGCTTGCTACAAAACTAAAGCACTCTCAGTGGGAGGGGGTTATATAGGGAGGAACTTCCTGTGAAGTTGATTACACCAGTGTCCACACCTCAAGGTACCCATATAACCCATATGTAATGACTATGCGCTCTGTGTCCCGTGATGTACTTCAAGAAAAGGATTTTACAGGTAAGCTGTTATTAAAAATCCTTTTTTTTGGATTTACCTGGGTTATCGTTGTGTAATATTAAAATGTGTTTGATCTGAATCATTTAAGTGTGAATAATATGCAAAAAAAAAAGAAAACCTTACCTTGTTGGTAAGCCGCCAGTGGTGGTAAAAAGTAGGTACTATATGACTGCTGCACTGCTTCCTTTCTAGTTGCTGCTCAGTCAGTTTGTTTTACAAAGTGGAGTATGTTAGAGGTGGAATTTTCTGGCTTTGTCTTCTTTTTAAACCTAAAGTTGTAAAGCCACATTTCTCAGCTCTTGACACACAGGGGTTGATTTACTAAAACTGGAGAGTGCAAAATCTGGTGCAGCTCGATATAGAATCCATTCAGCGCGTGTGTGTGCGTGTGTGTGTGTGCGTGTGCGTGCGTGCTGGTTTTATTTATTTTGGTCAAAGCTTAAAGTGGAATTCAACCCAAAAATATAACTTCCGTATGTTGGAATACCCCCCCTGTGTCACATTTGGCACCTTTCAGGGGGGAGGATGAGGGATCAGATACCTGAGTAATCCAGGTATCTGCTCCCACTTCCAGGCATTGATCGCCATGGTGGCCGACGCCACATCCGCTGTTTACATCCATTCCCCCCCACAGAGACGCACAGGTCCCAAACGACAGCAGGGACCAGTGGTATCACGCAGCTCCACTTACAAATGCACAGTAGGGAACCAGATTCACTTCCTGATTCCCTTATTAAAGATGGCGATGGCAGCACCCGAGAGCCGAGGGAGAGATCGGCTTTGGGTGCTGACATCGCAGGCGTCCTGGACAGAAAAGTATTCATATATTATTTTTTTTGGCTGAACTCTGCTTTAATCGAACAAGTTGAAGTTAGAAACTGGCTACCATGCACAGCTGCACCAGATTTTGCATTCTCCAGTTTTGGTAAAGCAACCGGACAAATGTCCTTTTATCTGTTAACTGTTAACTGTCAAATGTATAAATTCAAATCTTTTTTACTTTTTGTTTTGACAATCTGTTTTTCAATTTGCATCTTTAACATGTGTATCCAGAGATATTTATGCACTGTGTGTTGCCTATCCAGAACCACTTGGGGAGAGACTATATTCAGAAACCAAAACCTTTCTGGAAAATCATGTTCTACAACAACACGCGGTAAGGTCTTGCATGTGAAAACTTGGAATCTGTATCCTCATATGTAAATGCACAACAGATTAGTTGGATACACAAACTGGAGTATTTGTCTGAAAAGCATGTGATGATTCAATGATCTTGGTTAACTTCTTTGTTTACACTTCCATACAAGCACAGAATCTACAGCTATGCTGCCACCCATAATAATAAATGCAACTTTTGCAGCAGAACAGTCTTCCTACCAATCCATGAATTACTAGGGATAGTGAGTTCAGTTCTCTGCCATCCATCTCTGTTCCCCCAACAATGTAACTGATTGGAGAAGAGCCAGATCACATCTGTGCGCTTTGGAGAGCGTATTTTGCAGGTTGAATCGCCAACTGAGTTTTTACATCTCTGGTTCTTTAACTGTACAATGTCTGCTTCTGAATTATCAAGTCCTTGACCCACATTACTGCACAAAAATTTCCCAGCACATATTCCAAATGGTCAGCACAAAAAAAAAACGACTAACTTGTTCTAACATGTCAGCGATCAGGAGATTGCTGATGCCATGCAGGTCTCCTCCACACTGTGGGTGTATCTGCTTACGAGTCTGTCCCGGGTAAGCCAATATTCACTGGTGGGAAGACTCAATGAACTACCAGGGTGTTGTGGTAGTGCACTGAGAACTACAAGCTGGAAGCCGCTGACCGGACTTGTAGATCGTTCATACACAAAGCTCTGTTTGTAAATGAAGGAGCCCTGCACGGCCGCGCTGCTTTCAAAAACTGGCAGCTAGTATGGGGGACTTCTTCCCTGTACTGCTGCCACAGGGAGGGAGGGGAGCAGTGGCTACAGCATTGGGAACATGCTACATCTTCCACCCTAAAATCGGGTCGACCATGTAATATGTTCCTCAAAGTGAACTTATCCTTTAACTTTAAACAATATTAGTTCCCAACTATGGAAAATTATATATATATCTCTCAAGGCACCAATTGAGCAGGCTACCAGAAGATAGCTCTCCTACAGTAGTACACCAGTAGCCCAACTTTGCGCAAGGTACCTGAAGACCTCTAGGGTGTCTAGGGTGTCTAGGGTGTCTCTGCATTGTATGCAGTGAAGCAACAATGGCAGCTGCTAAGATCGTTTTAAGGCCTCCTGAGGATTTCAGAAGTCAGTGGATCCTCAGCCTATTTAACCTAATTGTGGGGTGACAGAAATTTTAGCTGAGCTTAGGGACAGCTGTCCAAGCCTGGATGCAGGAATCAGCGGCTGCAGCTACCTAGATATGTGTGAAAACAAAAAAATGGTTCAACATCCCTGGTTTATATACAGAGGCATTTGTACATACAGGTTCTCCTCGCTTAACGACCAGGTTCTGTTCCCATGACCAGGTCGTTAAATAAGGAGCCACAAGTAATCAATATTTTAAGCATTCTTAACTACTGTGCATTTGGAAATGTATGTTGAATCACACTGCCCCATCCAGGCGCATCTGTGAAGTGCAGTCTCTAGCTCAAAACTATCTTGGTTACCAACTATGGGACATGTAGCAATGCATAAAGTTAGGTCCATCCACATGCCATGACCAAGTCTACGCAATACGGGGGCCGGGGGGAACTTTTGCTGAAAGGACCTCAATCATCTGGGTGACCTCCCAGATGACATGCCTCCTCAGCTTGGAAACGCCTACTCCCATGGGGAGAAGTACCCGGAAGCCAGAATGAAAAGATAGATTATAAGGTATGTACAGCGTAAAAAAAAATAGAAAAATAGAAAATTGCAGACTGTACATGTTAGAAGTCTAAAGCAGTTGTTCTGAGAAGAACGTTATTTGGGTGAACCTCCGTTTTTTAAGGTTGATGATGGCGCTTTATTAACCCTTATTTCATACTGGTATCATGGCTGCAGTTTTAGCCATGATCCCGGTTTCGCCACTTCAACCCAAGGATGTATGGGTATGTTCTAAGGGCGTGTAGTGGTTAAAGCGGAGGTCTGGCCAAAAAAATTAAATCCCCTGCAGCTGCTGGCTTTTATAATTGGACACTTGCCTGTCCTGGAGTCCAACGATGTTGACACCGATGCCGCCGCCATTGCGGGTAAGCGTACCCGGCAGTGTAGCCTTTCAGCTTCATGCCGGCAGCCCTACTGCACATGCGCAAGGTTCGCTCCTCTCTCCTACTGGCCCGACGGCAGGGGAAGGAGGAGGGAGCCCCAGCCGTGAAGTCGATGCCCACAGCTGAGGCTCCCTGAAGTGGGAAAGGATACCTGTCGGACAGGTATCCTGTCCCCCCCCCCCCCTCCCCCCGAAAGTTGACAATTGTGGCACTGAAGGGGGGGGGGGGGGTGAATCGGATGAGTGGAAGTTCCACTTTTGGGTGGAACTCTGCTTGAAGAATATCACCCTATCTGTGGGCGTTGTTTGAATAAAGAAGCAAAAAAATGTGGCGCTACCTCTAAAGCAAAACTTATTCAAAGTGCAAGGATTCCCCCAAATGTCTCCACAAATCAATAAGAACAATCGGCAATTTAAAAAAAAAATTTTTGGGATATTTTAGGGGCGTCCTGGGAGAGGGGGGTTGCGGGCGCCGCGCGGAGCTGCAGTATTAGCTAATGCACCATTGGAGCATTCACGGGACCAATTCGCCCTAGACTACTTGATTAGTTTTGGAGAGATGGTCTGCTAGATTGTCTTTTTATTTTTATTGTTAATTTTGTTATGGGGATTTGCTCTCCTGACTATATTCAACTGTATGGAATGGCTCCATCTCTTTCCTTATTGTTGTTGTTCTACTGTCTTTGTTTGAAGTTTACTGGAAAATTCTTCAATAAAAACTTTAAATATTAAAAAAAAATTGGATAAATACACAATCCCGCATATAGGTGCTGATGCTGAACATACTAATACTGTCTTCAGTGCCGAATGTAATGGCATATGGTTGAGATCTACCTAACTGGCCACTAAAGCATAGATCCCCAGTGCTGTAACACATATACACCACATGTACAAATATGAAATAAAATTTAAAAAACATCCATTTCATATGTTGCTGGATAGTGTTTTCAGAAGCGCCAGTCCTGCAAAATTCTAAATGGGTGAATAAATATGATTTTATTATATTGATAGAAAAAAGGCAGTGTTAGAAACCGTGGAGGTGCTCAAAATTAATCAAAAAACAATCCCTATGATGCTGGTTATTAACGATATACATTGTTTAAAAAAAGATGTGATGTTTTTAGCAGTTAAAAATATGTTGACAAAGTAATGCGTTTCTATGGGGTGTACTTAGATTTTCATATGGCTGTATTTGTCAAACTTGCCATTAGAATCTTTCTTTCTGACAATGGACACAGTTCACAAAACACGCCAGGATTAGATTTTTGAAATGGATCCAATGAGACTTGAACATTAGTCATATGGCTGGAAATAAAGATCCTTGTGTCAAAGCTGTGTGAATTGAGACTGTTGTCATTTTGTTAAGTCTAGACAATAAGGCTTCATTTCCACTGGCGTTTTTACAGCCACTTTTCTGGGCGGTTTTTTACAGCTTAAAAACTCCTGTCCATGTTTATTTTAGAAAAAAATAAAAATAAATTGGAGCTCAAAAACGGCGCGGCAGCGTTTTTGCGCGTTTGAGCGTTTTTTAATGTCTGGCGTTTTTACAGCTCTATTGCTGAAGCTTCAGAACGCACTGGTCCCGCGTTTTTTTTGCAGCTTAAAAACGTCTCAGCCATCTACAGCTCAAAAACGTCATGGTGGGCATGAGGCCATAGACTAACATGGACAGGCATTTTTTAAGCTTCAAAAAACGCTCAGAAAAGTGTCTGTAAAAACGCCAATGGAAATGAGCCCTAAATGTTTTTCATCACCAGATCTATTTATTGATTTGTGTTTTTGTAGAAAGTGTTGGATTCAGCAGAGCAAGTTCTGGTAGTCTATCACAAGTTCTGGGAGGAATACAGTCGAGGCGCGGACTACATGGACTGTTTATATAGGTAAATATGATTGGTACTCTGTGGCCCCCCAACATTTCACATTGACTAAAATAGCTAGCTTTTTGATTTGCTGTGTGCTTTTTTGTGAAGTAGAAAAATTGCATTCCCTTTCTTTCCTCATTGCCTCTGTCTGTAGATATGAATGCCATGCTTCTAGCTCCTCCCCCCATTTTAGGGAACTTCTGGTATTTTTATTTTTTTATGTTATGTTTTTATTGCTTTCTGTGTACCCAGTCTGGATATTTACCCTCTTCTGTTTATCCTGCAGTTGACGCTGAAATAGTAGGCAAGGATACATCTCCTGCAAATGTATAAAAAATTTTTTTTTTTTTTTTAGCTTTAAAAATGATTCTTACGGGGAGCTGTGGTGGCTCAACGTGATTGGCACTGCGCTGACAAGCCATTCACCTCTGCAGCCAAGGGTTCGGATTCCGGTCTCGGCTACATGTGAATTGAGTTTGGTGGTCTCAGCCCGGCTCCCGGTGAGTGTGCTATGCAAGGTACGCCTGTGCTTAGTACAACCACCCCCCCCCACAAAAACCACCACACGAAATTGGTTTAACACACGCACTTTGGCCATGCGGTCTCCTAAAATAAAGAGAGGTGGAGTCCCTCTGCCCCGTTGGGCCCCAGTTGGGCTCCCAAGAGGAGCAGGTAGGGCGGGGTGAGTGGGAGGCCCCCCCTCACACCCGCCATTGCCACCAGGGGCATGGAGAAGGATGGCGATTGCCTCCGGGGGGAGGGTCTGCCTACTCCCAACTCCTGCAGTCTGGCTTTTCTCTCTCGAGTTCACGCACAAAAATACACTTTAAAAAAAATGATTCTTACTATTGGAGCAGCTGTACATAGGACTCTATAGGCAGCTTCTTTTGAAGTGAATAGATGGTAGACAAGGGGCATCAACCTAAAATGAACCTTGGGATCTTTAACCTTTTGGTAGGATAGACTGTGCTGCACATCTAGTTTAAAACTGATAATGAAATCTGCGAGCACAGTGCTGACAGAGTTAATTATGAGAAATGCAACTCCCCAGCCCCCTCCTTAACATTTCATAGAAGAGACTTAATAGGATTTTTAGTCCTGAATTTTCAGAAAAAAGCAATTAAAAGTTAAGCAGCAATTTATATTTCAATTTCAGGTTAATGCTACCTGATTGAGAAAAAATAAACATAAAGTAGGTTTTGTCCCAATTTGGAAACAAGCAAAAAATGCTATAGTGGAATCTCTGTGAAATTTAATTTTGAAATATTATTATTGTAATGTTTGATTTTATTATATTTCTGTATGTGTGTATATATATAATATATATATATATATATATATATATATATATATATATATATATATATATATATATATATATATATATATATTATTTATTTATTTATTTATTTATTTATTTATTTATTTATTTTACCCACTTGTTACTCCTAGTAGCAATTGTAATAATGTGGCTTTCAATGACTCTAAACTTGGCAGAGACTTTAACTAATCAGAGTACATTGGTTAGTCAGTCAGGCCTGAGCAGCACATTTGCATTGCAAAAAGATTAGGTGCTATATAAATCTCTTATAACAATCAGCAGTAATGAAGGCCATACACTGCAGACAAAACTGTACATAAATGATCTTATAAAAATGTAAATACATGTATACTTCATATGCATTTCTTTAATATGGTATAAGCAGTTTGGCTCAGGTTTATTTTTATTGTGAAGAAAAACACTAAAGTCACACTGGTGATTAGGGCTGTTGCGAATAATGGCGTCAGGAATCTGAGATTTCTGCTGCGGCTCACAGGTAAGTTTGGCCGCTGGCCCTGTTCTCGGACAGGTTGCCCACAGCTATTCTGTTTATCCACTTTGTGTGCATCCACTGCAGGTAATCGCTGGCTGTGAAGAGAGCCGCGAATAGCTGCGGCCAGCGACCGGTCTTTATAGTGGACAGGGTTAGGGCCACACCTACCTAAGAGCCGCAGCAGAAATCTGATTCTTGATGCTACTAATTACACCAGCCCTACTCGCCAGTGTGCATGTAGCCTACGTTTAAGCAGGCCATACACGGTCGAATTTCAAACAAATTTTCTTTTCAATATTTTTTTTTTTTTGTGATCCGATGATGCCACCATTGATTTTCGAAATTCGGTCGAAAAAAAAATTCATGTTGCCAGGAATATTCTTTTCTCTCCGGGAATATTCTTTTCTCTCCGGGAATATTCTTTTCTCTCCGGGAATATTCTTTTCTCTCCGGGAATATTCTTTTCTCTCCGGGAATATTCTTTTCTCTCTGGGAATATTCTTTTCTTGCGCAAGTGCATTTTTTTTTTTCTATTACATTTCTCGCACGATTCTCCCATAATTGTTCAGAAAATCGCTAGTTTTTCAAAAGATTTCCAACATGTCGGATTTCTCTAATTTTGTTTGCCGCACGATAATCAGCTGTTGCTGCAGCCCACTAACGGTGCAAAATTCGTACGAAAATTCTTTCGAAATTCGAACCGTGTATGGCCGCCTTTACAAACATTGGCTTTAAAAACTTTGCAGCTGGGAGTGTATGGATTGTAGCAGCTCTGTGTACTTCTGTGTCACACTTGTCGTCATCTCCATGTCTTATGCTGTGCCTGCCATGTTGTACATTTGGCCTAGCAATACATTAGGGGCCTCTGTTCAGCATTGTGCCCATCTGTGATTATAATCGGCAGCTGCTGCTCTGGGGTTTGCAGCGAAGCGGATTCTCATTGCTAATAGTCATTCCTCCTTTTTTGCAGGTACCTCAACACGCAGTTCATTAAAAAGAACAAGCTGACAGAAGCTGACCTGCAGTATGGCTATGGCGGTGTGGATATGAATGAGCCGCTGATGGAAATAGGAGAGGTGGGTATTCTCGAAGACTATGGTTTTAAATATGCTAAAAAAAACAAAAGCCCCATAAATCAAAGTGCTGGCATTTTCATAATTTCTGACTGATGTGACTGTAGTGTCATGCAGCATTTAATTTAGCTATATGCTTCACTTGGCAGTTAACAGGTAAAAGCTGACATTGGAGTGGAGTGACCTTATTTTTCAGTACTGCAAGTTGATTATATAGCATCATTCCACCTCTTTTCCTGACACCGTTTCTTCATATTTCCAATGTGATTTATTTGCTGTGTAGGACATCATGTTATAAGGCTCTGGCTATCCTACCAGTTCATACATGTAACTCAAATTGAGGTTTTCCTGATATTTTCCACTTATGTGTCTGCATTTTTTGGATGATTTATCTCCCAGATGGCAATTGTCACCACACAGTCCTTCCACCAATGAACAAAATAAATAGTTTATAATATTACCCTTAAATGTCACATGGTATACCCACACAGCCACTTCATCCACATAGATCTGTGAATGAAGAAACTACAAGTCCCATCTGTCGTCGTTGCTTATGGCTTGTAGTTCTCACTGAACTCTAAGGGCTCTCATCAGCACCATTGTAGTCCATTGACAATTCCCACAACTAAGTAACTGTTTGTACTAAGATAATGGCAGAGGGCGGTCAGCAGTGTCTGCAGGAGCCTGACCCTGCGACCCGCGATCAGTGTCTGCAGGAGCCTGACCCTGCGACCCGCGATCAGTGTCTGCAGGAGCCTGACCCTGCGACCCGCGATCAGTGTCTGCAGGAGCCTGACCCTGCGACCCGCGATCAGTGTCTGCAGGAGCCTGAGCCTGCGACCCGCGATCAGTGTCTGCAGGAGCCTGAGCCTGCGACCCGCGATCAGTGTCTGCAGGAGCCTGACCCTGCCCCGCGATGTGTCGAGGAGCCTGAGCCTGCGACCCGCGATCAGTGTCTGCAGGAGCCTGAGCCTGCGACCCGCGATCAGTGTCTGCAGGAGCCTGAGCCTGCGACCCTGACCCTGCGACCCGCGATCAGTGTCTGCAGCAGCCTGAGCCTGACCCTGCGACCCGCGATCAGTGTCTGCAGCTTTGCCAAGCTCCGGTGTTAAAAAAAAAAAAAAAGAAAAAGGCATTTAATATATTTTTTTTAACAAGGTGAACTTGGCCTTTAAAGTATATCTCAAGTTAAAACCTTTCATATAAAAATGTTTTTTCATTTTCGAAGGAGTAGGGGTGGGTTAAAATTGTCCATTTTTGAAAGATGGGAAATCTGCGCCATTTTGTTTTTTTAATGGAGATTTCTCTTTACTTCTTGTCCTGTAGACTCCTGTGAAAGGGAAATCCACTCTTTAGTATTCTTGTTCTGGTTACAACTCCAAATTTTAGATTATCACTACTTTCTTTTGCTGGTGATCAGGGCAGTCAGACTTCTCTCTAACAGGTACACAGACCGCAAACTATTACAAATCTGGCAAAAAAAAAAAAATATAAAAAAAAAAACTATTTTGGCCCTATTTCCCCTGTGGTTCTCTTAGTTCTGCACTCCTGTGACGTGTATTTAGCCAACAGTGGGCTATAATCAAGATGTCACTCACCAGGTCCAGGCTCTGGAAGGATTCCCAATTTCATGTCGGGGTCCACCCAGTTGCCTGAACGTTGGCTCGCTCTGCCTCTCAGTGCATCACTGTGAGCCTTATCCAGCCACTCCCGCCCCTTCCACAGCCTGGAGCTCCAGTAAGCGCTGGGGGGCAGAGCAGAGACTCAGTGACTGATGGTCATTGTCTCTCTGCTCACTTAAGACTGAGAACTCAGCGATTTGTATGCTTTTTTCTTTGAAATCCCACATTTCTCTTGAGTTATACTTTAATTTTCAACTGTGGTTTTAATATCTGTTTTTCTCTCTGCACTTTTTAATATAATCACTTTTTATTTTTGCATAAATTCTGATATTGTAGTTTGTATGGTCACAGTAACATATGAGGAATAATGTAAGCTTCAATGCCGGCATTGGCAGCAGGTACATAAAAATACAGATGCCCGGGCAGTTTCTGTGGCCTCCAGTTCTGATGGGGGGGGGGGGAGACAAACCCAGATTTACTGTGTAGTTCAAATTCATACATTACCCCCACGTGTCTTGGCCTTCTTTTGGCTGCCCTTAGCACCCCTTACTTGTCAGAGGATTTTCAGAGGCAGGACGAGAAAGGTAATGATTGGCCTTTCCAACAAGGACCCAAATAGAATTTTTTTTTTTCCTTTTTATAGTTTCAGTAGGCATATCTGGATTCATTAGAAAAGTGGGTATATCATGCCACCTGCAGGAGGCAAAACACTAGGTGCACAAAAAAAAAAAAAAAACGGGGCTTGTTTACTCTTTTTACCCTTGCGGTTAAAAGGATGTTTTTACCGCAAGCCCAACTGCTCACTAAAGCCGCCAGCAGTAATCAAATAAAAAAAATTCAACAGGCTGGTTGTACCCAAGTTGATTTTAATTGAGTTCTGTACAACCAGCCTGCTCATAGATGGACCGACTCATCTGGTCCCTGCCAAACCGCCCAAGATTCAATCCAACTATGGCCGGCTATAGGTTCCATGCACATAGACACAGCTCCTGTGCGCTGAGTTGTTAAATTCCTGATGCTTTCTGGCACCTGGGGAGCCGCACATGCTGTGTAGAGCTGACAATAAATGAAAATGACTGTACAAGCCCGGTGAACCATTTGTATCTAAAGAATGGTGCGCGTGCTTGTACAGGTAAACCCCAATACAGATGCCATGAACATTTACTCGAGCACGGCCACATACAGCCATTCACAGCTGTTATGCAACTACGTACATATTAAGCCCTACCTGTGCTGTTAACCCAGATTTGCACTTCAGGCACATAAATATAAAATTTTTGACTTCTTTTATAGTATAGCGAGTATACAATTTTTACGTTTGTAATATGTATTACACTTCTTTTTTGTAAAGTGGACTAGGTGTACCAGAACTAATGCTGTCATTACCAAAATGTTGTTAACCATACAAGCTTGTTCTTATATTGGTTACAAACTGAATTGTTCGAGTTATCCAGATAAATATATCTCATGTTTTGCAGTTAGCACTAGATCTATGGAGGAAGATGATGATTGAACCACTGCAGGGCACCCTCCTTAGAATGCTTCTTAGAGAGATTAAAAGGTAAGTACATTTAGTTATTTATTTTTTCTTTCTTTTTTTTCTCTGTAGTAAAACAAATGCACACATAAATAACTTTAAGCCTAGTACACATGGGCGCAATCGGACGATGTGTACTGGTGTTGGCCTGACAAAAGCCAGCCATTCGGCCATGTTCTGTCGAAGGGGCATGACCGAAAGGTCTGCTGACTTGCTTCCGATCAGCCCACTCAGCCAATGGCTTGGAGTGCTGACCGGAGTGTTCTTGCGGGGGGCATGTTCCTATGGGAACCCAATAAAATAGCAGGGGAGATTGCTTTACTAACGTTGGATAGTTAATACAATGGCTTCTCCTGAGCTGTCAGATTTTTTTTTCGTTTAGCCATGCTGGGTTGAATGAAAAAAACAAATACTGGTGTGTGCCAGGCTGTTTGGGCAGAAAAGTGAAGCTAAATCCCCATGGTGCACCAAAGAGGTTTTCTGGCTACAAGGGTCATGGCATTGTGCTCCTGGCAGGCACTTTACTGACTTTGCGGATGTTCTGCTGTAGGCATGGTATTTTTGAGAAAATTAAAGTTGCACTAAACTTTGGTTTAAAATAAAAAAAAGTTATATTTAAGTATTCGTAAAGTGGAAGTTCATGCAAAAACTAAAATCCCTGCAAAAACTAAAATCCCTGCACTAACCTATCTATCCCTGTAAAGAAAAAAATCTGTATACCTTTTTCTAAGCCGATCTGACCCAATCTCCAGCGGCAGAAGGACATGGCCTACAACCAGTAGTGTATTCAGGTTTTGTGCTGCCCTAGGCCTGACTAAACGTGTACACCCCCTAATTTAAATATGACCCACAACTTCCTGTCAAGGCCACACCCCCTTCTGTTTAACCACTTAAGCCCTGGACCAAAATTCAGCTAAAGCACCACCCTTTTTGCAAATTGGCACTGCGTTGCTTTAACTTACAATTGCGCGGTCTTGCGACGTGGCTCCCAAACAAAATTGGCGTCCTTTTTTTTTCCCCACAAATAGAGCTTTCTTTTGGTGGTATTTGATCATCTCTGCAGTTTTAATTTTTTGCACTATAAACAAAAATAGAGTGTCAATTTTGAAAAAAATGCAATATTTTTTACTTTTTGCTATAATAAATATCCCCCAAAAATATATAAAAACATTTTTTGTTCCTTAGTTTAGGCCGATACGTATTCTTCTACCTATTTTTGGTAAAAAAAATATTGCAATAATCGGTTGGTTTGCGCAAAATTTATAGCGTTTACAAAATAGGGGATCGTTTTTATTGCATTTACATTACATTTTTTTTTTTCGTGACTGCCACATTATGGCGGACACTTTGGACAATTTTGACACATTTTTGGGACCATTGTCATTTTCACAGCAAAAAATGCATTTAAATTGCATTGTTTATTGTGAAAATGACAGTTGCAGTTTGGGAGTTAACCACAAGGGGGCGCTGTAGGGGTTATGTGTTCCCTAATGTGTGTTTACAATTCTAGGGGGGTGCTGCTGTAGGTGTGACGTCATAGATCGTGTCCCCCCTATAATAGGGGTGACGCGATCGATGCTGCCGCCACAGTGAAGCCGTGTTTACACACGGCTCTCCCCGTTCTTCAGCTCCGAGGACGGATCGCCGCACTCCAGTGGCAATCGGGTCCACGAGTCCCGCGGTTGCGGAGCTTCGGACCAGGTCACGCGGGCGCGCGCCCGTTACCACGGCTGAGTAGAAGTACAGGACGTACCTGTACGTGGATCTGCCCAGCCGTGCCATTCTGCCGACGTATATGTGCAGGAGGCGGTCCTTAAGTGTTTAAGACCCACCCTGAAATTTTCAAGTGGGGACACTAGTTCTGAGGGCCTGGAGGGGGGGTGGCAATGGATTCCCTTAATTTGCATAGATTTCCTCTCGCTTCCTGTTTGGCTATGGGGCAGGAAGTGAAGGGAAATCTCTGCAATGGGACAGAGATGGTAAAAAAAAAACCTGACAGGGGTTATAACCCTTCCTTACTCTATCCACAATGGGAAGAAAAGTGCTGCCTATAGTTCTACTCTATAGAAGAGTGCACAAAAAAAAACAAAGGGGGAACGGCAGCAGAAGGAAATCCACTGTGCACTTCCCGGCACCAAGGACAGGTATTACTTAGACTAAGAGTTGGATAAATCCAAGGAGTATACCAACCATAAAGGTGTAAAGGTATATAAATATAAAGATTAAAAATAAAAAAAATTAATAATAACATATACAAATCTCAAGATATAAAATCTCCACTTGAGAGCAATCAAGCAATATATGTTACTATGAGCAGCTATTTAAAATAAGATAAATAAATTCATCTATTCAAAGTATAAAACAAAGTATCTCACTAATTAACCACTAAAATACAGCTGATTAAAACATGATAAAACAGTGCATAAAAAGTCCAATGTAGATTTAAAGTGTTAGATAAGGTCCATAGATCAGTAAGTGAAGCTGAAAAAAGCGTGAGGAATGCTTGGGAACAAATGGTGATGTACCCTCCACCGATCTCCAATTTCCACCAAACCGTGAGGCACACGCCCCCTCAGGGGTTCAAACTCACCAAAAATACAAAAGAACAAGCCTTGTATATCAGTAGATCATCCTGACCAGACCTCCAACATCAGTCACGGGACAGCAGGGGTTAATATATAAAGCTCCAGTAATATGGATCATAAAAGAAAACAGAAGCACTATATAGTGTAATACCGTTTAATTTAATATAAAAAGACCCATATAGCACCGCCCCGCATCATATCTACGTACATAAAAGTATAAGGTAAATGAACAAAAATAGAGTGTAAGGTTCACCGCTCTCCTCCGCACACTGGAGGTCGCGCTTATCCCGCGGTCACGCTGCTGAAGGCGCCTCTCTTGGTAGCGATGGTGAGATGGTGGAACGCACTCTGTGTGTTTCCTGGTTACGCCGTCGTAGCCACGCCCTGACGCGTTTCGTCACATCCGACTTCAACAGAGGACGCCCTCTGTTGAAGTCGGATGTGACGAAACGCGTCAGGGCGTGGCTACGACGGCGTAACCAGGAAACACACAGAGTGCGTTCCACCATCTCACCATCGCTACCAAGAGAGGCGCCTTCAGCAGCGTGACCGCGGGATAAGCGCGACCTCCAGTGTGCGGAGGAGAGGGGTGAACCTTACACTCTATTTTTGTTCATTTACCTTATACTTTTATGTACGTAGATATGATGCGGGGCGGTGCTATATGGGTCTTTTTATATTAAATTAAACGGTATTACACTATATAGTGCTTCTGTTTTCTTTTATGATCCATATTACTGGAGCTTTATATATTAACCCCTGCTGTCCCGTGACTGATGTTGGAGGTCTGGTCAGGATGATCTACTGATATACAAGGCTTGTTCTTTTGTATTTTTGGTGAGTTTGAACCCCTGAGGGGGCGTGTGCCTCACGGTTTGGTGGAAATTGGAGATCGGTGGAGGGTTCATCACCATTTGTTCCCAAGCATTCCTCACGCTTTTTTCAGCTTCACTTACTGATCTATGGACCTTATCTAACACTTTAAATCTACATTGGACTTTTTATGCGCTGTTTTATCATGTTTTAATCAGCTGTATTTTAGTGGTTAATTAGTGTGATACTTTGTTTTATAGTTCTACTCTAAGCACAAATTTCTGATAATTTTATGGTGAGGACTAAAAAGATATAACCATGCCAATGGTCCAGCAGAAAACATATAATTAGGAAGGTTTGTGGTCCAGGATGATAGGACAGTCAAAATTAGAAGCAGTCCACCCCCCACATTTGCAAAATGCCTGCCTCCCGCATACCGGAAGCATTGCGGTCGCTTTATTTGGGCGCTAGACTAATATGCCTCTCATCCCAATCCGCCCCGTCAGACTGGCACTACACTAACAGTGTAGCGCCAGCCAGGGGTGACTCTTTCCATGCTGCCCCCCTGCAAAGTGCTGCCCTATGCCTGGGCCAGGATACAGCATGGCCTACAACGGCTGTGAAATAAATGGGAAGTGGTATCACCCATAGTTACTATGGGGATTTCGTTATCATCCATCTTCTCTGCACCTGCCTCTACAGTGAAGCCGCGGCTGACAGCTCAGTGTGGGATCCAGTCAGAGTGGGTCAGATCGGCTTTCAAAAAGGTATATCGCAGGGATAGAGAGGTTAGTGTTGGATCCCTGGTGTCTATACATGCAGGGATTTTAGTTTTTGCATGGATCTCCACTTTAACACGAGAAAAGTCTCTTCTATTGCTCTCGGCCTAATCCAAATCTCCAAATCCCTTTTTTTATTTGTTGCTACTGTGATCTGTCTTCCTGTTTAGAGGTTGGCCATGTTCGTTCTCCACGATCTCGCTGTAAGTAGGGACGTAGCCACCCTCTCTTGCACATTCTCCAGATGGACGGGAGACTATGGGCAAACTGTAATCTTGCTCCAATGTTGTTTTTTGGATAGAAAAGGCTTTTCTTGGCACACCTCTCGTGCAGGTTAATTGGTGCAATCATTTTCTGATTGTAGATGCATACACTTTGACATCAACTGTTGCAAGAGTTACCCAAACGCAATGAAATTGTAAGGTTCTTGGAGACTTCTTTTAGCACCAAAGAGTAGATGGTAGTGGTTATGAGTCTCTAGATATTTGTCCATCCTTGCAGTAATAATCTGTTTAAAAAAAATGTGAATGTGTATATATCTTCCAGTTGCTAATCACTTTTTAAGGTACAGCGTGGCTTCCTCCTGTGAATTTTTCATTTTATTTAAAGCCCATCTCCAGGCAAAAAAGTTTTACCATTTAGTGGGGCTGTGCCCGCACTGCACACGTTATCTGCTTGTTTTATATAGGAGAGAGGAGAAAGGAGACTTGCCTACCTAATCCTCCTTCCCCCCCCCCCCCCCCCAGCACAAGACAGGTCTGGCAACCCCCATGGTCCAGCGATCTTCAATTGTGGACTGTTCCTGACGTCATCAAGCCAGAGCAGGCTCCAAAAAACATGAATTGCCCATCGCTGGACCGTGGGGGAGTGCTGTTTTCATGTGGAATGAAGGATCAGGTGAGTATAAGCTTTTTCTTCATCCCCAGGAAAAAAACGAGCAGGGGGACCAGACCCACTGCATGGTGAAACCCTTGTCTTGCCTGGAGTTGGTTTCTAATGCTAGCCAAAAATTGTGATGGTTACATTTGTTTTAAATTAAGTTCCTATGTGTAACTTCTCAGGTTTTGCATTTACTGCTTTTAATGGATGTTTTTTTTTTTTCCAGTGATCGATGTGGGGAAAACCCAAATCAAAAAGTAATCCACGGGGTTATCAACTCCTTTGTTCATGTTGAACAGTATAAGAAAAAATTTCCCTTAAAGGTATGCGATTCCTTTTATTGATTGACTGTGTTCATTAATTGTAGAGCAACACCGTGGTTAGGGCTGCATTCACAACGTTTTCAAAGTTGCGCGTTTCTACTGTGTTTTTGCCGGGATTTTTATGGCGATTTTGTTTTTGTTTTGTTTTGTTTTTTTTTGTTTTTTACAGGTCACCAATGTAAAAAGCAGAAAAACCTATAATCTGCCCCAAAGAAACTCCTGTTCATTTATTTATTTTTAATTTATTTTTTTGCGCCTAAGGTGATTTTTCAGGCATTTTGCTTCAGGTGACAAAAAGCTCAGATGTGAACATGTGCCATTGAATTGAATGAGATTTTGCTTATGCATTTTTTTCTGATGTTTTGCAAGCTGAAAACGCTCAGGTGTGAATGCAACCTTAGGCTGCATTCACATCTAGGCGACAAGTAACGCCGCGTACGCGGCTTTACTTGCCGCGATTTGATTAATTTTTTATTTGTTTTTAACAAATTATCTCCATTGATGTCTATGGCCGAACGCCAATGTCGCCTAAAAAAAATTGTTCGTGAACCATCTCTATAGACATCAATGGGAATTGGCCGCCCCAGCGGCACGAGTGTCGGGCGACAGGCGTTTGGTCGCCTAGATGTGAATGGAGCCTTAGGCCCCGTACACACGACCGAGCTTCTCGGCAGAATCCAGCGAGAAGCTCGCTGGAAGACCTATTCTGGCGAGAAGCTCGATCGTGTGTACACTTCCGACGAGCGTCCCATCGGCACGCTCTTTTTCCTCGTTGTTCAATGAGGACTTTGGCTCGACAAGCTTTTCCGACCGCTTATCGGCAACCTCGTCGGGCGGAACGATGGGTTTAGCCCGACGAGGTTCTCGGACGTGTGCACGCGGCCTTAGAGTCTTCTCTCCTTTTACACAAGCTTCATCAGTTCCCTCACCTATTTTATTTAAAAAAAAACTGATCAGTTTTTACATCTGTCTGAAAAACTGATAGATGGATCCAGACTGAACACCCACGTGAAGGGCCCTTAGAACAGTGTTGGATCCCACGATAATGCATTAAAATGAAATCCTCTTATATTAGTTTATACATTCGTCTTCAATAAAGTTCAGTTTACATCAGTATAAAGTGCCTTAATTTTTCAAATTTTTTTGTTGAAAATGGTTATAAGTGGACAAAAGTATAAACAAAAAAGTATAAATACAAAAAAGCATGAGTTTACATCAAGCTGCAAAGACTGAAAAGGACACAAACCTTTATCTATTTTTACTTTATGGGCATCAAGTCAGATGTAAGTGGACGTATATCAGTTTACATTCCCCCCATAGACACACAGTGGGGGTTATTTACAGAAGGCAAATCCACTTTGCACTACAAATACAAACTGCACTTAGAAGTGCAGTCGCTGTAAATCTGAGGGGTAGATGTGAAATGAGGGGAAGCTCTGCTGATTTTATCATCCAATCATGTGCAAGCTAAAATGTGTTTTTTTTTTCCTTGCATGTCCCCCGTCAGATATTCAGTGACTGAACTTCCAAGTGCGCTTTCAGTGCAATTTCAAGTGTAGTTTGCACTTGTAGTGCAAAGTGGATTTGCCTTTCGTAAATGACCCCCATTGTGTTTCATTCTTGATCTGTCTGAAAAGCTGACAGACGGATCCAGACTGAATGCCCTATTAAAGGGCCCTAAATGTGTTCTTGCCAAGACTTGAAGCTACTTCTCTGCAATTAGAATCACCCCTGCCATAAATAGGTCTGAGCCTTATTGGTTACTTGAGGGAAAACTCCAGCTCCATAGAAACAACACATTTAGGCTCCATTCACATCTAGCGATTTGGAATCGCAGGCAGAATCAGCACGATTTTGCCCTCCATTCCAAATTGTGCTAAAATCACAGCAAAACATGTGACGTGCATTTGGGTGGCATTCATTATTTATTTTTTATTTTTTTAAAGGCATCTCAACGGCAGTGCAATTTTAATGAGTTCGAGAAAAACATGTGAAGCTTGTTGACCAAAAAAAGGTGCAGGAGGTTCTTCACTCAAACGCCTATAGCACAATCCACTCAAATTAATGGGCTGCCCTGTGCATGCCATACGGAAATGACTTTGTAACCAGTCGTGGGCCACAATAAGCAGATGACAGGTCTGCGTCCACTCTGCGTATGCAAAGCGGACACAGACACAGCCCACTCTTCTCTATGGGCCCTATCATCTGATCAAATGGAAGGGGATGGATCCACTTCTGTTTTTTTAGCGGATCGGATTGGAAGGAGGCAGGTGTAAACGGACACAAGCCTGTTTACATCTGCCACTCCATAGAGGTGAATGATGGGTCCGATTGGGTCAGAAGGATCATGTTAAAGCGGAGCTCCAGCCGCGAAATTTTTTTTTTTACTAACAGTGTAGCTGCTGACTTTAAATAAGGACACTTACCTGTCCTAGGCGCCCGCGCTGATGGGCCCCCCCGATGCCGGTCCCGCAATCGCTCCGAGTCCCGCGCCGCCATTCACACTATGGGAAACAGGCAGTGAAGCCGTACGGCTTCACTGCCCGTTTCCTACTGTGCCTGCGCGAGTCTCACGCTGGCTTGTGAATGGGCGCGCTGCTCTCTGAGAACACACAGTTCCCAGAAAGCAGCACGCCCATTCACAAGGAGAAGGAGAAGAAGAAATCGGACCGCGGTGCAGGTGAGGCAGATTACGGACTTCCGCATAGTAACAGCTATTTCGGGTGAGTATTTTTTTTTTTTTTTTCAGGTTTTTTTTTTTTAAACATGGCAAAATTTTGTTTTCATGGGTGGAGCTCCGCTTTAAAGGGGCCTAAGGCTACTTTAACACTGGTGGTCTGCGGTCTAGCCACACCGCGGATGCAGTGCACCTGTGGCTTTCCTGCAGGTTAGCTGTACTTTGCCATATAATTCTATAATTTCCTGCACTTTCTGAAAGTGCACCAAACCCACAGGTAAAACCAGAAGTCTATGGCTCAGTGCAGGTAAGCCACAGTTATACTGCGCTACACCTGCGGATTAGTTTGAAAGCAGCCCAGTAACCGCTGTAGAACATATATGTCCATATATACACTGTGATTTTAGTTATAAACTTGCTGTTCCAGGCAGAGTACATGTGGTATCGCTCCACCTATGACAGAAGCCGGTGCTATACAGTAAGCATTGGCTTATGCGACTCTGCTCCGCAGCTGCTTGCTTTCTCCACCGCTGGCTTCATTCACAACACTGATTCTCTGGCATGGCGGGTAGACAACCTTCAATCTGGGCTTGCCAACCCTCCATCCCAGAGCAGGAGGTTGCGGGCCACATCAAAGGGCTCCGTGGGCCACTGGTTGGGCACCCCTGTCTTAGAGTATACTGTATGTACTGTTTTAGGTGTTCTTGTTTCTACCACAGTTTGTCTATTAATTTAATGTTTTTCCCCTTCTTTATATTGGATGACCATGGTAGGTACGTTGGATTACTAGCTGTTTGGGGGCACAGACTGATATAAATGTTTACTGTTCTATCAAGTATCAAATAATATCTCGGCCTTGTATAAATTACTAAAAATGTTCTCTTTGTTTCAGTTTTATCAAGAAATTTTTGAATGGCCTTTTCTGGCTGAAACAGGGGAGTATTACAAACAAGAGGCTTCAAATTTATTACAAGAATCAAACTGCTCACAGTATATGGAAAAGGTAATGCTGTTCATTCTGTTTAGACTTTAGATTTCAGATGAATGATTGGAGATTAGGAGGGAGGGTGGGTTACATTTTGTTGCATCTGTTATATAGTATTCAGCTCACCAATGTCTTCACTGTTTCTCTGCAGATTTTAGGTAGATTAAAAGATGAAGAGATGCGATGTAGGAAATATTTAAACCCAAGTTCTTATAGTAAAGTGATTCACGAATGCCAACAGAGAATGGTCGCCGACCACTTGCAGTTTCTACATGCAGAATGTCACAATATCATTAGACAAGAAAGGAGAGATGGTAAGTGTCCTGCAAGGGTTATAGGACAGACGCCACCAGTTCTGGTAGTAAAATGAATACAAAAGCCCGAGGTAAACAGACGTGTATAGAACCCAGAAAAAATGTCCGACAACCTTTTACCATAGTTTGTTGAAGAGCATTACACTAGATCTAAACTTTGAATAGGCTTCATGTAACCTATCCATGAGCACCTCATTGCTGCCCTCTGACTTGCTGCATATGAGATCATCAGAAAGATGCAGTGCTACCGTATGCCAAAATGGTCTAATTTTGCAAAATAATTGATTTAAAGTGAAGTGCGCCACCAACCAGCCATTTTATTTTTATATTGCCGTGGTCACTGGTGAGATTTAACGTGACTTGGTGCTCTAATAACAACACAGGAAGTTAACGGCATTTCCTGAATGGGATCACTGCAATAAAAAGTGTATCTAATCCTTCTGCCAAGGTACTTTTATTTCTCTGTGTCCTCACTGTAAAGATCGATCAGCTTTTTGCTACTAGTTTTGAAAAGCATGTTGGGCAATTAAATCCCTAGTGTTGGGTTCACATTGCTGCAATCCAGATTTTGATCCGACTTTCATTACGATTATGTGATGCACTATAGATGCTTCTTTGATGTGGTTTGCATGTTTTAGAATCTATAGGGTCAGAATCGTGCTGAAATGGCACCAAAGTCACACGGGACTCTTCTTCAAAATTGCACTGCATTGATGTGAGCAGGGACCATTGAAAACAATGTGATTTCCATTGGCATGCAATTCTGTGTGAACAAGTTGAACCTGAAATTTCAATAGTGTGAATCAGATCTAAGGCTTGGTTCACACTAGTGCGGGCCGTGCATCCCGTGTTTGCTCGGGCATGGCAGCCCATTAATTTGAATAGACTGCTGTGCCACATGAAACGCACAAAGAAGGTGCATGCACCCTTTTTAACCACTTGAGGACCACCTCCTGCACATATACGTCGGCAGAATGGCACGGCTGGGCACATGCACGTACAGGTACGTCCTGTGCTAGTGCCCAGCCGTGGGTCGCTGACGCGCGCCCACGGCACGTTCCCGCGACCCGGTGCGAAGCTCCGGGACCCGCAGACCCGATCGCCGCTGGAGTCCCACAATTGGTCCCTGGAGCTGAAGAACGGGGAGAGCCGTGTGTAAACACAGCTTCCCCGTTCTTCACTGTGGCGGCGTCATCGATCGTGTGATCCCTTTTTATAGGGATACACAATCCATGACGTCACACCTACAGCCACACCCCCCTACAGTTGTGAACACACATTAGGTCACACATAAGCCCTTCAGCGCCCCCTTTTGGTTAACTCCCAAACTGCAATTGTCATTTTCACAATAAACAATGCATTTTTTGTGTCAAAATTGTCCGAAGTGTCCGCCATAATGTCACAGTCACAAGAAAAATCGCTGATCGCCGCCATTAGTAGTAAAAAAAATAAAATTAATAAAAATGCAATAAAACTATCCCCCATTTTGTAAACGCTATACATTTTGCACAAACCAACCGATAAACGCTCATTGCGTTTTTTATTTTTTTTTGGTAGAATACGTATCGGCCTAAACTGAGGAAAAAAATTTTTTTTATATATTTTTGGGGGATATTTATTATAGCAAAAAGTAAAAAAATTGCATTTTTTTCAAAATTGTCGCTCTATTTTTATTTATAGCTCAAAAAATAAAAACCGCAGATGTGATCAAATACCACCAAAAGAAAGCTCTATTTGTGGGAAAAAAAAGACGCTAATGGGAGCCACATCGCACGACCACGCAATTGTCTGTTAAATCGACGCAGTGCGGAATCGCAAAACCTGACCGGGTCCTTTAGCTGCCTAAAGGTCCGGGTCTTAAGTGGTTAAAAAACAAAATGCGGCCACAAGGAAACCGCATGGTCTCTTTGACCATACGGCTTCCTGGCGGTTCCCAAACCCAAGATTGCGCTGCAGATTAAGATGCGTGGGGGGTTCTTTTCAGAATGCCAGCCCCACACATCTCGCAAGAGCAGTGCAATTCGGTTGTGGGTGCAGGACTCAATGCAAACGCACAGCCCGCACTAGTGTAAGCCGATTCTACAAGATGCCCTGCGAATCCAGTGTGGGAGTGTTGAGTGCAGCTATTAATAGACCAAAGTGTTTACTAGCTTTACAGTTGGTGTTTAGTTAAAAACCTGGCAACCTTGCTAAATGCCAATGTTTAAAGTGCATTTCTACTTTTTCAGACACATTTAAGAAAACTCCCTTCTCTGTTTACAGTGGGTATAGAAATGTTGTCTCTTTGCAGCTGAAATGAAGACAGACACTGTTTTCATTGTATCCAGCTGTATTTACATCCAAGTGATAGATATTGCACCAAAATGAAAGGGAAGAAAAAAAAGATGACTCACTGAGATGGAAAAAGGATCACCCCCTAATGTCAGTATTTTGTTGGGCCACCTATTATTTTATTTACAGTCTTTAGTCTGTTGGGATATGTCTCTACTAAGTTGCACATCTAGACTTTGCAATATTTGCCCACTCCTCTTTGCAGAACTGCTCAAGTTCAATTAAATGTGATGGTGACCTTTTGTGGACCACAGGCTTCAAGTCATTCCACAGATTCAGTGAGGTTTAAGTATTGTTTTTGTTTACACCCGCCCACATCCGATCCACTACAAACAGACAGATGGGGGATCTGAGTTCCACCCATGGAGAACAGGGGCCTGTGTCCTTGTCAGCTCTGCATGGCAGAGCAGACATGGACCTGTCAACCTCCTGCTCAGTGGGGCCCCAGGGGGACATGGTATATACATTGTTGTTTTAAATCCACTTGTGACCAGAAAACAAATCCTTGCAACAGCTTTGCATACAGTTTGCATTGACAATTTTATTATGAGCTGCATTGCCTTTAAATCTGTGTATCTGCAGGCAGTGTTAATTTAGTCAACTCCAGTACATTTTAGTCGACTAAAATGCGAGTAAAACTATTGAGATGACTAAAATACGGCTAAAACTAAAATGGCATTTTAGTCAAAAGACTAAAACTAAATTGAAATTTGACTTCAAAATTAACACTGGGCTGTAGTGCATGTTAATACCTTAATACTATAAATGATAACATATTATATTTTCGCTCCAGCAGCATATAATGAGTTAGGAAGTTGTGAAGAAATGTTAACTAAGGCATTACATTTTAATTACACTCATTAGATTTTAAACAACTGTAATTAGTTTTAGTCGACTAAAATGTACTGGAGATTTAGTCGACTAAATACGACTAAAACTAAAATGCCATTTTAGTCCCAAGGCTAAAACTAAATCAAAATTTGCTGCAAAAATTAACACTGCCTGCATGTATCTCAGTGGAATATGTAAGCAGTTTTTATAGTTTTGACTAGAGAAAAGCCAAAATATCGGTATGTTACAGCATGTCCTATAATGTTCATAGCTTTATTTTTTTACCTCTTATGATGGCTAGCAACAAGTTAAGAGTGTTACTAAACCCTACATTTTAATTGCCTATCACAACCTAACTTCTTATTAGAGCTGGTCAAAAGATTGCTGCCTCAAGGCTCCAGCTTTTGGGTGTCTCTGTTGCCTTGCAGGGATGTGTAGAGTCACTCTTGCATGCACACGCACACACGGCACTGAAGCCTATAATGGCAAGTCACTCCCCTGCTTCCCCCTTCCCACCTCCTAGCTAATTGATTGACAGCAGCTCAGGACTGCACTGTACTATTTTGACCTGCTCCATGTGATGTACTCGGCACACTCCCCAAAAGGGAAGTTCAGGAAAGCAGCTCTGAGAGAGCACAAGCCAGGCATTTTTTCTAACAAACTGTAAGGGCTTGGACACCCATATAAATAGATTCTTAATTGGGGAATTTTGATTTGTTTTGAATGCTAATGGTGAAAATGGTAGGTGTTTTGACTTGCTTTTTGGTGATTGCAGATATGGCCAATATGTATACTCTTCTACGTTCAGTATCCAGTGGTTTACCTCATATGATTCAGGAATTACAGAACCATATCCATGATGAGGGCCTTAGAGCTGTTAGTAATCTTTCTCAGGAAAATGTAAGTATTCCAATAACTGTTCTAGACAATAGTAGTTTGTTTTAAATGTGGACTTGTTTTGGAATGTTAAAGATGTTTCACTTAAAACAAGGGTCTCCAAACATTCTCAACAAAGGGCCAGTTTACTGTCCTTCAGATTTTAGAGGGGCCGGACTGCGGCCATTGGGAGAAGATAATGCATCGGGATTGGTGGTCGATGGAAGCAGGGCTGTGTAGTCTGAGTCGAGAAAATTTTGGGTACCTGGAGTCGGAGTCGGCAAACAATGCTCCAACTCCTACTAAATTTAGATCGGAATAAAAAAAAAGCCAGTTTAAATGTCCCAATTCACAAAAAGTTATAATTAATGACTTCTCTACTGTAAGAATAAAGACCAATGCATGCAGTGCCTCACGTAACCGCAAAACGAACACGTTAAGTGACCGTGAAGAAGCATGCTTTTCATGTGCTTCACTATATGGCATGCAACGCACAATTAGGAGCGGCGGTACTTATACTTTCCATAGTGTTGTGTTCTGCTGATACAGGGAACGCAGCGCCCATGGGTAACCTAGCCTCTCACTGATAAGTACCCTCCGGAGAGCAACGTCGCGGGCAGTCCGGGGGGCGTTGCGGATCGATCCCATGCAGTCTCCAAGGTGTAAAGTACACCCTATGTAAAAACGTACTTTGTATCAATTTATCCCTAGAGGAGATCACCAACTTGTAGCTATCTTCAAAACATTCCTCCCATGTCTCCCTGTCCAGGGATGGGATATCTCCCTCCCACTTTCTCCATAGTGAATCTATATTGGGGGGGTCTTTAATAAGAATCGTCAGGTACAAGGTGGACAGAGCCTCTTTAGAGAGCTCTGAGCCAGCAAATCCTCAACATCGGCCTGGAGCATAGGAGGTGTAGGAAACTGGGCCCGGAAGGCATGCCGCAACTGATAGTAGCGGAAAAGCATCCAGGGTGGAAGTCCAAACCGGCTTGTCAAGTCCATTGCCATGGACAGATCACCATGCAATTAAATTCATTATTTCAGATTTCCCTCCCTTAACTAAAACATCAAATCCAGTGACAGCACACTGGAATAGATGTCAGAAGAAGCTCCATTCGGAACTCTTCAAAACCATGTTAAGGAAGAAAATAATTACAATTCAGCCGAACCAAACGACTGAAGAAACACTGGATACCATAAATGCAGCCCTATCACAGTCGGCCGACTTAATAGCGCCGAAACGCAAAACCTGCATCCGGAAAAATAACTCTGGCTGGTTCAACAACCAACTGGCGTTACTGAAGCAAGAGCGCAGAAGGGCGGAAGCCGCCTGGAAAAGAAGCTCTTCAGATGAGAACCTCAGCGTCTACAAAGCAACAACAAGAAAATACCATAAAGAAATCTTCAAAGCCAAGAAAAACGATTTTTCTAAGGCTATTAACAGCGCCCTTAATCGCCCACGCAAACTCTTCAAGCTGGTCACTCAGACCATGAATCCAGGATGTCTTGAAGCCCCCAATTCGGACTCACAAGAATTTTGCAATGAAATGTCGGATTACTTCATTAATAAAATCGAGAAGATCCGACAAAGCATTCGGCAAAGTAATTCTCCCCTCAAGCCTCCCTGTAATTATTTACACAACACCTGCAGTAATTCATCACAACCAGGTAAGTTCACGCTGGAACCTATCTCTATCAAAGACACTAATAATATCATCGGTACTTTGCGTAACAGCACCGCGCCGAATGATATCATCCCCACTAAACTGCTGAAGGAATGCGCCGACATCCTGGCACCTTCTATCACGCAGCTTATCAACCAATCTTTCAGGGAGGGCATAGTGCCCTCCCAATTCAAGGAGGGTATAATTCGACCCATTTTGAAGAAACCCAACCTGGACCCCAAGGACCCACTCCACCGTCGTCCAATAACGGGCCTAAATGTACTCTCAAAGGTAATGGAAAAAGTAGTGGTACAACAGCTGCAACAGCATCTAGATACCCACAAGCTACTTGACCCATTTCAATCGGGATTCCGTCCTGGACACGGGACGGAAACCGCATTGCTCAAAATATGGGACGACGCTCTCGAGGCCACAGACGAAGGAGAATCTTGTCTTCTGGTTCTGTTGGACCTTAGTTTAGCCTTCGACACAGTAGACCACAAGCTCTTATTGACTCGGCTATCTGAAGTAGCCAGAGTCGCAGAAGGCGATTTATCCTAGTTTATCCTGGTTCTCCTCTTTTTTGGAAAACCGTTCGCAAATAGTGAAGCTGGGACCCTTCACTTCTGCGAAACGCACATTATCGTGCGGAGTCCCTCAAGGATCCCCTTTGTCGCCGGTGTTATTCAACATCTATCTTCGCCCTCTTTTTGAGATTATTAGCAGCCAAAAACTGCTTTACCACTCATATGCAGACGACACGCAACTGTATTTCCGCATTTGCAAGAAAAAGGATCATCATCATCATGCCTCTCTTTGATAGAGGACTGGATGACAAAGAGTTATCTTAAACTCAACGGAGCGAAAACAGAACTTCTCCTGTTTCACGCCAAGCGTATGGATCAACCTGCAACAACCTGGACCCCCCCCCCCCCGCCCATTCTGGGCAAAATCATCACTTCTAGCGACAAAGTCAAAAGTCTTGGGGTCATCTTTGACTCCTACATGACAATGGACGCACAAATAGGGTCAGTAATCAGCGGATCTCACCATCTGCTGCGCTTACTATGTAGGCTTACTCCTTTTATTCCCAAGGAAGACTTGGCGGTCGTGGTGGGAGCAGTTGTAAACTCCAGATTGGACTATGCAAATGCCCTTTACCTCGGACTCCCCAAATCGCTCGTCTACAAGTCGTTCAAAATACGGCCGCCAGACTTGTGACTGGAAAAAAACCTTGGGAATCCATCTCAACTTCACTGGTTGCCAGTACAAGACAGGGTCATTTTTAAAGCACTCTGTCTAACGCATAGATGTATCCATGGGAATGCTCCCCATTATCTATGCGAAAAAATAAAAGCTCATAACCCCAATCGCGTTCTGCGACCCACCATCAAAATCTGCTACAGATACCGAAAGCCATTTACAAGTCCAAGGGAGAAAGAAGATTCGCGGTCCAAGGTCCCAGACTATGGAACGCTTTACCAACCAGTATTCGGTTGGAGGAGAATCACTTAGCGTTCAGGAGAAAGATCAAGACTCATCTCTTTTGATACCAAAGGAGACAGGAACAACAAGCGCCCAGAGGCGATTAAGTTCGCATGTGCTGCGCTATACAAGTTTTCATTCATTCAGAAAGGAACGCAAATAGTCTCTTACCAAACTTTTACTTAACACGCGATAAGCAAAAGCAGCCCCAAGGGTGGCGCCAGTGGAATCGAACTTCCCCTTTTATAGTTGACTTTCTTTCCTTCAAGGAATGTATAAAATACATTTGCATATTAATACAAAGGAGTCGAGTCGGGGAGTCGGAAGTACAAAAAACTGAGGAGTTGGAACATTTATCTACCGACTCCACAGCCCTGGATGGAAGTAAAGAAATACATAGCACCCCTGTGTTCAGGCGGAGGAATAGTGCTCCTATATTGGGATTAGTGGGAGAAATGGTGCCTCATCGTTGGCATCATTAGAAGAACTTGTGGCCTATCATTGTCAGTGGGAGCAATAGTTCCCCATCATCATTGTCAGTGGGAGCAATAGTTCCCCATCATCATTGTCAGTGGGAGCAATAGTTCCCCATCATCATTGTCAGTGGGAGCAATAGTTCCCCATCATCATTGTCAGTGGGAGCAATAGTTCCCCATCATCATTGTCAGTGGGAGCAATAGTTCCCCATCATCATTGTCAGTGGGAGCAATAGTTCCCCATCATCATTGTCAGTGGGAGCAATAGTTCCCCATCATCATTGTCAGTGGGAGCAGTAGAAGGAATAGTCCCCCCCCCCCCATCATTGGTGGCAGTAGAAGGAATAGTCCCCCCCCCCCCCCATCATTGGTGGCAGTAGAGGGAATAGTCCCCCCCCCCCCCCATCATTGGTGGCAGTAGAGGGAATAGTCCCCCCATCATTGGTGGCAGTAGAGGGAATAGTCCCCCCCCCCCCATCATTGGTGGCAGTAGAAGGAATAGTCCCCCCCCCCCCCCCCCCATCATTGGTGGCAGTAGAAGGAATAGTCCCCCCCCCCCATCATTGGTGGCAGTAGAAGGAATAGTCCCCCCCCCCCCATCATTGGTGGCAGTAGAAGGAATAGTCCCCCCATCATTGGTGGCAGTAGAAGGAATTATACTTTACTGTTGGTGTCAGTGGATAGTGTCCCAGGGGCAGCATAAAGTCAAGCAAAGGGCCGCATCTGGCCCATGGGCCACAGTTTGGAGACCATTGAGCTAAAGATGCTCTTTGAATAAGCCGCCAAACACCTTCAAAATTACAGGAACACGTCCAATTATATGTGAGTAAATGACCTGGACAAATTGGAATCTTTATCCCAAATTGTTAATTTCCCATCTCGTGTTTTTTTTTTTTTTCTTTTCCGATTCTACTTGCTGTGTTACTGTGCTGGATCTTTGTCTTCATACCCTAATACCAAATTCTCTGGCAATGTACACGCTTGTGTATTGTTAGATTTAACCCCAGGCCTTTTCTAGACTTTTTGTTTACATGTAACAATAAG
This sequence comes from Rana kukunoris, assembly GCA_029574335.1. Classification (NCBI taxonomy): domain Eukaryota; kingdom Metazoa; phylum Chordata; class Amphibia; order Anura; family Ranidae; genus Rana; species Rana kukunoris. The sequence goes on along the minus strand of CM056053.1, from coordinate 63,323,628 downwards.
TTTTTTATTTTGCTAGAAAATATATATAAATAATATGTGTGTGTAAGTGTGATTTTTATTTTTTTAAAGGCTGTCCTGTCTTTGAACACCTCTAACAATAGGGTGTCCTAACTTATTCTGTGCTGCTCTAATTTTGTTTTCAGATGCCAACCCTATTTGTGGAATCAGTCTTAGAAGTCCACAGTAAATTTGTTCAGCTTGTCAACACTGTTTTAAATGGAGATCAACATTTTATGAGTGCACTAGACAAGGTAAGCTGGAAACAATAAATCTTTCTCTTAAATGTAAAGGGAAATCTGCTGTGTGTGTATTGCTGTACTTATAATGAGAGAATATCCTAATATCCTATTGGTCTATTCTACCAAATGTTCTTCGAAACCTGCACCTAAGGCTGGTACACACTGGATACCGGTCAGTTCAACAGAAACCGGCCAACATTGGGCCAGTGTGTGCCGCAAGCCTGTCTAATAGAAGCTGGCCTAACGTTCGGCTTCTGTCAAACGGTCATGCTGGAAAACCAGCAGCCGACCAGTGTGTTCTGGTGGGGGGTAGGGGCAGTACCCCTGTCAGAACACAGTAGCTCAATTGTGAGATTGTTGTACTAACATTGCATGGTTAGTACAGCTTGCTCCTTGGGGTTTTAACATTCAGCTCGCTGGGTTGAATAGAAAAAACTACCTGTGTACACCAGTTTTTAAAGTTGTTCTAAATCCTAAACTTTTTTTACCTTTTAATACATTCCCTGCGTGAAGGTAAAGAATGTTTAGGTAATGTATTACCCTCCCCTCTTCAATACTTACCTGAGCCCTCATGCAGTCCAGCACTGTTCGCATTTGTAGCGGCTCTCCCCACTTTCATAGGCTTTGTTGAGGCTATCGATTAAATCCTGTAATGACGAAGCAGGGGATGGACTGAGCCGCGCTGTCTGTGTATTTATGCAGGTAGCATGGCTTGGGATCGAGCCCACAGGTGTGCCACAATAGGAAGCGGAGGAGCCAGCAGCGCCAGTGGGGAATCCAAGAAGAGGAGGATCAGGGCTGTTCTGTGGAATTGCACAGAGCAGGTAAGTATATCATATCATTTTTTTTTTTACAATCACTTTAACCACTTGCCGACCAGCCGCCGCAGTTATACGACGGCAGGTCAGCACGGGTGCGCGAGAGCCCGTAGCTCTACGTCGCGCCTTTCGCGGCCACTAGGGGGCGCGTGCGCGCCGCCGGCGGCCCCGCGCGCGAGCGCCCCCCGCTCGCCCCCGTGCGAGCGCCCCCCGCTCGCCCCCGTGCGTGTGCCCGGCGGGCGCGATCGCCGCCGGGCACACGCGATCGCTCATTACAGAGCGGGGAACGGGAGCTGTGTGTGAAAACACACAGCGCTCGTTCCTGTCAGCGGGGGAAACACTGATTTTCTGTTCATACAATGTATGAACAGAAGATCAGTGATTCCCCCTAGTGAGTCCACCCCCCCATACAGTTAGAACACAAATAGGAACACACTTAACCCCTTCCCCGCCCCCTAGTGTTAACCCCTTCACTGCCAATGGCATTTTTATAGTAATCCAATGCATTTTTATAGCATTGATCGCTAAAAAAATGCCAATGGTCCCAAAAAATGTGTCAAAAGTGTCCGAAGTGTCCGCCATAATATCGCGCATAGTACAGTACGAAAAAAAAAACGCTGATCGCCGCCATTACTAGTAAAAAAAAAATAATAATAAAAATGCCATAAAACTACCCCCTATTTTGTAAACGCTATAACTTTTGCGCAAACCAGTCAATAAACGCTAATTGCGATTTTTTTTACGAAAAATATGTAGAAGAATACATATCGGCCTAAACTGAGGAAAAAATATTTTTTTATATATATTTTTGGGGATATTTATTATAGAAAAAAGTAAAAAATATTGCATTTTTTTCAAAATAGTCGCTCTGTTTTTGTTTATAGCGCAAAAAATAAAAACCGCAGAGATGATCAAATACCACCAAAAGAAAGCTCTATTTGTGGGAAAAAAAGGACGCCAATTTTGTTTGGGAGCCACGTCGCACGACCGCGCAATTGTCAGTTAAAGCGACGCAGTGCCGAATCTCAAAAAGTGCTCTGGTCTTTGGACAGCAATATGGTCCGGGGCTGAAGTGGTTAAGCCCAGGTTCACACTGAGCTGCAGGAATGAAGCCGTGTGAGTTCAGCTTAACTCTCACGGTTTCACTCCCTCATGTCCGTTCCGATTTCGACCGCAGTTTCTGAGACATCTGTTCGGGTTTCTGCACAGATGTCAATGTAAATCGCAGCCCGAAATCGCAAAAAGTAATACAGAAACTTTTTGCAGTAATTGTTTTTTCAGACTTCATTTTTAACAAAACAAAGTCTACACACTTGCTCAGCCTTTTTAAGAATAAAATATATGCATCTGTTAAGAAATTATCTGTTTAATGTTGTTACAAGGTTGTACCACAGGAGGGCAGCCAATGAACCTTCTGCAGTTGTGTCTGTCTTTTACGGGGACTAATGCCGCGTACGCACAATCATTTTTCAGCATGAAAAAAACTTTGTTTTTAAAAAAACGTCATTTAAAATGATCGTGTGTGGGCTTCACATTTTTTTTTCAGGTTCTGAAGAACGACAAAAAAAAAAAAAATCAAACCTGCTGCATTTCTTAACGTCGTCTTAAACGATGTCGTTTTTCGGGTTGTAAAAAATGATTGTGTGTGGGCTTAAACCACGTAAAAAATCTGCGCATGCTCAGAAGCAAGTTATGAGACGGGAGGGCTCGTTCTGGTAAAACTGCCATTCATAATGGAGTAAGCACATTCATCACGCTGTAACCGACAAAGGCGCAAATCGTCTTTTACTAACAAGGAATGGAACGTCTCCTTTATAGTGCCGCTGTACGTCACCGCGATTTGCTAGATCATTTTTTAAAAACGATGGTGTGTGGGCATTGCGTTTTTAATGATGAAGTTGGGAAAACTTTTTTTTTTGGACATGTTGAAAATTGATCGTGTGTACGCGGCATAACTTTTAAATACATTTATTTGAGAATAAAGAAGATGACGCTACACTTGGCTCATGTAGTTCATGGTGGTTGAGCACTTCACAGCATGCATTGAGTGTTTTTTTGTAAACACTAGAGGTCCTTATACTACCTGCAACTCATTTTAAAGCAATATCTAATCTGGTCACATTTATGCTTTATTTCTTTCCATTTTCTTTTATTGTTTTCCAAACAAACATAGTGATATACATATAAAGGGTCATCCCTCTGACCTTAAAGTCATTACAACATACAAAAATAAAAGCAGTAAAAGAAGAAAAGTAAATACCCACATAGTGCAAAATCAAATCATTTAAACAAAGATAAAAGAAAAATGTTCCCCAAAACATATCTTGTCACCTCTCTCTTAAACTACGGTTCATTCTCCGTACTTCTAATTACCTTTAATATCTGTGGGTACCTTCCCCTTACTACATCAGGCCAGTAAGCCCCTCCTGGAGGGAGGGTCAGTTGGACCACCCCCTGTGAGATCACCCTTTGCATTATCATCCCAGACCATCCCCCCTTCGAACAAACCACCCCAAACAAATACAAAAAAAAAAAAAATATATAATCCCCCCCCCCCCCAAAGAAAAAAAAAGGGAAGAGGTGGGGGGCCCCCCCTCCTCTGTCCATCTCCTCTCCTCCTCCTCCTCCGCCGAGCCGGATCCCTCTCCTATCAGAGATCTACGCATCTATCAAGACCCTTCCTTCTTCTGAATATCTGAACGTATTCCATTCAGTCCACGTATCAAGGTACACCTTACGTTTCTGTCTGGAGGTCCAAACAAGGTCCTCCATTCTCCTCTACTCTATTAAGCCACATATTTACCGTTGGAGGTTGTGTCTGTTTCCACATTCCTGGAATACAGGCACGGGCAGCATTTAGAAGGTGGCAAACCATAGATTTCCTATAGCATTTTACAGAGAGCTCAGAGTCCTGTAGTAAATAATAAGACCATTCATCTGGTAATTTTTCTTTGCTAAATTTCTGTAATATTCCCTGAACCTTTGTCCAGAAGCTTAAAATCTTTGGGCAGGACCAGAAAATATGTAACAGCGTTCCCTCTTTCTTTCCGCACCTCCAGCATCTATCCGAGATGTCTGGGTAGCATTTTTTTAATACTACCGGGGTACGATACCACTGAGTTAATATCTTGTAATTCATCTCCTGTGTCTTCACACAGACTGATGATTCAAATATATTCCGAAGTATTTTATTCTTTTGTTCTTCTGTAAAGGGCCTTCCCAGCTCCACCTCCCACCTATTAAAAAAAGGAATTTGGGAATCCTCCCTTGATGCGTTTAATAATTCATTAATTCTTGAGAGGGCGTGTCGAAGCACTCCGCTCCCACTACAATATCCCTCAAATCTTGTTAGTTTACGCCCATATCTTATAGGGGGTTTCAAAGTGTTAAGGAAGTGCCGTAGTTGTAATGCCCTCCATGTGTCCAATTGGTAGGGGATCCCGCCCGTTACCATCTCCTGCATAGTGTACCATGAACCTTCTTTGACAAAATAAGATGCCTGTACCAGGCCCTGATCTATTAATCCACTAAAAGGTCCCTTCATCAACCCTGGTATGAACAGGGGGTTCCCCAGAATTGGATAAAGTGGTGAATCCAAAGTGGACAGTGTCCCCTTCGCAAATAGCCCATAGGCAACTTTCAATGTTGGGCCTATCAGTGGATGTTTCTTGATAGTTATCGGCAGATCTCTGTAACACCATGCTGCCAGATGGAGTATACTGCTGCACTGGGCTTGCTCCAGACCTGGCCATATTTTCTCACCGCCGTGTCTCCTCCAATCTATCAGGCGGATCAGAGTGGCCGCCTGATAGTATCTCTGGATATCTTGAGCCGACACGCCTCCGTCTCGCTTTGATAACGATAATATGCGCCTCTTAATTCTTGGGGATTTGTTAGCCCAAATAAATTTATTAAAGAGAGTTTGCGTCTGGTTAAAAAAGGCTTTTGGTATAACAATGGGGAGTGTCTGGAAGAGATACAAAAATTTCGGCAATATGCTCATTTTGACGATATTGACTCGCCCAAACCAAGAATGGAACCCCCTCTTCCAACCATCCAGGAGGACCCGCGTTTTCGCCAATAATGGGACAAAATTAAGTTTGAAAACCTGTGTCAGGTCCGCCGGGATGGAGGTGCCCAGGTATTTAAGTGACCTGTCAGACCATTTAAATCTATGTTTAGACTTCAGGGTCCGCAGATCCTCCTCCGGGATCGCTACTCCCATTGCTTCTGACTTATCATAATTTATCTTAAAATTTGATAGGCTTCCATATAATTGCAGTTCCTGTATCAATTTAGGGAGGGATTCCATCGGGTTCGTCAAAGAATACATCATATCGTCTGCGTAAGCTGAGATCTTATATTCTGCATCTCCAAAAGACACTCCTTTAATATCTGGATTTAATCGAATCCTGTTTAATAGAGGTTCTACAGATAATGCAAACAAGAAAGGGGATAACGGACATCCCTGTCTTGTCCCGTTAGACAATTTAAAAGGTGGGGACAATATTCCATTCACTCTAACCTGTGCCGTTGGATGGTAGTATAGTTACTTGTGATCCATTGTAGCATCTTATTGCCGAACCCCATGTGTCTCAGAACCATAAACATAAATTGCCAATTTATCCGATCGAAAGCTTTCTCGGCATCAGTACCGAGGAAGACACACGGGGTTCGGGAAGTGTCAGCCAGATGGATCAAGTTCAGAGTCTTAATCGTATTGTCCCTGGCTTCCCGCATCTGGACAAATCCCACCTGATCTTTGTGAATAAGCCCGGGTATATATTGTTGTATACGTGTCGCTAAGATTTTTGCGAAAAGCTTCAGATCTTCATTAAGTAATGAAATGGGTCTATAGCTCCCACATTGAGAGGGATCTTTACCTTCTTTGGGTATGACCGCTATTACCGCTTTCAGGGTTTCCGTATGAAAGGAACATGAATCACCCAGGCCGTTAAACATTCTGACCATAAAGGGGCCTAGAACAGGGAAAAAGAGTCTATAGTAAGCGATGGTAAACCCGTCTGCTCCCGGTGATTTCCCTCCTTTCCCTTTTTTCACTGCCTCCTGTATTTTTTCTAAGGTTATAGGTTTTTCCATTTCTTGACTCATCTCTACTGTTAGGGTCGGGATACCTGAGGTTTCTATATAATTACCCATTGCCTCATATTGTTGTTGGGGGCTTGTTTGTAAATTATATAAAGTACTATAGAAGTCACTGAATCTCTGTGCAATTTCTCTGGGTAACATGTGTTCTTCGCCTCCTGACCCCTTGATCATGGGAATATAAGTCTTAGTATGTTGTTCCCTCAATGAGTTCGCCAGTTGCTTCCCACATTTATTACCATACTCATAGTTCTGCCTTTTACCGTTTTGTATCGCCCTTCTTGCTCTGTGTAAGAGCAGTTCGGTAATTTGTCTGCGTGCCATCCCGAGCTCTCTCTCTACTTCTGGGTTAGAACCCTGTTTATGCTTCCTTTCTAGGTTTGTAATCTTCGTCATAAGGGTTGTTATATTCCGCTCCCTATCCCTCTTAACCCTTGCACCATGTTTCATCAGGACCCCCCTTATGACTGCCTTATGGGCCTCCCATACTACCCCCGAGTTACATTCTGGGGTGTCATTGGTCTCGAAGTACCATTTTAACTCCCTCTGAATATCTTCCAACACCACCTCATCCTGTAACAATCTCTCATTTAGTCTCCAGCCCCCCGGTCCAAAAGGCCTGGAGTCCCCTATTTTATATTCCAGAAGGATTGGGGCATGATCGGTCCAGGAAATTTCACCTATTCCGACTTCTGTAACTGCATGAAGCTGGCTATGCGGCACAAAATAATAGTCAATACGTGAATATATCTTGTGCGGGATAGAGTAAAAGGAGTAATCTCGCTCTCCCGGGTGCATCATTCTCCATATATCTATCAATGTCTCTTGTTGTAGCAACTGTCGGATTCGTTTCCGTGTGCCCCCTGCAACTGAAGAGGCACCGGTTGAAGTATCCAAAGTAGGGTCCAAAGGGACATTTAAGTCCCCTCCCATAATCAACTGACCTTCTTGAAAACCTGTTAGCCTGTCCAAGAAGTTCTGTAGGAACTGGTCCTGTTGTACATTGGAGGCATAAAAAGTAGCAAGCGTAAATATCGCTCCTCTTATCGTCCCCTTTACCGCTAAATACTGCCCTTCGGTGTCTACCAGGGAGTCTTTTAAGGACCATGGCGTGTTAATAGATATAAGTATTGATACTCCCCCCTTCTTTGCCCCCGGATTTGTCGCATGGTATACTGTCGGGAAGTGTCGGTTCTTAAGAAAGGGGAGCCCCCCTTTCCTAAAATGTGTTTCTTGTATCAAAGCTATGTTCCTCCCTCTTTTTTTTAGGTCCTGCAGTAAAATACGTCTCTTTTCCGGAATATTTAGTCCCTTAACATTGATTGTAATCACTGAGAGGGCGTCCATTTCTGGGCGCACCTCCGGTCCCTATAAGGGGCCCAAACATTTATGCTTTATTTATCTAGATACCCTCTGCTGTATATGAAGCCAAAGTGCACTGACACAACCCAATCGGAATTCATCCTTTATAGCTCTGATTTAAATAATCTGGAACCTGATTGGCTGCTATAGGTTATACCAGCTAATTGGATTTCAATGGTTTAAATGTTTTTTTTTGTTTTTTTTTTGTTTAATTTTTAAAGAGGGGTTTGTGGTACAAAGAGCCTAATTTTATTACTCAGTAAGCATAAATCTAAACCATATGTAATAAAAAAAAAAAAAAACGATCTTAACTACTTAAGACCCAGACCAAAATGCAGGTAAAGGACCTTGCCCCTTTTTGCGATTCGGCACTGAGTCGTTTTAACTGACTATTGCGAGGTCGTGCGACGTGGCTCCCAAACAAAATTGGCGTCCTTTTTTTCTCACAAATAGAGCTTTCTTTTGGTGTTATTTGATCACCTCTGCTGTTTTTTATTTTTTGCGCTATAAACAAAAATAGAGCGACAATTTAAAAAAAAATGCAATATTTTTTACTTTTTGCTATAATATATATCCCCCCAAAATATATATAAACATTTTTTTTTTCCTCAATTTAGGCCGATACGTATTATTCTACCTATTTTGGTAAAAAAAAATTGCAATAAGCGTTTATCGGTTGGTTTTCGCAAAATGTATAGCGTTTACAAAATAGGGGATAGTTTTATTGCATTTTTATAAATTTTTTTTTTTTTTTACTACTAATAGCGGCGATCAGCGTTTTTTTTTTTTTTTTTTCGTGATTGCAACATTATGGCGGACACTTCGGATAATTTTGACACATTTTTGGGACAATTGTCATTTTCACAGCAAAAAAATGCATTTAAATTGCATTGTTTACTGTGAAAATGACAGTTGCAGTTTGGGAGTTAACCACAAGGGGGCGCTGTAGGGATGACGTGATCGATGCTGCGGCCACAGTGAAGCACGGGGAAGCCGTGTTTACGCACGGCTCTCCCCATTCTTCAGCTCCGGGGACCGATCGCTGCACTCCAGCGGCGATCGGTTCCGCGGTCCCGGAGCTTCAGACTGGGTCACGGGCGCGCGCTTGTGACGCACGGCTGGGTACTAGAACCAACGTATATATACGTTGATGTGCCCAGCCGTGCCATTCGGCTGACGTAAATGTTCAGTAGGCGGTCTTTAAGTGGTTAATCAAAAATGTGATTAAACCCTGGAGGGAGCTGATACAATCGCCACCCCATCTTTATCGTGAAATAAATCTGTATGTCCTGCCTCCACAAAATCTTTAGGCCTAATAGAGGTCCTATGTTGGGATGTTCTCTCCTTCATTTTTAGAGTTGTCTCCCCAGCGTACAATAAATTACTATGACCTTTCAATAAGTACTCTGTACTGTACATCTATGTTGGCAAGTGAAATATTTGATTCTAAATTTCCTGGTGTTTAGAATTAGAAAAGATCACTTTTTGTTGGCTTAAGATGCAAATCTAAAGAATTCATATGTAGTAATTCAAATTTTACCTTTTTGATATTTTTGAACAAAAAAGCTGAAAAAAAAATTCTAGATGTTGCACCCATATTCAGGCTGTAACATGTTATAAATCCACCAGCGCCTCCCCCCCTCAATGTTACAGGTGGCGGGGATCTTCTGCCCCCTCTGTGAGCATCTTCAAAGAACCGGTCGGGTTCAACCGGCGCACAGCAGGGGTCCGGTGCGTGGTGGTTCACTCACTGGTTCAGGTCCGATTTTGGGCTGAATTCCAACCTAAAATGCACCAAAAAAGACACATGGTTTTCCAGGACCTGCTGCGAAGATAGGTGAACCGGCTCCATAGGGAGCCAGTCATTTTCTCCTGCTATGAGAATTGAATGCAAAGAAAACGTGCATTCAATTTGCATAGGTGTGAACCCGGCCTCAGAGTTATGTTAAGAGAAAACAACATGGTCTGACAGCCTTTGCGGCTGTTGGCTTGTAGTTCTCCATGAACTATCACGGTGCTGTTGAGTGCTGTGGTAGTTCGTTGATGCCTCCTGCTAGTCTGTAACTACTTGGCTGTACAATGTACAGCCAGGCAGCTTCCACAAGAGCCCTGCCTAGCACCCACAATCTGCTCATCTTTCCAGGCTCCCAATAAAAAAAAATAACTTTTTTTTTTTTTTTTAAAGATTAACTTATCCTTTTCATGTGGCGGTGGACATATAATGGTCCTTGCCTAATCTGGCCAATTACAGTTGGGTGTTTGTAGGTGATGTTGGTGGACTCCCTTTTACCTGCGCAGACCCCCCGATCAGCTAGTCTAAAGCAGTGGTCATAAACCCTGTCCTCGGGACCCACTAAGGGCCCTTTCACACTAGCGGATGAACGGTCCGCTAATTACAAGTCCGTTAATGGACTTGTAATGGGCCCCTATGGGAGCGGATCCGTTGGCGGATGATGCATCCGCTAACGTCCGCCAGATCCGCATCCGTTTTTTCGGACGGAAGAATGTCCTATTTTCTTCCGTCCGGCCAAACGGATCGGATGCAAACGGACAGACGGTCCATTTCCATCCGATTCCCCATAGGGGATAGCGGAGGAGAGACAGGGCGGTCCCGTGTGAAAGAGCCCTAACAGGCCAGGTTTTATGCATTACCTTGGGGAGATGCCGACAAGAATACTACAATCACTGAGCAGCAAATGACATCACCTGTGATGTATTTCAGTTATCTTGCAAACCTGGCCTGTTGGTGGGCCCTGAGGACAGACAGGGTTGATGACCACTCAACTAAATGGAAGGATTTATCTCCCAAGTTCATTTTTTTTCCTGTCTAATCACTGCTGTTTGCCTAGAGCTTTGGTGCCTAACCTGCTGCCCTTTGGTACTTTTAGTACGGCCCTCAAGGCATTGCCGATGACCTTGGTTTTATTTTTTTTCACTGCTCCTAAACCACTGATGGAAAATTATTCTTAAGGGCAGGTTCACACATATGTGCGGCCGCGGGATTGTGCCTGGGGTTCGGTGCGTCCCTGTTCATCGGTTCAGGTGTGAATTGGGTCCAAATGTTTGCCTAAATTCGCACATGAATAAGACAAAAAAAACCACAGGACCCTTTTTCAATGCTGCCCCAGGCCTGTGTAAACCGGCTCCATTGAGTGCCGATCACCAATTTTATCTCATAATTTTGAATAAAGTATAACTTTTTTTTTTTTTTTTATCTAGCTGACTAAAGCGGATGGCCCATCAAAAAAAAATATTAAAAGCCAGCAGCTACAAATACTGCAGCTGCTGACTTTTAATATTAGGACACTTACCTGTTCTGGAGTCCAGCGCCGTCTGCAGCAGAGGACGAGCGATCGCTCGTCTCTCTGCTGCCCCCCCCCCCCCCCCTTCACTGCCCGGTTCCCTACGGCGCATGCACGAGTCGCGTTGCGCCCGCCGATTGTATCTCGCTGTGTGCTGAGAGCCGAGTGTTCCCAGCACACACGGAGGGGGGGGGGGGGGGGCACAAGATGTCAGAAAAAAAGTTTTTTGCCCGAGACGTGTGGCCGGAAGGTATCTGCACCCCCATCCCCCCTGAAAGGTGTCAATTGTGACACCGGAGGGGGGGAGGGTTCCGATCAGCGGAACTTCACTTTAGGGTGGAGCTCTGCTTTAAGATATAAGAAACCCACATCCAATTCACATATATGAACCCAGCCTTAGCCTGGCTTCTAGTAATTAAATGTCTGGGTTTTATTTCACATTATCTATCTAATCTTTGTTGTGCTCATTCATTTTCCTTTTTATAGTAAAAAGAAAGAAAAAAACTTTAACTTCTCGTGTTGAGAAAATATCAATTTTGGCACAGATCATTTTTAAGGTCACAGATGTGGGCCCATTGATTTGTAAAGGGGCTGTAATGGTGATCTCTAGCAGTCTCCTGTAATGTGTTTCCAGTCTGAATGTCTCTTCTAAACAATGTCTACAGTCTCAAACTACTCATAGCATGTTCACAATTTCTTACAATCTCTCCTTTAGCATCTTATGACCATCTCTAGCAGCATACCTGCAGTTTCTGACAGCTTTCTATTGCTTTCACCCTTTAAAAATGTCAGTGGCTGCACTTGAGGGTCCCCTATAGAGATCAGATTGGTGCTCGGGTTGTCTCCTTGGTTTATACGCTTGCATGCTCAGCCATAACCAATGTTAATGCTCATGTAATGTACCTCCTGGTTCTGCAGCACATTTGGGCCCATTTGCTTTATTTATTGGTTGGGTAAGGACAGAACTAGAATTTTATTGGCGAGTGTTTTGACGATCTTGCTTTGTGCATACAGGCTCTTACGTGTGTTGTCAACTACAGAGAACCGAAATCCGTCTGCAAAGCACCTGAGCTGGTAGGTCACTCTGTGTCCGTGTGTTTTAAATACCTTTTTGATTTCTTCAAACATTGTCTGTAACTGGAATTTTCACAGGTTTGATCATGTATATGCTTCCAAACTGTCTTGGCATTCGTCTAGCTTAAAAGTTTTAACTTTACCCATAACAACTTGATAAAAATGTTATTAAGTTAGAAACATATCTTCCACATTAATAACTATGCTACCAAAATGAGTGTGTGCTGTAAATTGCCCCCAGCATTGCTCCCATCTCTTCTTGCTGGAGGTTGCCATTTTGCTGAAGCCCAGAGCTCCTGAACAGCAGTAAATCTTTAGGCTGTCAGCAGATCGGCCTCTACAAATTCGGCACAGTGCCTAAAAATGGAGAACAACTGAGCATGTGCAGAGCAGGATGAGACCGTGAATTACTGGATTTTAAACAGTATAGATACTTATTTTTATTTAGGAGGACTTACATTTCTGACTAATGTTTCACTTTAACCACTTTAGCCCCGGACCATATTGCTGTCCAAAGACCAGAGCACTTTTTGCGATTCGGCACTGCGTTTTGGTGGTATTTGATCATCTCTGCGGTTTTTATTTTTTGCGCTATAAACAAAAACAGAGCGACTATTTTGAAAAAAATGCAATATTTTTTCTATAATAAATATCCCCCAAAAATATATATAAAAAAAAATGTTTTCCTCAGTTTAGGCCGATACGTATTCTTCTACATATTTTTCATAAAAAAAATCGCAATTAGCGTTTATTGATTGGTTTGCGCAAAAGTTATAGCGTTTACAAAATAGGGGGTAGTTTTATGTCATTTTTTTTTTTTTTTTTTTTTTTTACTAGTAATGGCGGCGATGAGCGTTTTTTTTCGGTACTGCGATATTATGGCGGACACTTTTGACACATTTTTGGGACCATTGGCATTTTTTTAGCGATCAATGCTATAAAAATGCATTGGATTACTATAAAAATGCCAATGGCAGTGAAGGGGTTAACACTAGGGGGCGGGGAAGGGGTTAAGTGTGTTCCTATTTGTGTTCTAACTGTATGGGGGGGTGGACTTACTAGGGGGAATCACTGATCTTCTGTTCATACATTGTATGAACAGAAAATCAGCGTTTCCCCCGCTGACAGGAACGAGCGCTGTGTGTTTTCACACACAGCTCCAGGTTCCCCGCTCTGTAACGAGCGATCGCGTGTGCCCGGCGACGATCGTGCCCGCCGGGCACACGCACGGGACTCGGGGGGGGGGGGGGGGGGGCGCGGGCCACCGGCGGCGCGCACACGCCCCCTAGTGGCCGCGAAAGGCGCGACGTAGAGCTACGGGCTTTCGCGCAGCAGTGCCGACCTGCCGCCGTATTACTGCGGCGGCTGGTCGGCAAGCGGTTAATGTAAACCTAGCACAAGCCTATAAAAAGCAAATGACGAGAAAACCTTATATAGCAGAAATCAAAGATATAGATTACTGAAGGTATTGCCAAAGCTGAACTCTAGTAAAAAAAAACTATTTTGCGCAATCACATAAGTTATGCCTTGCAAATATCCTCCCTACAATGATGCAGGATACTCCCCACAGTGGTGATATTCCGGTACTATGGGTGTAAAAAACTGTGATTTGTGAAGGGCTTACACCTTTTGCACTCTCCCTTCATCGGTTCACAAAAATCCTGGTATATTCTGAAGAGACTGCAAGGCGTTGACTGGAGGTGGTGCAGATAGATGACAGGATCCCCCTTGTCTGCTTATAGAATGCAGGACTTCTTTGAATGGGCAAAGAGAACAGGAACAGCAAAGGGAAAGGGAAAGGCACATCTCGCCCAGTCACAGCCGATGCTTCAGAGCTTCCAGTGCTGGAAGATCAACACTGGGGAGTAACTGGTGTCCCAGGAGGGAGGAAGATGACTTTTTGTGATTTTAGTTCATAGGAAGTGAGAAGGACGCTACATTTCTGGCGTGATCAACAGATATTTTCTGTACTTGCAAGTAGGGTTGTCCAGATACCGATACTAGTATCGGTATCGGGACCGATACCAAGTATTTGCGGGAGTACTTGTACTCGCGCAAATGCTCCCGATACCTAAATAGAATACTTTTTTTGTATTTATCAACATGTTCTGTGAAAATTCTTTCAGTTTTTTACTACTGCGTGACAAGAAAATAAAACATTTTTATTCATTTTTACTCATTTTTATTCTTTTATAATGTCTTGAGTTAGAGTTCTTCATAATTCTAAAGAAAATATCCTTAGTCTGTATTGTGGTTTGAAAATTGTCACATGACATTTAAAAAAAGTATCGGTATTCGGTATCGGCAAGTACATGAAAAAAAGTATCGGTACTTGTACTCGGTCCTAAAAAAGTGGTATCGGGACAACCCTACTTGCAAGTAATGTCCTCAAAATTTACAAAGAAAAAGTAGGACTTTTTGGGTATATCTTAACAATTGGTCAGCTAGCTTAAAAAAAGTTATACTTTATTTAAAACTTATGAGATAAAATTGGGGACAAAAAAATATATAAAAAATTGTAGTATGTAAATTACCTCCATATAGACACATAGAAGTTGTTCTAAATATATGTTTGAGCGTTTTCCAATAAACCTATGGTCTAAGGAATGCATAGAGAATTGGCCCACTATTGGAATTTTGGATATACCGTCTTTTGATTATTTACATTGCAAAACACCATTGTGCCCTGTACACATGTCAGACATTTGCCGGTTCCAAAAAAACAGCCGACATTCTGCCCGTGTGTATGTCGGTCTGTCCGTCAGAAGCCGGAAGTGCATGCTGGAAAACCAGCCAACTCCCGATCAGCGCTTTCAGCCAATGGCAGAGAATGCTGATCGGAGTGTTCTGGTGGGGAGGAATGTCCCTCTGTCAGAACACAACAGCTCAGCGGGGGAGATCGCCGGACTTCTCTTTGACCGGACCTGACAGTTTAAAAAAAAAAAAAATTTGCGAACTTGAACGAGGAAAAAAAGAAAAAGGAATGGTGTGTACCTGGCTTTATGCATTTGTGATAACACTCATTCATTTTAAATTGCACCTCCACAAAATACCTGCATTGCAGCAGAACACAGGGGGTGTGGTTTGGAATAGCCTGCCAGTACCAGTAATCCTAAGACCCCTTTCACATTGAGGCGGGAAGCGCAGTGGCAGTAGAGCGCCGCTAAAAATAAAAATGGTATTACCGCGGTTTCCCATTGTTTTAAATTGGAAGGTATACATACTGCTCCAAAGATGCTGCTTGCAGGAGATTTTTTTCTCTCCTGCCAGCGCATCGCCTCAGTGTGAAAGCCCTCAGGTTTTCACATTGAGAAGGCTGGGCAGGAGTTTTTTAGGCGGTATTTAGGTGCTATTTTTAGCGCTGTGTCGCCTGAAAAACTCCTCAGTGTGAAAGGGGCCTAACTGAAGCAGAAGGGTTCCTAGATTGCCAACAAAGAAGATTCAGGTGTGCTGCAGAAACATAGCAATGCTAGGATGAAGAACTGAATCACTGAGCAGGTTGAATATTCTCTTTGTGCATTTCAAGCCTAAGGTCCCTTTCACACGTGCGGACCGTATGTCCGCTTTTTCATCCATCCGCTTGCGGATGAAAAGGGGACATACATTGGTCCCTATGTGATTGCGGGTGTCAGCGGATAAACATCCCCTGACACCCGTAATCGTCCGCCTCCGCAAACATCCAATTTTGCAGACGGAAGAAAATCCTATTTTTTTTTCTTCTGTCTGCAGAGTGGATCGGATGAAAGCGGTCACAAGGTCCGTGTTCATCCGCTCCCCCCATAGGGGAGAGCAGAGAAAAGACAGAGCGGTCCCTACACAGTGTGTGGAGACCGCCCTGTCATCCACCGGTTCAGCGGGGATCTACAGAGCGATCCCCGCTGAGCTTACGGACATACGGAGGTGGATCATTACTGATCCACCCTGTGTGAAAGGGACCTTACGAAGGAGGATGAGTCTCCTTTTATTGCTTCTGTTGCTGTCTTTGTCTTTCCTTATTGGGGAGATTTCCTATTTCATGTCATGTCTAGAAATTTTGGGAAAATCCCTCCCAGTGGTAATGCAGATAACTACACATTTTTAGTACATTGGAGAAGAATTAGAACTTTTGTTTTTGCTCTCTCTGCTTTCCCATCCTGGTTACAGTCATTCCTCCCATTTTTTTTACTGGTGTCACTGAGACAGGAAGTGAAGGGAAATTTCCCCAAAGGAATTTCAGACAGATAACCTAACTTTTTTATTTTTATTTTTTTTAACTCTTCTTTATTCAAAATTAAAGAAATACATTTTAGCTAGAGTTGGGCTTTAATTTCCCATTTGGACTAGAGTGTACCTTGTAAGACCTAGAGATGCCTGATAGGAGACTGTCATGATGTAGAGAGCCTAAGGATGGCTATACATTGTACAATTTTCTTCTACAGTTCTCCTTTGGATTTATCAGCATCGTATAATATGAGGTCAGACCTAAACACTTCCAATTTGTATGCAATCAGGCAAGCCCTTGCACTACATAGTTAAAGGTAATTCTAAAGAAAATTGCATAATGTATGGCCAGCTTTAGAGAGAGTGTTTAAGGTGTGCTCTGTTTGCAGGTGTGATTTGACTGGTTAGCCCTGTAGTATTACATTTCCAAAATTGGCTGTTACACAATCCTTTCAGAAATGGTGTAAGATTCACATCTCACAAGACCTGCTCACGTGCATCTCTGTTTTTCTTAATCCACACAGCTGGCCAAGTACTGTGACAACATGCTAAAAAAATCAGCCAAGGGAATGACGGAGAATGAAGTGGAGGACAAGTTAACGAGTTTTATTACTGTGTTCAAGTACATTGATGATAAAGATGTTTTCCAGAAGGTATGTTTATTTGGGTAATACACTGGCATTGGCCTAAGAAGAAAAATACTCGCCTATATGGCTGCAGCATTGGTGTGATGCTGCCATTGTGTGCTGCTGGCTCCAAGCCTAAAAACTGAGCGATCACCTGACCGCTGATGGCTCAGTTCTCGGACTTCAGTGAGTGCCAATCACCAGCATTCTGCTTCTTCCTCTCCAGCGCTCACTGGAGAGTCAGGCTGTGGACGAGACGAGAGTCGCTGGCTCAGGATCTCGGCGGCGAGTGTGTTTTTAAACCATTCTTGCCCTACAGATACCAAATGAGCTTAAAATTATATAGGCAGATGTCTAGAGTGATTATGCTAATCTAATCATTGGCTATAGACCAATACAAAGAGTGTGTCTGCCCCTTCAGCGCTAACCCAGAGTGCGGCTGAGAGCTGGTGACTGACGGTCATCGCTCTCTGAAGCCCAACTGAGCGATTAGCGGTGATGTGATCGGTCGGTTCTCGGGCTTAAAGCTGGCAGGGGACAGCAGTCCCCCGACAGCCTGAGGACCGACCGATCACGTCACCGCTAATCGCTCAGTTGGGCTTCAGAGAGCGATGACCATCAGTCACCAGCTCTCTGCCCCTTCAGCGCTAACCTGGAGTGCCACATAGTGGAGGGACGAGAGCGGCTGGCTCAGGCTTACAGCGGTGCGTTGAGCCAGTCGGGCATCAGGGCAGATCCTGACATTATTGGTGGGATCCCTGCAAAGTCTGGGCCGACTTTGTGATGTCGGCTAACAGTGGGGTTTAACCTTTTGTTTATTAACTGTCCTCATAAAATAACTTTGTATTGGTCTATAGCCACTGATTAGATTATTCCTATGGAATAATTTAAAGCTCATTGGTATCTGTAGGGCAAGAATGGTTTAAAACACACTGATAAATATGGCATAGTGTAGCTGTCTCAAGTAAACAAATTGCTCTGATGTGCCAATTACCGTGCGTCAATGCAAGTGTGTATGCCAGATTTAAATAAGTTTCACAAATGCATTTTTTATGTACCAAGTTTATATTTTTCCACCACCATCGGAAACGCAGCGACCATTTACATTTAAACATTTCCCTTTGTTCACCTGTCAAGTTAGAAATTGCATTTTTCTATTGTGTTGTGCTGTGTAGGGTCTGTGCTTCTTCTGTACATTTTGCAATTGCCAAGCTGTGCCTCTGTGCTATGCTCAGTGTTGTGTTCTTCAGAGTGAAGACCCTTCCTTATTAAGTGGAGATAAAGTGGTTGTAAAGCCACCATCGTAATATCCTGCGATCCCCTCTGTTAAATAAGAATGTGTGCCGCACAGTATGTGTTTTATAAAAAAAGATGCCGATTGCTACCCTAGTTTAAGAGCATCTGCTGGTGCTCACGTGACTCCTTGGCTCGCTCCTCTCCTGGGCTGACGGCTCCAGCAGGAGGGGCTGAGAACTCCCACTGACAGAGGCTGGGAGGAGTGATTCAAGGAGTCTCGTGATTGACGGGAGACGCTCTGAAAGGTAGTAATCGGCATATTTTTTTCATAAAACGCATACTATGCGGCTCATGTCCTTATTTAACACTGGATCGCATGATAGATTGATAGCAGCAGGAGTGGCACTAGTACTAGCTGACAGGTGGGGAAGGGGGGAGAGCACAGAGGAAAGCTGTGGATGACGAAGGCACGTAAACTGACCACGGTGTCAGGGCTAAGCAGCCATGATAAACCGTGGTCACTTTACAGAGGGCAGAACCAGGCACGATCAGTAAGGTGATACAGGGGGCCAAATTACACAGCACAAGCACTGTGCTGCCTAACATTCTTTAAGGCAACATGATGGTTTTGTTAATTTTTGCTTTAAGAAAAGGTATAGCAAGTGCCATCAGCTTACATAATACACTATGTTGCAAAATGTTTAGGGACATCTTTACGAGATTATTGGACATACCATTCCAAACCCATTGGCAATATTACATAGTCCCTTCCTCGCCGTTTTTCCTTTTTTTTTTTTGCTATAACAGCCTTTGCTGCTCTGATGGGGCTTTCCACAAATTTGGAGTGTGCCTATGGGAAGTTGTGCCCATTCAACCAAAAAAGAATTTGTGAGGTCAGGTACAAATGTTGCATAAGAAGAAAAGGCTTAGGCTTCATTTCCACTGGCGTTTTTACAGCCAATTTTCTTAGCGTTTTTTACAGCTTAAAAACGCCTGTCCGTGTTTTTTTTTTTTTTTTGAGCTGGAGCTTTAAAAACGCCGTTGTTGAGCGTTTTATAATGTCTGGCGTTTTTACAGCTCTATTGCTGGAGCTTCAGAACGCACTGGTCCCGCGTTTTTTTTGCAGCTTAAAAACGTCTCGGCCATCTACAGCTCAAAAACGTCATGGTGGGCAATGAGGCCATAGACTAACATGGACGGGTGTTTTTAAGCTGCAAAAAAGGGCTCAGAAAAGTGGCTGTAAAAACGCCAGTGGAAATGAGCCCTTATAATTAGTTCATACCAAAAGGGCTCCATTAAAAATGAGATCTGAAGGGGTATCCACACAAGATAAAAAATCGACAGTGAATTCAATGAAGATCGCATGGATTTCCAACTTTCCTCTTGGCCTTGATTGCCAGCTTCTCCAAGATGGATGTTTTACCAGCATGGGCATTTATCATATGTTTTATATTTTATGTAACCCCAGAGAAACAGTCAATTTTAGTTATCATTAAGTCATTGTTGAGCAATTGCAGCTCACGGTAATTGCGCAGAACTGTAAGTACACAATCTCTTTAGTATGCCATTGTTCTGTCATCCATGTTTTTCATTTTTTATGTTTTTCTTTCTTTAATAAAAGTATTATTATTACTGCTTGTGTTTAGATTCAAAGCAGCTTCATATATCGTTTGGAGCACTGGAGAGAAGGTTCTTTTTCTCATTATTCAATTGTAATTGTGAAAGCGGTGGTTATTGTCATCTGCTCCGAAAAAGGGGTTTTCAGAGCTTTATACTTCTTTTTCAGTTCTACGCTAGAATGCTGGCAAAACGATTAATTCATGGCTTATCAATGTCGATGGACTCTGAAGAAACAATGATCAATAAATTAAAGGTAATTTCATGGTTTTGTATTTAGAATTTCTTTCCTTCCGATCGGAGTGGTACACTGTAGTAGACTGCATGTTGCTGACAGTAAATTAGACATCAAATGACTGGATCATTGACTGATTCTTGGCTGTAGACTCAGCATTGCATTTGATTTACAACTCTTTTCCCTGCATTGGTTTTCCTTTTCCCTTTCCTTCAATCCTCATAAAAATGTCACCTCCTCCTTTAAAACTGACCTAAAGTAGATTTGAAGTCTGCAGGCTCCTTGTGGGTGCCATCATAAAATGATCCCATGACTCCCCCCTAAATGATTCCCTCTGTCCAGGAATGAGGTACCCCACATTTCCTATTTTTAGTTTCTCCTCAGTTTCCACCGCTAGCCATGGCAAAGGACTAGATCTTTTTTTAGGCTCTGGTTGGCTGATTAGGCTGCTGCAGCTTGTTAGATCTTCTGCCACAACAAGATCCAGCGCTACATTGCGGCTGAACAGGAAGTAAGGCGGTCATCTTTGGGACTTCTGAGGGAACCCTCTCCAAGGCAGAGGTGAATATATGGGTAAGAATGTGTTTTTTTGTTTTATTATTTTGCAGCCTTAAGAGGTATGAGGTAATAAAGTAAAACAAAAAAAAAGTATACACTCCGAGGGGATGCAGCATTGCTTTAATGCTGCATCTGCCCCCTGCCGCCTCTGCACTGAGAACTGAGGAATAAAACACAGCTGAAGGCTCGGTTCCCCTCTTACTCTCTGAGCAGAGAGTCAGTCACAGTTCTCTGTTCTGCTCCTCCAGTGAGTGCTGGGTGGGGTGGATTGAGAGCAGCTGGCTCTGTCAGCTAAGAGGCTGAACCAGGTAAAAGTCGGGATCTTTCCCCCAGCCTGGAATGGATGAGCGACGTCAGCCGACAGCAGACTTTGGCCAGCTGCCGGCTGAAAACGGCAGAACTAACTGCACGCCTATGATCCATTGGAGCAGTATAGCCAAAAAAAGGTTTGGCCATACTTATCCTTTAAAGCGGAGTTCCAGCCGTTTAATGTTTATTAAAATTCAGTAGCTACAAAAAGTGTAGCTGCTGACTTTTAATAAACAGATACTTGCCTGTTCCACAGTCCAGCAATGCGGCCAGACGGAGTGCCGCTCCTCTCCCCTTTCCTCGACGCCTCCATTCACACTGTGTGCACCTTTCGGCTTCACGGCCGGGCAGGGCATGCATGAGTGGCGCTGCACTCCCAGAGTGGTCAGGCGATCTCCTGGGACCTGTCGCATGTCCCAGAAGATCGACTAGACGGAGAGGCTACCTAGGGGCAGAGGAGGAGTTGCCTAGGTGGTCCCTAGGTGGAAGTGAGACAGGAAATGACACTTCTACCGTTGCCGCCCCCCCCAAAATACGATGTGGCATGTAAGGAGTACTTAAAGCGGAAGTTCCACTTTTGGGTGGAACTCCACTTTAAGGTGGATCGGCAAACATTCGGCTTTTTTTTATTTTATTTTTTTTATGCTCCTTTTAGAACTTGTCCCCTACCTTATGGTAAAGTATTTTTGATAGATAAGGCATTTAAAAAAATTTCTATTATACTGAGGATTGAAATAACCAATTAATATACCAGAGCATCAATCCAGGCATCCTAAGGCTAATAGGTGAGCAATTCTCCCATCATTAATTAAAAAAAAAAATTAATTCAAAATCCCCGATTACTAAATTTGGATGGCCGCACAAAAATTTGCGAAATTTGAACACAAAATTCTTAGTTACGATTTTCGAGATGAAATTTTTTGGGAAATTCAACCTGTGTATAGGACCGGCTTTAGACTTGGGAGCCACAGTTGAAAAAAAAAAAAAAGCTAAGGACACAACCAGGTCCATAAAACTCATGCAATCGTGATTTTTGTTCTGATGAAAGTAAATGATTTTTGTTGGGAAATAAAAAATCCTGCGTCGGGATACAATGACTCTCTTGTCCCAGCTTTTTATAGAAGGGAATATAACATGTGCTTGATGTGTCCTCTTTAATGGAAATCTGTGCAAATAGAAATAGAAGTGCTAATACCTTTTTCTTAAAGATGTAGGCTGCAGGGCTGTAGACCAGATCCTTGCTTAACTGCTTAGTTGCTAGTCTGGAACATTTAAGGCTGTATTCGCACTGTACAGTGACCTGTATTTCATTAAGTTGTAAAACGCTGTTTATTGCAAGGACACACAGAAAACTATTCACACTGCAACACAGCCTGGAGCGACAGTAAAATGCAGACTTGCATCATTTTATTGCAGTGCGAACTTTAGAATCGCATTTTGGGCAACAAAAAGTACAGTGCAGTTCCTCTTACAAGGGTTGGTGTTTTTCTGATGGAATATAGTTCTGTCCATGTGATTTTTTTTTTTTTATATATAATAGATTTATTTTTCTGGCGTGTCTGCCATGCTGTAAATGGCCTTTGCTGCATGCTCTGCACATCAAAACAATACAACACTAAAAAAATACTATATATTGAATATATGTCGGCTCGTTAAAGGGTTTGTAAAGGAATTATTTTTTTATCTTAATAGCTTCCTTTACCTTAGTGCAGTGCTGCATGTCCTCATTGTTCGTTTTTGCTCTCAAATTGCTGTAATTCTTCTCTGATCTCCACACTTCCTGGTTGTCTGTTTCCTGATGACCACAGTGCTGGGAGCTTTCTCTCTGTGGTCACTAATCGAGGAGGTGTGATTACTGTGTCTAAAACCCCTCAGCACCAATCAGTTTCGTTTTCCAAACCATCACTGCCCTGTATTGGCTGTGTGGCTCTGTACAGCACAGGCAGGAAACCACATGAAAAAACGAAACTAGAAACTGCAGGTACATTATATGATTGATTTTTATCTATTTTTAATATTTTTTAAAAGGAATCAGTTAACTATTATGTCTCTATACCCTGTAAACAGTCATTTCAGCAAACATTTTATTTTTATTTACAACTCCTTTAACTTTAATGAAAGTAAAGCCTAAAGCTGCTTTTGGGCTCAACTGGGCAAGCTGTGTGCAGTACACTGCAGCATAGCCTTAAAAACACAGCTGACCATGCGTCTTTTTGAAAATGGAGAGGCTAGAATTTGTTGGAAGGAACAATAGCTATCAAAGTTTTTTTTTTTTTTTTTTTTTTTTTTTTTTTTTTTATCCAAATTACTGTTTTCCTTACAGTGGCCAGCCAGTACCATCTAAAGACACTCACAGACATGAGATCGTCTCCTGATCTGGCCAAAATGGCTAGGTCATGTGACTGTCATATCTGTGAGTATTTTTAAGTGATCGATGTTTGGATGGGCGTGGGGGTATTCAATCACACACTGGCCACTTAACTTTTTCAGCTTCTAGCAACAAGATCTTCTTACTTCCCTTCTACTATGATCATTATGAGTCCAACATGGCAGTCTTAAGTTTCACACTGTAGTCTCCATAATGTATTGTAAACTAAACTGAGAATCTATCAGTGAGACCTCCTGCCATAGCCATCAATGAAGATATAAACTTTGAGATCAAATAGATCAAAAGCCTTTTCATCTTCATTCAACATGCTTGTACATCTTGAGGAACAATGCTTATGTGAAAAGAAGGCTGTACGTTGATCATATTCATCATTACAGAGGAAAGAGTAATAGACTGTAGTTGGCATCAATGCATCTGGTTATGGAAGTCCATCATATGTTCTTAGAAATCTGCTGGGACGTGGTTCCCTACATTAATACCTTGTCACCAACTTGAAACATTGCATATAAATGCACAGACCTTGTTTAAAGCAGAGTTCCACCCAAAATTGGAACTTCCGCTTAATCCACTTCTCGCTCCCTTACATGCCACATTTGGCATGTCATTTTTTTGGGGGGGGAGTGGGGGCTTCAGGAGGAGTGGGTCTATCTGTCCTCCTTCCGCCGAGGGGCTGCTAAGGCAAATATTCTAATCGCCTTTCTGCAGCCCCTCCCTGTAGGTGATCGCCTGGGACACATGACAGGTCCCAGGCGATCGCCTGTCCAATTGAATGCCGCCGTTTGCGAATGCGCAGTGACGCTCGTGCATGCGCAGTGGGTGCCCGGCCATGAAGCCAAAAGCCTTTGCGGCTGGGTGCCCACACTTGGAATGAAGACGCCGGCCGGAGAGGAGCGGAGCCCCGGCCAGCGCGTCGCTGGAACGTGGAGCAGGTGAGTGTATGTTTATTAAAAGCCAGCAGCTACAGTTTTTGTAGCTGCTGACTCTTAATAAACATAAACAATGACTGGAACACCCCTTTAATTGCTAATTTGCTGTGTTTTTTTTTTTTTGTTTTTTTTTTTTTTCATGGTGTGTGTGTGTGTGTATGCATGTTTTTTTTTTTTTTTTGTTTTTTTTTGCAATGTGCTTTTGAACTTTCTAAAATATTTGACTACTCCAGGGTAGTTCATTCCCTAGCACAGCCCCCTCCTTCTTTGTACATCTCATAGACCTGTCCTCTGGTCATATCTAATTGCTGTGTGTGATAATAATAATAATAATAATGATGATATACTGTCATAACCTTTTATTTAGGGGGCCGAACGAAGGTGAAGGCTATAGACTGTCAAGTAACAACTCTGGGGCAGCTGACATCGCAGCCAAGAGGTTGGCAGCCAGCTGCAGTCTCCAGGCCTTTAGGCTTCATGTACCTGGGATGTTTTTACAACCTTTCCTGAACGATTTAAAGGGCTTGTAAAGGTAAAAAAAAAAATTCCTAAATAGCTTCCTTTACCTTAGTGTGTCCCCCTTCACTTGCCTCATCCTTCGATTTTCCTTTTAAATGTCTTTATTTCTTCTGAGAAATCCTCACTTCCTGTTCTTCTGTTTGTAACTCCACACAGTAATGCAAGGCTTTCTGCCTGGTGTGGAGTGTAGTGCTCGCCCCCTCCCTTGGACTGCAGGAGAGTGAGGACGCCCACTAACACACAGCTACTTTCTCTATCTGCAACGTAGAGAGCGTCCTGACTCTCCTGTAGTCCAAGGGAGGGGCGAGCGTGACACTCCACACCAGGGGGAAAGCCTTGCATTACTATGTGGAGTTAAAGACCGAAGAACAGGAAGTGAGGATTTCTGAGAAGAAATAAGGACATTTTAAAAGAAAAATCGAAGGATTAGGTAAGCGAAGGAGGACTGCTCTATGGTAAAGGAAGCTATTTAGGATATTTTTTTTACCTTTACAACCCCTTTAACTTAACAGTTTTGCAGCATTTTCATTTTAGAAGCGCCTGTGAAAAACACTTGTAAACGAAAGTTAGAGCGTTTAGACACGTTTTTTAAGCTGTTGCAGGCATTTTCAAATGCCTCTGAACATCCGTCCTAAACGCTTTTTTTTTTTTTTGCGTTCCAGAAAATGCTTTTAAACTTAACTGCCTAGAAATGACTATAAACGATCCTGTGTATATGTACTGATATGATAACAGAGGAGAATTCCGGGGCTGCTGAAAAAAATGCCCAACTGCTCCTTATCGTCCGTTTTACTAGCAGCAGTGTACATGAGGCCTTGGATGTCTTCACTGTAGAAAAACTGAAAAGAGGGCGCACCAACCTTGCGCATTACCCAAGTGGAATTTATTAATATAAAATGCAAGAAAATGTACTTGTTTGTGAGTATATTTAATATTAATAAATACCACTTGGGTAATGCGCAAGGTTGGTGCGCCCTCTTTTCGGTTTTTCTACGCTTGGAGGACAGCAAGGTCTGCGTTTACCTAGAGATCTGAGGGGATATCCATCGCCGTCACTTTCGAGCGCAGAATTGTTTGCTATTATCTTTGAAAGTCTTCACAAGGGGGGTTTTTACAGATGGATAACATTTAAAAAAGGTTAAAGGCACAAATATATTCTTTATGGGAACATATTGTTTTTTAATGAACGGTCAGGCGACAGGGCCTCTTTAAAATAGTTAGTATTGGATGCAGACTACCCACTCATTTCTTGCAATTAAACATGCTTCACTGTGTTACAGCAAGCCTGCGGCTACGAGTTCACCAGCAAGCTGCATCGAATGTACACGGATATGAGCGTCAGCGCGGATCTCAACAACAAGTTCAACAACTTTATCAAAAATCAAGACACGGTTATTGACCTGGGTATCAGCTTTCAGATATACGTATTACAGGTGAGAATTTGTCTGTTATCCAATAATTGGTAAAACCAATGTGTGCCATTTACTGGATACTGGTAGTTGTGCAGCCATCTCCACTGCGTTATATCCGTCCTGTTGTTCTTTTACGGTGTTATGGCTGGCTGTGTCTATTGAAGTCTGTATCAGGATGGTAAAGACCAGACTGATTCTGCCACTTAAAACATTCACAACCAACACAGGAGGGATGTGAAGCCATTTCAAAGCATTACTTGGGGTACATATATAAATCTAATTTTCCAATTTTCTCAGATGCTGCTACATTCTATTTTTGCTCTAGTTTTTTGTCTCCTGCTCATAAAATAAATCGGTTCAATTTCCATCTTGCTGCACATCATGTGACTCAACTTTAAAGTAAACCTGTCGAGCAACTTTAAAAAGTAAACACCCCGTGGGCAAGAGCGGGCATTACTTCTCTAATCTGAAACTGGTTCTCTATCATCTTAACTTTATTAGGGTCCTTTCACACGGAGCGGACCGTTTTTGTGTCCGCTCCGTGTGTGTCCGTCGGCTCAGCGGGGATCATCCGTAATCCCCGCTGAGCTGTCGGCGGACAGGGTGGTCCCCGCACACTGTGCAGAGACCGCCCTGTCTTTCCTCCGCTCTCCTCTATGGGGAATCAGATGAATATGGACTGTGTGTCTGTATTTATCCGATCCGCCAGACAGAAGAAAAATAGTGTTTTTTCTTCCGTCCGAAAAAGCGGATCTTTGCGGACGTTAGCGGATGCATCATCCGCTAATGGACCCGATCCCATAGGGACTAAAGGGATCCCATAGGGACAAAACAGACTTGTAAAAAACGGACAAACGGTCCGTCTGTGTGAAAGGACCCTTAACAAGTGTGCACCCCCTGAAACGGTTTATCTTTCTTTACTAAGAATTTAATTTATCTTACTAAGGCCCTACTTTCCACATACTCCATCCAATGAGAACGCCTTAGTGGGGTCCCAAATAAGAAGGACTTAGTCAGAAGTCAGGGAAATCAAGGACTAGAATATCTAAAAATGCATGCAAAATTCTCCTTAAAATTGCTGATAATAAAAATGGCTGGTAAGCGCGCCTATATGACGTGGTCGTCCCACATCCCCCCCACCCCGTGTGTGGCCCGTACGGCCAGGGGTGCGTGTTCAAGTGTTCCTGGCTCTGGGACCACGTTGGTCAGACTGGGTCTGCAGTTGCAGAGTGGTCCTGTGCTGTCCGTCCTGAGGAGGGAAGCTGCCCGATGAAGAACCTGTCTGGGGGAGTACCGAGCACGAGGCTGGTATCTCAGGAGAGGCCTTATGCCGCGTACACACGATCGTTTTCCGGGTTCTAAAAAAAAATTACACTTTTTTTTTTTTATGTCCTTAAAAACGACAGTGTGGGCTTCAGAGCATTCTTCAGGTTCGATTTTTTTTTTTTGCCCATTTTTTAGAACATGCTCTATTTTTTCACAACGTTTTTAAGGTTGTAATAAATAGTCGTGTGTGGGCTTTAGTGACGTGAAAAATCCGTGCATGCGTAGCAGCAAGTTTTGAGACGGAATCGCTCGTTCTGGTAAAACTACCGTTCGTAATGGAGTAAGCACATTCACCACGCTGTAACGGGAAAGTGCGAATCGTCTTTTACTAACACGAAATCGGCTAAAGCAGCCCAAATGGTAGCGTCATCTGCATCCGTATAGTGCCGTCGTACGTGTTGTACGTCACCGCGCTTTGCTAGAGCATTTTTTTGTTTTTTTTTACGATCGTGTGTAGGCAAGGGCGTTTTAATGATCGGGTTGAAAAAAAACTTTTTTTCTAGAGCCTGAAAAACTTCAATTTTGTAGAACCCAAAAAACGATCGTGTGTACGTGCCATTAGACTTCATCGAAGGACGCACTACTACTGAGAGGCTGGATGATGGTCGCCTGTCAGTTCTGAATTGACCAAAGTTTATTCAAGATATCCGGGGTGCTTAATCCTGAGTTAAAAAGGATTCTGGACGGAGAATATCTCCATCTTTGGGAAGGTCTGTGGCAGAGACTTTGCTGAAGTTCCGTGTGACGCTCTGGTTGCTAGGCTGGTGAGAGAGGCCAATCCAGATGCACAACACCCACTCTGGCTAGAGTGGCGACAAAAGTTTGTCACTGGAAGCAGGACTGTTTCCAAACAGTTATACGCCTGAACCTCCTACTTACGATTCCTCCTACCTCTTCTACTACTACTTTTTTATTATTTTACCCCGTTGAGTAATGAACCACAGAAAAAGATACCTAAAGTGTGGACATTGCAGTTCTTAGCTCTCATTGTACACCCTAGACAGCAGGGGAACAGAGGTAACATGCCACCCAAAACTAACCAGCAGCTAGTAGTGCTACGATGGCTTTTACGAAATCCTAGTTCCAGAGGAATTTGTTATGAAGCAGAATATCTGTCTGCAAAGAATATTATAAAATCAGTTCCCTGAATCCTGTTGTAGTAATCATTATGCACAATGGCCATTGATACTATGTGGAGAGGCAGTTCAAAGCCACAAAGTAACTGAAAGATTAGAATCATTAGCCTGGGATTCAGCCTTCCAGCATCCACAAGAGAGATCAATTTTCAGCGGTCTGACCCTTTAGTCGCATATTTCTTTAAATGCTCGACCTGCCAGGGATATTCAACCAGAAGTTTCTTCACTTGTAGTGGCTTTGAGGCGTTAGGGTTACATGTCTACAGACATGAAGTCAGGTCATGAGGTCATTAGTGATGCAAGGCCTGAATAGATGACGGAACTGGTTTAACAACTTGGATGACAAGCGGGAAATGAAGAGTTTGGTGTGAATTCTGCTAGTGGCAGTAATTTGTGTCCACCCATAAAAAGCCTGCCAGCAACTAAACAAGGTAACTCTGTCATCACCACTATAATCTGATGAACAATGTTATTCACTACAGCCGGATGAACCGCAAGGATTTTCATATTTGGCTGTTGTGTAGCATTCTTGGCCATTTGTGTATGGCTATGCATGTGGCTATGAGCTTTGTATTTTTATTTTGTCACATGCTTCATGTAGATTAATATGCTGAGTCCTTAGCCCTTGTTGTTGCATGGCATTTTTCACCTCCCATAAGGCCTTTTTATGTACACAGGGATGTATACCGTGCTCATGCCACCTGGCTGCAGTGAATGCAACTGGAATGACACTCCTACTTGCTACTTTTGGGCTCAGCCGTGCATATGTGAGCCCAGCTCAAATACTTTTGGGTGACCTCATTAGAGATAACTCGCTGGATCAGAGACAGGAGAATAAAAGACTGGCTTGTGGGCAGAGGAGCCTACAATATCAATCTACTGCACCTACACTTTAAGAACATTTAGCTATACACATGCAAGTGTAGAGAGAATAGAACCTTCACTGCGCTTACCACCTGAAATAATTGTACAGTATAAACATTCAACTTGGAAACTTTCAGAGATGTTAACATGTGTCTGCATGTCCAATCCTGTAAAGCTGGGCACACACACTGTTTGTTTCTTTTTTGTTACTCAACCCAGCGGGCTGACCACCTGAGCGTTTTGTCGCCTGAAGCATGAAGCTCCAAAACGCTGGAGGGAAAAAAAATACATTATTCTCCATGGATATGGTTTACATCTCCACTCCAGAACGCCGAACGCCTGAAGCTCAAACAAGTTCTGGACCCTTTTTTGTCGCACGATTTGATCGTATTCAGGCGTTTTTCTGTTTTTAACATTGGTGACCCTAGACCTGTCCAAAATCGCGGTAAAAAAACGATGCGATTATCACGACAACGCGGTAAAAACGTAGCAAAATTGCGGTGTGAATGCAGCCTTACAAAAAGTGGCATGTAATTTTTTTTTTGGGGGGGTACTTTTGAGTGGGACTTCCTGTTCCACTTCCTCCCACCAGCCGCCTAGGCGACTCCTAGGCAGCCCCTTCCTCTCGGCAATCCTGTCCACTGGGCAGTGAGTGTCCGGCCATGAAGTTGAAAGCTGTCACAGCCAGGTGCCCACAGTGGCTATGACGGTGCCGGGGGAAAGAGGGGAAGAGGAGCGACGTTCCGGTCGGCCGCATCGTTGGACCGTGGGGCAGGTAAGTGTCTAGAGAAAGTCAGCAGCTAAACTTTTTGTAGCTGGTGGCTTTTTTAATAAACAAAAAAAACCTGGAACTCCGCTTCAACTTTGTCCAAAGAAAAATTATTAGGTTTCCATTACAGGCCTTTCAAATCTACTACTTTCCTGGATTATGTTGATTCTGTCTTTAGTATATTTTGAGTAACTAACCCCAAATCGGTACACACATGCCCTAAAGTCCCTAAATAGGTGTATTTGCTGTATTTCAAAATATATATGTTCAAAATATTGATTATTTTTTACATCTTAAAAATGATCTGTGATTTTGTTTGAGGCCATTGTAATTGATTTGACAGCCGAAGGTATCACTGAAAGCATAGGATGGGAAAAGGTTTGTCCATTAACTGAACTATTGCGCTTGATGGGGTGAGAGGGTCTTTCCGATCATGTGACTGGGTGTCGCAGTAGTCGCATGATTAGGAACTGGTACAACTGGTGTTGGCTCATTACTAGATACAGGGTGCTATCTTTAAGGCTGGGTTCACACTTGTCCGGATTGAGTGCAGCTTAAACCGCATCTAATACGCAGAACATTTCTAAATACATTGTTTTCAATAAGACTGGTTCACATATGTGCGATGCATGCGCATTGCAGAAAAAACGTGTGCGGATTTTATGCCTTGGGGTGCGGCTCAGGTGCGAATTCAGATCCATTATCTTCTATGGGTACGCAGCTGGTTCGCAGATGTGTTAAGTTCTCTTCAGCAATTTCTCTCATTCAGCTCAATACATTTCTCCCACTCTCCTCTCACCCGGAACTTCTCCCAGGTCTCCAAATCCAAAAACGCAGCTAATCTGCTGAACACTTCCCTTATCTTTGCAGAGATTACAGAGCTGAAATTTGCACCGCACAAGTGTGAACCCAGCCTAAAGGGGTTGTAAAGGTAAAAAAAATATTTTCATAATAAGCATCCTTTACCTGCAGACATTCCTCTTTTCACTTCCTCATTGTTCGTTTTTGCTCAGAAGTTGCTCTATTTCTTCTCTGTTCTGTTCACTTCCTGCTTGTCTGATTGTTACTCACCACTGTGACGGGAGGCTTTACTGCGGTGGTCAGTGACGTGCTCGCCCCCTCCTGGGAACTACATCTGTGCGGCAGGATGCTCTCTACGTGTTAGAGATTTCAAGGAGGTGTGAATTAATGGGCGTGCCGCAATGCATACTGGGAAATGTAGTTTTTACATGAACGAGCGATGCAAACCAGGACGTGAATGAGAGAACAGAAACTAGAACGCCGGAGGTGATAAAGATGAAGGAATTTAATATGTATTTACTTGTTTTTTTTTTTTTTAACAGAATCATTACACTATTCTGTCTGTCTACTTTGCAGACATGAATTTTAGGCAAAAATTTGTTTTTCCTTTTTAACAGCTCGGTCAATGAGCTGGGAGTGTTCTCAACACAGAAACTTCCTGTTGCCCATGGACACATATGTACGGCATATGGGTGTTAAAGTCTACCCTATTTGCCAACACCCATCTGCTTTACATGGGTAGAAACAGGTTAAAAAGGGGTATTTTATATAAATGTGATGTTTTAGTTTTGAATGGGTAATGGCAAATTGAACTACCTAGCTCCTAGAGATTCTAATGGAGGGATGTCGCTGCCAGCTCTGAAAGTCCTAGGTTGTCACTCTGCCTGTGGTAGGATAAGCTTCAATGTCTTTGCAGCATTATCTGTAATGTAACCTAAATTTTACAAAAATCAACAGAGTACAAGACAACCGTATAATAGCTGCAGCAGACTCCCTAAGACGGCAGTGATTCCGTGTGCCTGCATTTGTTCAGGACTACAATAATACACTGTATTGTCGAGTGTGTTGGGACGCCTGCCTTAACACACACATGAACTTTAATGCCATCCCAGTCTAAAGCTGGACACACATTATACAACTTTTGTTTCATTTCCCTTTAACCTCAACTATCTAGTGCAAGGCGGGGCTTGCCTGGTTGCATGCAATTTGAAAGCGTTTGACCTCAAATTTATATGGTTTTGGTAAATCTAAAGGACAGTTGTACAAGAAAATTGTATAAAAGTTGTATAGCGTGTAGCCAGCTTTAGTCTGTAGGGTTCAAAATTGAGTTGGCCCACCCTTTGCAGCTATAACAGCTTCAAATTTTCTGGGAAAGCTGTCGACTAGATTTAGGAGTGTCTATAGAGATGTTTGCCCATTCTTCCAGATGTGCATTTTGTGAGATCAGACACTTATGTTGGAAGATATCTCCACTCACATTAATGCATCTCAAAGGTGTTCTTTCGGGTTGAGGTCAGGACTCTGTGCAGGCCAGTCAAATTCCTTCACTTCAAACTCACTCATCTATGTTTTTATAGACCTTGCTTTCGTTTCGGTACATTCAGCCTACCCATACATGGTTTTAATCTCAGCCGGTCCCAGCTGAGATTCCAACCGTCTATGGCCGGCTTTAGGGAGGCTTCTGAGTTAGGAGTGCAAGAAGTGTAGTGACCTCTGCCATTCATTGACATAATGAGGTTGGGCAAGTATGACATATAAAGAAAGTGACTATTGTGTGCAAACTGGTCCTGCTAGTCTGTCATGTCATGAAAAAGTTCACACCTTGAGAAAAGGGTCCTGGGGTATTTCTTCCACTAGCCATGATCCCCTTAAGGTCTTAAAGCGGGGTTCCACCTGCAAGTTTTTATTTTATTTTTTTAAGTCAGCAGCTACTGTACACTGTAACACTGTAGCTGCTGACTTTTAATAAGGACACTTACCTGTTCTAGGCGCCCGCAATGTCCAGCCTCCCCCACAAGGCCGATTGCTCGATCCTGGCAGCTCCCGGCGCCACAATCCTTACTGATGGAAACAGGCAGTGGAGACTTGTGGCTTCACTGCCTGTTTCCTACTGCGCATGCGCGATTCTCGCGGCTGCTTTCTGGGATACACACAGTTCCTAGAAGGCAGCGTGCCCCATTCCCCAGAAGACAATGCGGAAGAAAAACTGCCGCAGTGGACCTCCACTTTAAGTACATTAAACTGGTCCTTTGTTTAGACAGTTTAACCACTTGCTTACTGGGCACATAAACCCCCTTCGTTCCCCAGGCGAAATTTCAGCTTCCGGCACTGCGCCGCTTTAACTGACATTTGTGCAGTCGTGCGACGTGGCTCCCAAACAAAATTGACGTCCTTTTTTTCCCCACAAATATGGGTTTATTTTGGTGGTATTTGATCGCCCGTGCGGTTTGTATTTTTTGCGCTATAAACAAAAAAAGAGCGACAATTTAAAAATATATATAGATTTTTTACTTGTTGCTATAATAAATATCCCAATTTTTTTTTTTAACTAATTTTTTCTCGGTTAAGGCCGATAAGTATTCTGCGTATTTTTGTAAAAAAAAAAAAATCGCAATAAGCGACTGCTTTGCGCAAAAGTTATAGCGCCTACAAAATAGGGGACAGAATTATGATTTTTTTTTTTTACAATTTTTTTTTTTCCTAGTAATGGCGGCGATCTGCGATTTTTATTGGGACTGCGACATTACGGCGGACACTTTTGACACATTTTTGGGACCATTCACATTTATACAGCGATCAGTGCTATAAATATGCACTAATTACTGTATAAATGTGACTGGCATTGAAGGGGTTAACACTAGGGGGTGAGGAAGGGGTTAAATGTATTACCTGGGTGTGTTCTAACTGTGTGGGGCTAGGGGACTGACTGGGGGAGGTGACCGATGCTGTGTCCCTATGTACAAGGGAAACCGCATCTGTCTCCTCTCCCTGACAGGACGTGGAGCTCTGTGTTTACACACAGAGCTCCACGTCCCTGCTCTGTCACCGCCGATCGCATGTACCTGACGGACACCGCGCCCGCCGGGTACACGCATTGAATCCTCAGCGATGCGGCGGCACTGTTTTTCCCCGGTGCGCGCCACCCAGTGGCGCGCGCGGGGAATTACAATAACATGACGTCCAAAGACGTCAATCCGGCACTTCAGGTCTGCGCTGTGGACGTCTTTTGTCTATACCACGGATCTAAAGGGGTTAAGGACCTCTGTTTTTTTATTTTTTATTATTATTTAGATGTTTCATCTCTGTAGGACATAGAATAACTGTCAACATCTATCACCCCTATCATCATATCTTGCTGTCTCCTCCTTTCATGGTGAAAAGTCAGTTCTATAAAATTATTTTATTTTCCAAAATCTTTACAATTGTACAGCTAAAAAATAAATAAAAGCCAGAATCGCCAAAGTGATCAGAACAAAAAAGGAAATATTCTTCAGAATAAAATCTTACATTTTATACAGTTAATGTTTTATGTATGCATTTCTTTCAGGCTGGCGCATGGCCTTTAACTCAGGCCCCATCCTCTACGTTTGCCATCCCTCAGGAACTGGAGAAGAGTGTTCAGATGGTGAGTGTTTACCCTGATTAATAGAAGTCTCTATTACCCGAATTTATACAGGATTTTGTTAATTGGATTATGTATTTTTATTTTTATTTTTCATTTTTTTTTTTTTTTTTGAGTTTTCTCATATACTGTAGCTCAATATACACGAGCAAGTTAATCAGTCTGGGTATATTCAATGTAATACAGCAGATAAAATAGGTATTGAACACGGCATCATTTTTCTAGGTAAATGTATTTCTAAAGGTGCTATTGACATTAAGTTTTCACCACATGTCGGTAACAACTAGAGTTGCCACCTCATCCCTTTAAAACAGAACACATATTAATTACACCGGTTCTGTGGCTAATTAAGGTGGTAATTAAACTCACTTCGTGCTTTACCTGCATTAACTTAGCCTCAGAACCTGTGTAATTCATGTGTTCTGTTTTAAAGGGATGAGGTGGCAACTCTAGTAACAACCCATGCAATCCATACATACAAAGACAACAAGTTCGTAAATTAAGTTTATGTGTAATGGAATGGAACGACACAGGGAAAAAAATAGCGCTGCAAAAAGGATGGAAAAGCGCCGCAAAAAATGGTGGTGTTTTACCGCCGGTAGCACATCGCTCCAGTGTGAAAGTAGCCTAAAGTGCAACCCTCATGTAGGCACTGCATGTAATTACGCTATATATATATATTTACCAAAATTGTTTTATATGTACAGTAAAAGTAATATAAATGAAAACTATAAGAATATAATTCACTTTTAAATATGGATATATAAAATCTATCACTTTTGTTTTTTAGTTTGAATTATTTTACAACCAACACTTTAGTGGCAGAAAGCTGACGTGGTTGCACTACTTGTGTACAGGTAATTTTTTATTTTATTTGTATTGTTTTTATATGGTGACAGTATTTTTTTTTTTTATAGCTCATATACAGTGATCAGACATATCTGACTACCCACCTAATACTGAGTAGGTCCCCCTTTTGCCAGCAAAACCGCCCTGATCCATCAAGGCATGAAGGCCACTAGACCTCTGCATGTATACTGTGGTATCTGGCACCAAGTTGTCAGTAGCAGATCATTTAAGCCTTTTAGTTGGATTGGGCTTGTTTTTCTAACGCTTCCAAGAGATTCTCAATTTCAGTTGAGATCTGGAGAAATTCGAGCTCAAGTCAAAACTTTAAACTCCATTGTTGGATTCCTCAACCCATTCTTGAACCATGTTTGCAGAGTGGCAGGGCGCATTATTCTGCTAAAAGAAGCCTCTGTCATCAGGGAATACTGTTTCCAATGAAGGGGTGTACTTGGTCAGCAGCAATGTTTAGTTAAATAGTACATGTCAAGTAACATCCGCATGAATGGCAGGACCGAAGGTTTCCCAGCAGAACAATGCCCAATGCAACTGGCCTTCCACATGATTCATCGGACCAGACTGCCTTCTTTCATTGCTTGTTCCACTTCTGATATGCATGTGACAATTGTAGGTCCTTTTGACTAAGTTCACTTTTTTTTTTTTTTTTTTATCAGAAAAGACTAAGTTCACCTTTAAGGAAAAATAATGCACATATTTTTGCATAAAAAAAAAATGCATTTATTTTTTCCCATAGGTGCCTGGAACGCATTGCACCCCTATACTGTCCTCATACACGTAGCACGGTGTGTAATCTGACATGTAGTTAAACCTTCTGTCTTGAAGAGAAAACTGTACTGCTATAACTTTCTCTCTTATTGATAGTAGATTAACAGGAAAGGTGAAACTACAGACTAAAAACAGTAGCATTTAGAACATAAATCCACGGTACATGGCCGAAGACACAGAATTATCTGCTATACATGCAGTACATGGGGTAATACAAATAATAGCAACGGGCTATGAAAAACAAGTAACGCATATAAGCTATGGTAAATGTCACAAGATAGTGGTCTTACCGACTATGCTTGAAAACACGCTAAATAGCAGATGATGAGGCAGGAACCCAGTGAGAATGTTTTTGGCTCCTGAGACACAAGATGGTGACTGCTTGCTGTACAGGACAAGACTAGCAAAGACCAGGAACTACCCAGAATACACTGGGACTCCCATAATGCACAGAGAAAACAGGCTGAATAAAATACATGAACTGGTCAGTGGATGGTGTTGTTACCACACAATGTAAAGTACATGAATTACAAGACAGGTAAAAAGAATGCAATGTCAACGGATACACACAAACAACTGGACCTATATCTAGGCACAGAACAACCTGCATGCAGAAGATTGTGGGTTCAGTATCATGCTCATGCACACCAGCCACTTCCTCCAGCTTTCTGCCCATACCTCCATACTAGTTTAATGATTTACAGATTCCTGTGGCTAATTTTAAATGTAATCGTGGCTACGTGGGAGGAGGATGGGGCTGTGACGTGGTTGGGGGGGGGGGGGGGGGGTTGAGTGTTTGCTAGAGCGGGTTACATGTTACACCCTAAATAAATAGTGTGTAACATGCATGATTTAAAGGTGAACTTATCCTTTCAGTTTAGGGTGCAATGACCCTTTACTATGTGGATTTATAATAAATCGAAGCAATTGTATGTTCTGTGCTTTCCTAAAAATATGTTCTTCTGAACAGGTGAAGTGAAAATGAACTACCTGTCTAAACCCTATGTAGCGATGGTCACTACATACCAAATGGCTGTCCTACTAGCCTTCAACAACAGTGAAACCGTCACTTATAAGGAACTCCAAGACAGCACTCAGATGAATGAGAAAGAGCTGACAAAAACCATCAAGTCTCTACTTGACGTCAAGATGATCAACCAAGATTCTGAAAAGGTCTGATCTCCCATTTCTTATGTTTGTTGTGAATAAACTGTACATCTCTTGAGAGAGGATTTCCAGGACGAATACAAATGTCTTCCTTGTATCTAAACCCTCGGTCGTAGTCACAACCGCAGAGCCCCGTCCTTCTCCATCCCACTGTTTTCAGTTACTTACCTGATTTAAGCTGGGAATACACGCATAATAATTTATTTTTTTGTTCAGCCAGAGAGCTGAATTTTTATCCGTGTGTACCTGAAGTTACAGGGTCACAAAAAAAAATGCAGCCCCTTTATGGCATCTTTATGTCTGACTAGTTGGACTGCAATACCGGTTTGTACCTATGGGTGGTGGTGCATGTAAAATCAAACCTTCGTTTCCAGAAATGTACGAGAGATATGGAGGATTCTAATGCAAGGGTGAAGCTTGCAGCTTCTTGCTTTTGATATGGTAGGTGACATTGGTTCGAAATTTGTTTGGATGACCTTTTTTATATGACATTTTTGTTTCCATTACAGGAAGATGTTGATAGTGAATCAACGTTTTTATTAAATATGAATTTCAGCAGTAAACGGACAAAATTTAAAATCACTACACCGATGCAGAAGGACACACCACAAGTAGGTTTTTTGTTCTTCTTTCACCTTTCGTCGTCGTGTTCTATTGGGGTTTTTTTTCTTTTGTTTTCCTTTCCTTAGTTTATTTCCTTTCCATGCTTCCCTTCCTCTTTTCTTTCCTTTCCATGCTTCCCTTCCTCTTTTCTTTCCTTTCCATGCTTCCCATCCTCTTTTCTTTCCTTTCCATGCTTCCCATCCTCTTTTCTTTCCTTTCCATGCTTCCCTTCCTCTTTTCTTTCCTTTCCATGCTTCCCTTCCTCTTTTCTTTCCTTTCCATGCTTCCCTTCCTCTTTTTTCTTTCCTTTCCCTTTCTATTTATTCCTTTTTTGCTTTCTTTGATGTCTTTACTTTCCTTTAAAGTGGTTGTTAAGGCAATTATTATAAGTCTATGCCAGCCCCTCTATTAGAGGCTAGCATAGCACACTGCATATGTGTGTTTTATTTAAAAACGAGTGCTGTAAATACTGAATATCAGCTGTCTTTAGGCCTGTCACATGACTCACGGATGCTTTACAGATCCGTTGGATGTATACTGCGGGAGTGGCCATGATCTCCCTCTGTCAGATGGGGAGATTACATGGCTGCTCGTCTCCTTCGCAGAAGCCACCCATCGGAGCTGGAAAGTGGCCACGAGTCACGTGACCAGCCTGAAGACAGCTGGTATTCAGTATTTACAGCACACTTTTTTTTAACTGCAACTTACACATTGTGCTATGCTAGCCTCTAATGGAGCCATAGACAGAGAGGGCGCTGACAGGGAGGAGGGAGGGGGTGGGTGGGGGGGCGAGAGAAGAGCAGTTAGCCTATCGCAGAGGAAGGCACTTTGACCACAGTGATCAGGGCGGAGCGGCCCTGGTTATCGTGGTCTGTTGATGACAGGTGCTATATTAGGGGTCTAATAGACCCCAGTATCCCCCCTATATAAATAATAGTTGTTTTTTATGTGTTTTTTTAAACACATTGTGACCAGAGCAATATAATGTTACCATAGCAACATTATACTACTCTGGGAAAGTGATCAGGATTTTTTTTTACACATTATGATTGCTTGTTTTGTCTTGATTAACTTTGATTGGCCAGAGCTTAACACATGGTACAGATGGACTGTGATTGACCCTGTCGCTACAGCTAGCAACACAATTGTACACACGGATGGCATGAAAGGAAGCCACCCATTGTGTACAACTGTCATGTTACCTGCTGTGATTGGTCACATGGTGCCGGCAGCGATCTGGTACTTTGATGTCCGGTGGATGCAGCTGGTGACAGATCACGCTGATGCGCGGCCCGTAAGGACATAGTATGAGGCCCACCCAGCTGTCATATTCTAATAGGCTGGCAGGTAACTGGTTAAATATTCTTCTATTATGGGGAATTTTCTTTGCTTTTATTTTTTTTTATAATGATAGCCTAGCAGGCAGAACAAGATGCCCACTATTACCATAAAATACTTTAGAAGGCTCTTCTGTGAGTTTGTGCCGGCTCACATCAGTCAGCTCTGCCAGATTGCATTTCATGCGCACCGCAGTGCAAATCACATGTGATGTCAATGCGATTTCAGCCATACAGATTGTATGGCTGATATCACATCGCATTCTGAACAAACTCGCACACTACCCTTTTTTTGATCCGCACCAGAATCGGGTGGCTTGGGTGTTTACCTATGCCATCCAATTCTTGCCCGAACTGTCAGTTCGCAGTGCGATATGCGAGCTGAAATGTGGGTGTCATTAACAATGTATTGACAATTTCGGGAAGTTTGCATATGGCAGTGTGAACTGCTGTGCGAGTCGGTTGCAATGTGGGAACACGCAGTGGATTCGCAGGGATCACGCATCGCACTAGTGTGAACAGAGTCTTAATCTTGCCATTCACTGATCAATTTGGCTAGTTTTTGATGAGCTTGTGGCCATCTCCGCTTGATAGACTTCTATTAAAGGCACATGTTGGGAAAATTGTCCTCAACCAGCAGCTGTAGCCAATCAGTTGCAGCTACTGAGAAGTCTATTCCGAAAGCAGCTTGAGCAGAGCCAGAATTCAAGCTTCTGGGGGGTTGGAATTCTTCTTTCCCCTTCATTTTTGTGGATAGAGGAATCTGCCTAATAGCTGAACGAATAAAGTGTATAGCCAGCTCTGGTTTCATTTTGTTACGGGGGCACGACTTTTTGTCTTGATGGCTAAGCTGTACCATTCCACTGGTCACTGTTTAAGTTGGATTGGAGAGTGGATCGGTATTTGGCAGGGTTTAGTCATAAAGTCAGGCCCCAGGGACAGTAAAAAAAATTCAGAGGAAATTTTTTGGGGTGATAAACTGAAATAGACAAAAGGAATTGCACTGACCAACTGAGAACTCCCTCTACTTATTCGAATAGGAAGCTTGTAAACATGTGAACAGCTAAAAAACTCTGCAATAGTAACGCAAAATATTAATTTACAAAATAAAACTTCCTATTACAATGGTTGTAAACCCTTACAATATACCCACTGAATTCGCTAGCCTCAGGCGACTCAGAGAGATGAAACCATTCCTCCTGCATAAGTTGTACCTGTTTATCTGCTGCCTCTCTCCTCTGCAGAGTTTACACGGCATTGAAGGGGATGGGGATTTACACAGCCAAAAGGCAGGGGATGGGGATTTGATGTCACAAACGTCACAGCATAGAGTAGAGAGCTGAGTATAATCTGAGACCTGAGTGGAGGAAATGGACACATACCCCCTCTACACAGACTCGTAGGGAAATGTGCACAGCCTAGGCTGTCATCTGCTTTTGCTGGAGGCGTCAGGGCTCTCTTCTGGGCTTGTCTGGTATTCACATAGACTGTCAGAAGTGACCCATGCAAATAGCAGAGGACTGAGAGAGTGGACAGAAATCACACTGAGTACTTTCAACAGAGGCAAGTATATACTATAGGAAGATTTGCTTTGATCGTTTTTCATTTCAGAGGTTTACAATCTCTTTAAATGTCTATTTTTCCATAGTTTTTCAGTCTACTTGTTTTTTAGATTGTAGATAGATAAATTTAAGTCAGTAATTGCATGCGTGTGTGTTGTTGGATTTTTTTTATAAATAACAAAATTTAGAAAAAATACTTTACAAGACCTCGGCCTAGATATAGTATATTTCTCATTGCACACACATTTCATTTACAAGGGTCTCCCAGGAAGTAGTTGGGCAACATCCTGTGTCCCAACTTCATTCCACTGACTCATTCTGCTACAATTTTAGTTTAAAGTACAGAACAGGTCATCTCTCTGGAATCCTTGTCCTTTGACCATTTCTTCATGATCTGTCCCCCTGGAACCTTTTGTAGTGTTAATGCTTTAAGTGCATGGACATGGCGTACACCCCCGCCCCAAACCTGTTCCAATCCCCAGTACCATTGACTGCTCATGAAATCTTTCCAAACAAACTTGTGATTCAT
This sequence comes from Rana kukunoris, assembly GCA_029574335.1. Lineage (NCBI taxonomy): Eukaryota > Metazoa > Chordata > Amphibia > Anura > Ranidae > Rana > Rana kukunoris. The sequence continues at coordinate 63,282,352 of CM056053.1, read as the reverse complement.
ATTTTGGATTACTGATGATCACACATTTGGCAAACGGTGCAACTATTTCATATGACTGCACATCAAAGAGTGACTGGAAGTCAAAATAATGTTCAAATAAGAGTGTTTGGAAGTGTTTCAGGGTGGCTCCATCCCTAGAGTTACTTTGGGTTTAATGAACAGCTCTGGGCAACAATGAAACTTCTGAAAATAAAATAATTAGGACATAAGATAATATGTAACCCAAAACACATTTGCTATAAAGTCTTCTACATTTAATTTTGAAGCAAGTCCAGTAAATACATATATGTGGCTGTTATTAATTTTACGATCCTACTGCCAGTCTTTTTAACAATAGGAGGGCACTATTCTTTTAAAAATGATAAATTAATAAGTGAATAATGATGTAAACCTGGGCGGCTGCCCCTTTAAAGTGCAAAAGACCTTACAGTATAGAAAAAAATCAAATGTATGCGCTAGTCCAGGGGTGCCCAACCAGTGGCCCGGGGGCCACATGTGGCCTGCGGAGCCCTCTGTGGCCCGCGACCTCCTGCTCTGGAATGCAATAGAATAGAAAACTTAAAGGTAAGTTTATTACTAAAATATGTTCTGCAATGGTTACTGGACTGCTTTTAAACTGATCCGCAGGTGCAGAGGTGCACCTGCGGGTTACCTTCACTGAGCCATAGACTTCTATTACCTGGGAGTTTGGTGCGCTTTCTGAAAGTGCTATGCACCACACCTACAGGATATAATATAAGTCTATGGCAAAGTGTAGCTAACCTGCAGGAAAGCCACAGTTCAAGTGTGCTGCACCCGCAGTTTGGGTAAACAAAAGTGCATCAGAGTGAAAGCAACCTCAGGCCCCTTTCACACAGTCAGTCCGACCCAATCGCAGATGTAAATGGACATGTGTCCTTTTACAAACGTCTACCTCCAATCCGATCAAAAAAGAGTAGAGTCGGCTCTGTAGAGTAGAGTGTGCTGCCATCCATCCTTTCTGCAAATTGTGGCCCGTGACCAGTTACCAAGCCGCTTAAGTGGTCCTCGTTTTTCAAATAGTTGGGCACCCTTGCGCTAGTCCTTTTTATACAGCTTGTGAACCATAATCTATGATTGAATAAACCCAAATGTCCTTAAATATGTTATAAAGTCCAACTGTGTTAAAGACGATCCAATCCCAGTGACCTGGTAAAATCAAATGCGAAGTGACCGTTTCTTCTTAATGCATAAAAGGTGCTCTTCCACGTGTTCAGGTGAAATTTACACTCACCAGATGGTTGCGGCTAACTGGGACTTTGAATCTTCTCCATAGGAGTCCAGATGCCAAACAACTTGTGGATGTCATTATTGTAAATTCTCATTCCTTCAGTGTGGGTGAGAAAGAAAATCCAGAGATCATTTCATAGTGTAGTACATTTTTATTAAAACTGTAGCATCAGAAAGTGACTTGGCACACAGGGCTTGGCCTTATCTGGGAGTACCATACCTACCCAGAATTTGCCAAGTTGCAACATGCGTCTTTATGGCGAGGGCACGGGTCAATTTTTTTTCACATATTCTTGGTCGTCTACTCCAGGGGTCTCCAAACTTTCTAAGCAAAGGGCCAGTTTACTGTCCTTCAGACTTTAGGAGGGCCAGACTAGGGCTGGTGGGAGTAGAACATTTCCTGGTGTCCAGTGGGAGTAAACCATGTCCTGGCGGAATAGTGAATAGAATAGTGCCCCATTGTTGGTTTCAATGGAAAGAATTCTGCCCCATCGTTGCCGTCAGTGGGAGAAATAGTGGCCCATCGTTGCCGTCAGTAGGAGAAATAGTGGCCCATCGTTGCCGTCGGTGGGAGAAATAGTGGCCCATCGTTGCCGTCAGTGGGAGAAATAGTGGCCCATCGTTGCCGTCGGTGGGAGAAATAGTGGCCCATCGTTGCCGTCGGTGGGAGAAATAGTGGCCCATCGTTGCCGTCGGTGGGAGAAATAGTGGCCCATCGTTGCCGTCAGTGGGAGAAATAGTGGCCCATCGTTGCTGTCGGTGGGAGAAATAGTGGCCCATCGTTGCCATCAGTGGGAGAAATAGTGGCCCATCGTTGGTCTTGGTGGGAGGAATAGTAGTCCATCATTGGTGTCAGTGGGAGGAATAGTAGCCCATAGTTGGTATCATTTGAAGGTATGGTGCCCTTTTGATAGTTCTCCATATGCCCTATTGTTGGAGTTAGATAAAAGAGCTACAATTTTGGGGGGAAAAAAGCAATATTCTTTACGTTTTGCTATAATATATATCCCCAAAAATATATATAAAAAACAACAAATTTCTTTCTCAGTTTAGGCCGATATGTATTCTACTACATATTTTTGGGAAAAAATCGCAAGTGTATATTGGTTTGTGCAAAAGTCATTGCATCTACAAAATACTCACAGAATACTGTACAGAATTGAACACACAAGGCTTGTTGGCTGCAACCATCTGGTGAGTGTAAATTCCACCTTGGCACATGGAAGAGCACTTTATGCATTAAAGGGGTTGTAAAGGTTAGATTTTTATTCTCTAAATTGGTTCCTTTAAGCTAGTGCATTGTTGGTTAACTTACCTTTTCCTTCGATTTCCCTTCTAAATGTTTTTTTTTCTTTGTTTGAATTTCTCACTTCCTCTTTATCCTCAGTAAGCTTTCCACCATCAGAGCGGTGGAAAGTCATTTAGAACAGCTTACTGAACACCTTACTAAGGAGGAACAGGAAGTGAGAAATTCAGACAAAGAAAACAAAGAAAAAAAAACTTTTAGAAGAGAAATTAAAGGAAAGGGTAAGTAAACCAACAATGCGCTAACTTAAAGGAACCTATTTAGAAAATGAACCCCTTTAAGAAGAATTTGGACTTTATATCATATTTAAAGAGGAATTCCAGCCTGGTGGGCATCCCAAGCCGATCAGTCTATCGTCTTCAGGCGCTGGCATTGCTAGTAAGGGAAACCAACAGTGAAGTCTTCACAGCTGGGTCCTGCTCAGGGCCATCTTTTATACTTGCCAGCTATCCCAGTTTAAATTCCCTTGTCCCTTAAAGTTTTAGTCATGTGTTGTGTCCTGATATCTCAGTGTGAAGTGCGGATACGAATGCTGCCCACCTCTGCCCTATTGTGTAAAGATGACTCGCCTGCAGGCCCTGTGTTTACATGTAAATAACCGCCATTCATATGTAAATAACGGAAGCAGTCATATGTAAAAGATGGCATTAATATGTATATCATGCCCCTCTGCAGTGAAGAGATAATGTGCTGTAACCTCTAGCAACCATGATCCGATGGCGGAAATGAAGTACCTCGCTATGGCAGTGCTAAACGGGAAGAAAACAGATTGCCCCATTGAAAAAAGGGAAATCAAGACAAAAAAAAAACATTGAATTTGGTTTTAGTTTGCTGCTATGAAGCGGCTGGTGCAAACCTGTAAATGTGGGCGGAACTCCGCTTTAAGGACATTTTGGTTTATTCAATCGGAGATTCTTGTTCACAAACTGTATAGAAGGGCTAGAGTCAACTTTTGACTTTCAGGTCATTAACCTCCCTGGCGGTATGATTCTGTCTGGAATTACGTACCAAAAGCGGTACAATTATTTTGCATGGAAATTCTGCGTTTTATACTGTAGGCCTGCAATTCTTAGGAATAACTCACTTAAATTTGTCCAAACCAGAGTCTAGTAGACATCTCGGGTATGATAAAGTTTGAAACACAAAATCATAAAATTATAATATAATAAATAACTATAAATAATTATAACAAATAATAATGTAATTATAATAAAAATTATTCACTAATGTAATCAAATCAAAATCACTGAAATTTGCTCAGTTGCAGAATTGTCGCTGTCATTACTTTTTTTTTTATGACGAATTTCCCCACAAATCACTATCGCTCAATTCTGCAAGTGATTATAATTTATTATCGCTGTTTTCTAGCTGCTCTAAAATCACTTTTGACATAAAGGGACACTTTTGGTTGCTATGGACAATCTCCAGTTTGCAGGCACAAAAAAAATGTTTTTATTATGTAAAAGAACATGCAGGGCACTGGGCAGACCACTAGGGACAAGGGGGGTGTGTACTTTTTACATACAGTACTGTAATCTATAATATTACAGTATTCTGTATGTAATGTGTTTGTTTACTTTTTTGAATTTGCCGCCGGTCTCCACCCCCGTGCGCCGTTACGTCGCAGGGAACGGAGATCGGCGGCGTGCGGGCACTGTGTGAGTCGAATGGAGGACGCCACTCGCTCACACAGCATGGATGCATCGCTGGATCCAGGGACAAGGTAAGTACAGTACCCCGCCTGGATAAAAAGGTAAGCCAGCGCGCGCTGCAGGCTCTGCATTCACCCCGAGCGCGACTCGGGGATATCGATATTTTCATAAAAAATCCAACCCGAGTCGCGCTCGGGGATACCGGCAGGGGGGTTAACCACTCACTGCAGGTAAGCAATACAGCTTTGGTGAAGGACCCACCACTTGGCTGCTATTGGACAAAGAAGGGGCAGCAGTACATTGAAGATACCCTTTGCTTCTCCTGTATGCATGTTCAGCACTGGCATTACAACACCAAGCATGCAAACTGTGTTCAAAACAATAGATTGTGAAACTGTATTGGAGAAGTGACCCCTCCTTTATCCAGGCTGTGTAGCAGATTACAGGAATCCAATATAAAGGCAGATTCAGGTCCACCTGCAAGGTTTCAAAATAATTTTCATTTTTATAATTCATTCATAATTGCATTTTTCTTTTGTCTGGAGTTTCAAATTTGAAGTTTCTCACCCAGGTATTTGGTTCCTGACTTTTATAGAATACAAGATAAATGTGAACACATTCAAACTGTTTCCATGTTGAAATAATTAAACATCCAGGTTTGTCATTCACAGGAAGTGGAACAGACCCGAAGTGCTGTAGATGAAGACCGGAAAATGTATCTTCAAGCTGCTATAGTGCGTATCATGAAAGCACGAAAAATCTTGCGACATAATGCTCTCATACAAGAGGTAAGGATGCTTGGTTGTTGGAGCATTGCCTTGTGGAAGCAGTAATATTGCCCCGGTGGGCATAGGGTGGGGGCATGGGGTTCCTTTATCCACCTTATTTGTGTAGATGAAGGAATCTGTTAGGAACTAAAGAAACTAACTGTCTAAGGACAGCTTTACTCCAGGAGTAGGAGTGAAGGAAAACAGGGTGGTTACATGCAGGAGTGAGTCGTGTATTTATTTCTAAACTTCAGTAGCAAAATCCTTTCTGGAATGAGTCCAATATTCCTGTTCCCATAATAGTCACATGCTAGGTACTGAATTTCCTGTTAACTTAAGTTGTCAATACGGAGAATCAAACTATTGCATAATCGAGTTGAATCACAAATTAAACTGACACATTTCAGTTTCAACTTGCATATTCTTCAAGACCTCCTACAGTGCCAGGCCAAGGTCATCCAGTGCCCAGGGCTAAGGTCCCAAACTGGTTTTATTGCACATGAGTCGCTGTTTTTTCAAGATAAGAAAATGTTATATCGTTTTTTTTTTATTATTAATATACTGTAGGTTTAAAGTGTTTGTAAAGTCATTTAAAATAACAAACATGTTTTACTTACCGGCATTGTGCAATGGTATTGCACAGAGCAGCGCAAATCCTCTTCTTATTGGGTCCCCACTGGCTCTCCTTTTTTTGTGTGTGCTGCCATTGGAAGCAGCTTCCTATTGTGTGATCGGGGTTACTGGTGCGCAAACCACAACTGGTATACAAACCGTATGCTTACACAAGCAGCTGCCACAACAAAAGCAGTGTTCACACAGTAAATACAGTTATTAAAGAGTGGGTGAAGTGGCTCTTACTCAAATTAATTTAATATAATCTAATATAAAGTATATAACCAATATTCAGGTGTATATAAACAATTCCCTTAGTGCATGTAAACAAATGCAAATAAAGTGCAAATGAACAATATTACTTCAGTCCCTTCTGTGCAAATATGCAAATGAAAGTACAAAAATGTACAACAATACTGTGCAAAAAATATTGGTAAATATGTGCAATAAAAATGTTAAGTGTAAAACAGTCTTATGTGCAAACGAGCAATTTTCAAAAAAACGTGCCAAAAAAAGTTCCCTGTGCTGGTAAATGTTAAAACGGTCCAAATGATGTGGAATAAAACTCCAAGTGCAAAAATCCACTTAAAGGTGAAATGCTCTCCAAATGCCAAGAACAAGTGCAAGTGTTTCAATCTTGTGCAAGTGTCCTTGTTTCCCCCAGCCTCTCACCTCATATGGCCTAAAAATAAGCCTTTCTGATAACCTCCAGTAACTGATCGATCGATTTTTTTTTTTTCCTATTCGATTGACCACGATCAGGTTTCCTGTTTAGATTCTCAGGTAGGAAAGGGGGGACTCCATAGTGTAGTAATTCAAATAAGCATCGGTTTATTAAAGGTAAAAAAAATTAAAATTATGATGAACACAAAATGGCATATAACAATGTGTATTTAAACTTCTGGACTCGGCCGCGACTTGACAAAGTGACGTTGAGCAGTCACGCAACGCGCCAATGTTCAGAGCTGCGGTGAAATCACTTCCGGTCACGGCCTGAGACCGGAAGTTGGGACATGTGAGATGTCGCCGCAAACGTTGGAGCGATTGCAATAATTCTAGCCCTAGACCTCTGTAACTTAAAACATGTAACCAGTAAAAACAATTAAAGTGTTGCCTATGGGGATTTTTAAGTACCGGCGCCATTCCACGAGCGTGTGCGATTTTGAAGCGTGACGTGTTGGGTATCTATTTACTCTGTGTAACTTCATCTTTCACATTGTACAAAAGAATTGGACTAACTTTACTGTTTTTTTTTTTTTTTCTTTATCGTACATCACGGGACACAGAGCGCATAGCCATTACACTTGGGTTATATGGGTACCTTCAGGAGATGGACACTGGTGTAATCAATTTCACAGGAAGTTTCCTTCCTATATAACCCCCTCCCACTGGGAGTGCTTCAGTTTTTTCGCCAGTGTCTTAGGTGTTGGTCACGTCTAGCTGTCCCTCGGAGGTCTCGGGACCCAGGATAGCTAGCCGGATCCGTCCGAAGTGCTTCAAAGCCAAGGTGTACGGTACCCGGGCCCTGCTGGAGTGGGGTTTTGCCTATAATGCCTCTCCTTGGAGGGCTGGATTCTGGGCTCCAGTGCCTTAGTCTCTTCCAAGAACTAAACGCTACTGATGCCAGGATGCTATATAGGTCCAGGTGTGTGGGTTCCTTAACACAGGACCCCGGTCCCTGAAGGTCCAAGACAATACCCACGGAGATGGGGGAAGGTTGGGCCTCTTGCATTTTGCAATACCCTGCGGCGTGGAGCAGGTAAGAGGGAACCTGCGGGACTTGGTTCGACAGTAGGTATCCCCCCTGGGGGTTCTGTGTCGGCTAATGGTATGCTTGTGCATCAGCCACTATCTCCACTATGTCTTTTGAGGCAGGATGGGATGTACTAATGTTTACCCAGATAACATGTAGGTATATGTATGCTTTTAAAGATATGTATTTACTACTCCCCCCAGATCTGCCTGTTAGCATGATACTGCAGCCCCACGTACTATAAGGAGGAAATGCTGGCAAAACTCCTGTTTCTTAGGAAGCCTATGGGGACAGCTTCCTCTATGTGTGCACTACAATAAGATTAGTGTCTTGCCTGGTGTCTGTTGGGTTGCTAGCGCTGGTCCAGGCTTCTCCTCTGCTTTCTGCTTCCTCCATGTTGGTTTCAGCGTGGAGGGGGGGCGCGCGCGTGCGCGCCGCCTTTTACAGCGTCAGCGTGCGTGGGGGGGGGGCGGGCCAGCAGCGTCAGGTCTCAGTTAAAGCAGCAAAGCATTTCCTGGCTGGTCATTCCCTCCTGAAAGCAGAGGAGGCTGAGGACACAGAGCGCGCAGCTGAGCCATCTCTGGCTATACAGTGACACCCAGTGGGGGTTTGTGGATCTTCAGGTCTGGACTTAGCTCCATACTGACCAGAAAAAAAAAAAAGGTTTTTTTCTTAAAGGGACTCAGCCTTAGATCTGGCAGTATCTGAGTCGGTGCAACCTTGGGCTCCAGCTAACGGGCATTGGTGTGGCAATACTCACAGGACTTCCTCGGTATTGCCGCCTTCTCGGGCGTATGAAAATTTGGAAAAATGTTACCATAGCCTGTTCTTATTAATGGTTCACTTCTAGCTACAACAGTGGGGTGTTGGCTGTAGGGGTGTCTCAAGGTTGTGCAATGGCTCCCAAGGGATCAGGACCAGCTAAGGCTGCAAAAGGTACCAAAAAACTAAAGGGGTCTCCATCGGGGTCAGAGGATTTGGGCCAGGCTCTAGCGGTCCCACCCTCACCAGATAGACCACCGAACAGCATGTTGCAGGAGCCATTGAGGGTGCTAGGGGCAGAGGCGGCCCCCAATCAACCCATTCCCGTTTACGTTACGGAAGAAATGCTAGCGACCACCCTGGGTGGGCTAGAGGAAAGGTTAACTGCTTTAATTGCCCGCTCTTTGCCAGGTGGCAAGCGGGCTAGATCCCCGTCACCTAGATTGGTGTTTTCAGATGCAGAGGTCCTCTCTTCGGAGGAATTGGACCCACAGGGGGATCAAGCGGACCCGAGTCCCGACGGGTCAGACATTGAGGGTTCCACTATAGATGACATTTTTTCGGCTTCTCAAGCAGAGAGCCTGTGGATCCAGTCTCTGACAGATATGGTTCGCACTGCTTTTAAACTTCCAGTGTCAGAACAATTAGCCCCCGCGGTATCCTCTTTAGGTTCCTTGAAGGCACCGTTGAGTGGTGCGTCTTTTCCGGTTCACCCCCTTCTGGAGAGCGTGATTTTTCAGGATTGGGCTCGACCTGATAGGATTTTTATCCCTCCTAAAAGGTTCACTATTCTCTATCCTATGGAAGAGGAATTTGCAAAGAAATGGGCACTCCCTACCGTGGACGCAGCCATTTCCTGCGTAAATAAATCCCAGACCTGTCCGGTTGAAAATGTCCAGATGTTTAAAGATCCAGTCGACAAAAAGTTGGAGACCCTACTGAAGGCTTCTTTTACCACAGTAGGTGCCGTGGTTTAGCCAGCGGTGGCAGCCATTGGCGTTTGTCAGGCTTTAAAGGATCAGACTAAACAGATATTAAGGGACATACCGGCTCAGCAAGCTCGTGAATTGGCTGACCTCCCAAGGGCTCTCTGCTTTGCAGTAGATGCTATTAAGGACTCCATTCAACAGGCGTCCCGTTTATCTCTGCTGTTGGTTCATATGCGTCGCCTTTTGTGGCTGAAGAACTGGTCAGCAGAGGCACCCTGCAAAAGGCTTTTAGCAGGATTTCCCTTTCATGGTGGGAGACTATTCGGTGAAGACCTAGATAAATATATCCAGACCATATCAAGTGGTAAAAGTTCTTTCTTGCCTGTCAAGAAAAGATCGCGTGGGCCCGCGTTTAAGCGACAGGCCTTCGCAGGCTCGGCCCCTTCAACTTCCCGTCAGTATCGACGGCCTCCCGGGCGTTCAGCATTTAATAGCCACCCACAAGGACAAGCCACGGCAGGCAAGAGGCCATGGTCTCGCAAGCCGGTTAAACCAGTCATCAAGTCAGATTCATGAAGGGGCGCCCCCACTCTCTTGGGTGGGGGGAAGGCTTCGGTTTTTCTCCGAAGTGTGGGAGGCCAGAATTCCCGACTCTTGGGTACTATCCGTGGTAGCCACGGGCTACAAGCTAGAGTTTCGGGAAGTCCCCCCTCCTCATTTTCAGGGGTCAAGTCTTCCAACCGACCCATTTAAAGAGGGCCTCTCTTGTAAAGGCATTGGATCGTCTCTTGCTCCAAGGAGTAATTGTAGAAGTACCAACCCAGGAATGGGGTCTGGGATTCTACTCCAACCTTTTCATAATACCAAAGCCCAATGGCGACGTCAGGCCTATCTTAGACCTCAAACGCCTAAATCGCTTTCTAAAGATTCAGACCTTTCGTATGGAGTCCATACGTTCGGTGGCAGCCAGCCTACATCAAGACGACTTGCTAGCATCTATAGACATAAAGGATGCGTATCTGCACGTGCCGATCTACCCGGCACATCACAAGTTTCTTCGTTTTATGATAGATCACCGTCATTACCAGTTCGTAGCCCTCCCTTTCGGGTTGGCAACAGCTCCGCGGGTATTCACAAAGGTGTTAGCCCCGGTGCTAGCCGTCCTAAGGACAGAAGGCATTTTGGTCCTGGCATACCTGGACGATCTTCTGGTTATCGACAGCTCAGCTTCCAGCCTCAATCATGCAGTAGTTCGCACAGTTCGGCATCTAGAGGAATTCGGGTGGATTGTGAACCAAGAAAAATCGATATTGAAACCCACAAAGCAGTTGGAATATCTACCTTCGGCTAGATACAGACTGCCAGAGGATATTTTTACCTCAAGCAAAGGTCAGATCAATAACTCAAGCAGTTCAAGTGTTCTTAGGCAAGAAGAGGCCGACTATTTGCCTATGTATGCGACTGCTGGGGAAGATGGTGGCCGCCTTCGAGGCAGTGCCCTACGCCCAGATCCATACCAGATATCTCCAGGCAGCCATTCTCTCGGCTTGGAACAAGTCCATTCAGGCGTTAGATCGTCCGTTAGTGCTCTCCCCAGGAGTCCGGCGCAGCCTGTTCTGGTGGCTGGTCCCTCAAAATGTATCAAAGGGGAAATCCTTTTGCCCCATCACGTGGAAGATAGTAGCCACGGGTGCCAGCCTGTCAGGTTGGGGGGCAGTTCTAGAAGGACAGACCCAGCAAGGGCAGTGGTCAGAGGCAGAAAAAACTGCTTCCCATCAATATCCTAGAGATCAGAGCTGCTCGGCTGGCCCTGATCGCCTGGACTCTCCCCCTTCAGGGTCGACAATGCCACTGCGGTGGCATACATAAACCACCAGGGGGGCACGAGGAGCCTAGCAGCAAAGGGAAGTAAACCTGATTTTCTCATGAGCCGAAGCCCATGTACCCTGCATCTCGGCGGTGTTCATCCCAGGGATGGACAATTCTCAAGCAGATTTTTTGAGTCGTCAACAGTTGCTCCCGGGGGAGTGGTCTCTTCACCCCCAGGTATTCCAAGAGATTTGCCAAAGATTCGGAGTCCCAGATGTGGACATTATGGCAACGAGATCCAACAAAAAGTTGGACAAATTCATATCCCGAGCCAGGGATCCCTCGGCCTACGGGACCGATGCGTTGGTTTGCCCCTGGCACCAGTTTTCTCTCCTGTATGCGTTCCCTCCACTGCAGATGATTCCCCGCCTTCTACGGAGGATCAGGGTGGAGCGCAGGCCTGTGATCCTGGTGGCCCCAGCCTGGCCCAGGAGGGCTTGGTACGCACTCATCGTGAAGATGTCAGTCGGGGCGCCGTGGCCGCTCCCCCTGCGCCCAGATCTGCTGTCTCAGGGCCCAATCTGCCACCCTGCTTCACAGCAGCTAAATTTGACGGCTTGGCGGCTGAATCCCTAATTCTTAAGGGCAGAGGCCTCTCAGCTCAGGTCATATCTACGTTGATTCAGGCTAGGAAACCGGTCTCCAGAAATATTTATTACAGAGTCTGGAGAACCTATGTGGAGTGGTGCGAGTCTCAAAGATGGCATCCTCGAAAGTTTTTTATTGACAGGATCTTGCGATTCCTCCAGGTTGGCGTTGACAAAGGGTTGGCTCTTAGTACTCTAAAGGGGCAGGTGTCGGCTTTATCGATATGGTTTCAAAGACCCTTGGCCACGCATTCGCTTATGAAAACCTTCTTGCAGGGGGTCTTGCATGTGAATCCCCCTATTAGAGCTCCCCTCTGCCCCTGGAATTTAAATCTGGTCTTGTCAGCTTTACAAAGGCAGCTGTTTGAACCTCTGACAGAAATCCCTCTTGTGCTACTAACCCGAAAGTTGGTTTTCTTGGTGGCTATGGCTTCGGCCAGAAGGGTTTCCGAGCTGGCAGCCTTGTCATGCAGGGAGCCATACCTTATTCTGCATAAGGACAGAGTGGTTCTGCGGCCTCAACCTTCTTTCCTTCCTAAGGTCATATCCAGTTTTCACTTGAATCAGGACCTAGTCCTACCATCCTTCTTTCCTACTCCCCAGTCCAGAGAGTAAAGACTGCTTCATACTTTGGACGTGGTTCGAGCCATGAGGGTCTATCTCAAGGCTACAGAGAAGATTCGGAAAACAGATGTGCTTTTTGTTCTTCCGGATGGCCCCAAGAAGGGTCAGCCGGCTGCCAAGTCTTCCTTGGCTAGGTGGATTAAGCAGCTGATTTTTCAGGCCTATGGTCTGAAGCGCGTTCCACCTCCCTTATCAGTTAAAGCCCATTCTACGAGGGCCATGAGTGCCTCCTGGGCGGCACACCATCAGATCTCTATGGCACAGGTTTGCAAGGCGGCAACCTGGTCTTCCGTACATACGTTTACTAAATTTTATAAGTTGGACGTTGCAAAGGGTACGGACGCAGCATTTGGGCAGGCGGTCCTACGGGCAGCAGTATAGAATCCTCTGGTCCGGGTCACGCCCCCTTTTTTTCTGTTGGTGGAGTTACTTTACTTCCTGATAATTTTTTATTTGGCTATTCTTGGCCTTACGGTCTCCCTCCCTTCATAGAGCATTGCTTTAGGACATCCCAAGTGTAATGGCTATGCGCTCTGTGTCCCGTGATGTACGATAAAGAAAAAAGGATTTTTAATAAACAGCTTACCTGTAAAATCCTTTTCTTGAAGTACATCACGGGACACAGAGCTCCCACCCCTCTTTTGGGGAACATTGTGTAACCTCGGAGGAATTGCTTGCTACAAAACTGAAGCACTCCCAGTGGGAGGGGGTTATATAGGGAGGAAACTTCCTGTGAAATTGATTACACCAGTGTCCACACCTGAAGGTACCCATATAACCCAAGTGTAATGGCTATGTGCTCTGTGTCCCGTGATGTACTTCAAGAAAAGGATTTTACAGGTAAACTGTTTATTAAAAATCCTTTTTTTTTTGAAGCATGAAACTTTTTTTTTTTTTCCAAAACAAAAACGGCGTTTGAAAAATTGCTGCGCAAATACCGTGCGAGATAAAAAGTTGCAATGACCGGCATTGTATTCTCTAGGGTCTCTGCTAAAAAAACATATATATTGTTGGGGGTGTCATTTTCTAGCAAAAAAATTATTATGATTTTTTACATGTAGGGGAGAAATGTCAGAATTATCCTGGTTGGCAAGTGGTTGAAAGGTTGGCTTCTATTTTGCTTGAACATGCTTGCAGATTGTGTGGCTTTTTTTCCCAGCTATCTAATCTGTATTGGAAGCCTTATAACTTAGTTTTCCACTTAGTGACTTAGGAGAGAAATAATAAAACAAGCGTTCCACAGTCTTCCTTTTCTGCAGTCCAACGTATAATTTAATGTCATACATATTGCTCTCATTAGGTGTAAGTGGCAAAAATCCTGTCCTGTGATACCACTTAGAGAAAGATGCGACCTATCTGAACACAACTTGGGGAAGTTGTGTATCCGGAGTGGGCAGAGGCCAGATGGAACTTTTCACTTTTGCCTTAAATGTTGCGTTTAGACATGTGATTTTGGTAAAGCTCCCATTGACTCTGATGCAGCTTCTTCTCGTGACAATACATTATACAGCATAGAAGGGGAAAGTCTATTGGTTGCACTGGACACTTTTCTATTTCTTCCATTTCTCCTTGATGCTACTGCTGTGAAGTGGTCTGTTGAAATCAGCAGTACCCCATAAACTACATATTAAAGTTGTATAAAAGGAAACGACCAAATAAAATCTCTTACAAACAATGGGATGAAATCCAAACCCCACACAGGCAAAACCCAAGACCCCAGCACTCTGGGAGCAGTAGCTTTTTATTTGTTTAGTAACCTCTGGCAACCAATTGCAATCACTGCCTGATCTGACACAGTAAACTGATTTTAAGTCTAGCTGATATTTATTGTATGTCTCAGAGCAGGTGGAGGGCAAAATTGCATGGGGGGGGGGGGGGGGGTAGTTGAAGAAATCAGGACAGGTTCTTGATTTCATGGCTTTTTACCCTTATAAGTCATTGGGGTTGCTTTTTGAGAGTTCAATGTCTGGTGCAGCAATCGGCCTCCAGGTTTTATTGGCTACCATGCACAGCTTCATCAGATTTTGAACTCTTGTTTTAGTAAAATCAACCCCATAGTAATGTAACAAAAGCAACTCTAAAGCGGCTCAAGAGGGTGAAACTTTTAGGCCCCTTTCACACTGACGGCTGTTTTGCTGCAGTTGAAAGCATGTAAAATGTTTTGTGAAATTCAAGGCTCCAGGCACTGCGATTAGCTGCATTTGTACATTGCAGTTACATGCGTTTATGTGCGGTTACATGCGGACGCGTTTAGCTGCGGTAGTCCTTCCCATAGCAATCATTTTTATTTTTTTGATTATAATGGGCTTCCTGTTGGTTTTTTTTTTCCTCACGCTGCTATCCGCAGTTGACGAAAAAGACTGTGATTACCTGCGGTTATGTGCATATAGCTGCGCTAAATCGCACCTGGACGCATTTGAGTCTATTTTTTCTATTCGCACCAAACCGCATGTAATGAAATCGCAACTAAACGATGTGTGTGTGAATGGGGCCATAGAAAAGCAATGTGTGCTTTTAGCTGCGGTAGAAAACTAGAAAATCTGCAGCTAAAAGCACCATTCTATCTGTCCATGTGAAAGGGGCCTTACAGCATCTCAAATTCAAGACATTATCCTGAATGCAAGTTTTTCTGAACCATGAGTATACTAGTGCCTAAGCTGTCCATACACTTTGCAATTTTGAACAATTTAGTACCTACCTGACTAGATACATATAGTAAATCCTTGGATTGCGAGCATAATTTGTTCCGGAAACATGCTTGTAATGCAAAGGACTTGTATATCAAAGCAAATTTCCCCATAAGAAATAATGGAAACTCAAATGATTTGTTCCAAAACTATTCATAAGTCCTTCAGTTTATAGTCCATATAAAAAAAATTATAGCAATGTGATAGGTTGTGTAACCATAAAATGTCCATTCGCAAATGGAAGTCTCCATAAGGGGATTAGAAGCAAAACCCATCAGGAGCTACAAAGAGGAGAGAGGAGTCTCAAAGTGTAGCAACATGGTTACATATAATGAAGGTACAAAATTTTAGCAACTCCACAGGTTTGATCATTAAAGCAACTATGCAGGGATCTGGGGTAAAGCTCTATAGACCGTCCTCCACACCGCCGGCTCTCACCAATGTCAGTCTGCAATCCTTTACCCTGGATGCCTGCATACTTATGCCTGGTACACATGATCGGACCTTTTGTCCGACCAAATTCACATGGGAATTCCATTGGAGAAAAAGAGAACATGTTCTCTATGTAAACTGATGGAATTCATCGGAATTTCCGATGTTGTTACACCGATAGCGGCATACACTATCGGCATATATATATATATTAGGGCTGTTACTGATTTTTGTGTTCGATGAATCGTTTTTTTTTTTTTATCGATCGACTAATTTCGATTAATTATAACGCACATACAGATCCAACTACTTTTAGCTGATCTCCTTGCAGGCTGATTTCCAGTGCAGCTCCAACCACTGGAAAAATGGATATCAGGATGCAAAAAACACACAAAGACCATGCTCGGTGGGAATAGCATTACTACTTTTATAGTCTTCAAGTAGGTAACAAAATAAATATTGCACTGGAGATAAAATCAATGTAGCTACATAAACTGTAAAAATGGTGCGAGTAATACCAAACGGTACCAAAAGCAGTCATAAAAACATGTAGCTAAGTATGATACTGGTATAAAAATGTGTACAACGATGCCACTGCTGAATGCAGATGAGGAGAGGTTAACATCAGTCCGTCGGCATGTAGATGTCCTGTGAAAGGAACTATCACAACTCCCAGTGGATGGCTGTTGAATCCCAGGTTGATAGAGGGAAGTGTAACAGCCCTTGCGTGTGGCAGATAGTAAGGTCCCGCCGGCATGCAGATATGAAGGCACAGCAAAGGAGCCCTTCATATGGACACGGCAAGCCCCGCCGGTGTCCGTGACATCACCGAATCTCCGACAGAACTCCCTGAAGGCCCAGAAGTCAACAAGATGCCATTCTAGTATTTAATAACAGCAATTTATCTCTTATTGTAAAACCATACCTATTGTTTATCTATCACTGATCATGAAAGCCCTAGTAAACGCTCTTGGATAGTATGAACAGATAAAAGAAATTTGATCCAACAACAATGCCAGCAGGTAGTGTTTTCATAGACAGGCCTAGTGTGTGCAGCAGCATTGAAATCGCACAGGATCATTTTTTGGCTGCCCATAGATGTTAGTGATGGGCATGCTGGCCTTCAAGGTTTACTTTGGCATGTTCAACAGATGCCCCCTTCCATGTGCCACAAAGAACTGCAGCTGGGGCATGCCTGACTGACACCACAGACATGAAATTGTCACCCAAGCCATAAACATGTGGCCAGTGTTATATGATGTGCAGTAAAATGCTAAATCAGATATGGTCATTGATCGAACAGGGCTGATCACTGGGAATTGGTAAAAATAAATGAACCTGCTACCACAGCAGGTAGCCATATTCAGCAAATTATTGAATTTGCAGGGGAATGAATCACTTGTATGTGCACAATTTTCCACAGATAATATAAAGTGTCTTTTGAAGGTACTCCATTATCCAAGTCATGAGGTAATTGGTAGTAGTACATTCAAGTCCAGAAGTCTCACGCAGATGGTAACACCTCCCTTCCTTTATGGGATGCCTTATTCCTGTTTCCCCCCAGGTTAGTCCTACTTGCTGTGAATCGCATTGTACCACAAAATGAGGGTCAGGATCAGGCTGCACATTATGAACCTGTGAGGACAGAAAAATGGAAGCTGGTATCATCTTCTTTTTAATAGTGCAATATGTGGCATTGTCATCCTGATCCCTTCTTTATTACTTTCAGTGACTGAAATCAGAAGTGGCAGCTCCCATAATTCTACCCTCACTGTTTTCCTTTAAATTATGAAGTGGCAGGATGTGCATATGATCTTAATAAGATGTAGTGATGTAGATGTCTTTTTTGTTTATTGAAAGCTAAAGGCACTTCTATACCACCTAGGGGCTGCAACAGATCACTATAGCATGTGGTTCCAACAAACATATTGAAAAATCTCTATTTAAGCAGGGGTCAATCAATTGCATTTCTAGAATAAAGAGGCATTTGGGAATAAATATGGCATTTATCTATTGAGAATGTTAGGGAGAAGGACCAGCACGTTTCTTTGTAAGAAGGGACGCTCCCCTGTTGCTCTTGGTGAGACTTGCTTGTCTGCGGTTGTCCTCCTTGTGACCATACATTACAACGGTAAATGGATTATGAAATACAAATTGGGATAGATTTGTTGGTGTTTTTATAGGTTAGTAGTGCATTTAAAAGCAAGTGCCCCATGTATACCTGCATGCTATTGAACAGACACCCCCCCCAGGTTGCAGGAAAGAGAAATTAGTTGTGTGCATGGCTGGCCTAACTGTCCTTCACAAACATTTTGTAGAGCTTTATTTGTAACAGCATTACACTAAAATATATTTTGCTACTAAAGCCTAGAAAAAGTCAATGCATTATGGTATACTATCATGAGGAAGAGGGGAGGAATTGCCCAGGGCTACTCCAAAACATTGCCCTCTGACTCACAAATACAGTGTTTGCTACAAAGAGTGTTGTAAAGCTTGTGACGTGAATAAGCAATAAACTTTACCTGAGGGGCCGACATTTATTTAATAATTTACTTCCTTAAAACATATCTTTTTCTTTTTTTTTTTTTTATCGCAACTTTATTCTCCCATAAGTCATTGCTGCTGTTCCCAGCACTGTGTACTATGTACATCAACTGTCATTCTGTAATGATTACCGGTATATACATTCAGTTAAGATTAATATGCAGTAAACAAAACATCGTTCTCATCAAATATTCACTAACTGCATTTCTATAGGCAGCACAAAATGCATTCATAGGCAATCCATCTAGACACTGTGCTGTCACTAACCACATGTTCCAATTACACTGCTATTATTTATAGAGACTTAATAGGAAAATATATTCGTAGTTGGCCTGTAATCTGCTCAGGTCAAAAAATAGCTGAGAAGCCTCAGATGGAATCTACCCCCTGATCACATACAGTATCTCACAAAAGGTGAGTACACCCCTCACATTTTTTTTATATTTTTTCTTTTCATGTGAAAACACGAAGAAATTACACTTTGCTACACTGTAAAGTAGTGAGTGTACAGCTTGTATAACGGTGTACATTTGCTGTCCCCTCAAAATAACTCAACACACAGCCATTAATGTCTACACTGCTGGCAACAGTACACCCCTAAGTGAAAATGTCCAAATTGGGCTTAATTAGCCATTTTCCCTCCCCAGTGTCATGGGACTCGTTAGTGTTACAAGTTCTTGGGTGTGAATGGGGCGCAGGTGTGTTAAATTTGGTGTTACCACTCTCAATCTCTCATACTGGTCACTGGAAGTTCAACATGGCACCTCATGGCAAAGAACTCTGAGGATCTGAAAAGAATTGTTGCTCTACATAAAGATGGCCTAGGCTATAAGAAGATTGCCATGACCCTGAAACTGAACTGCAGCACTGAGGCTAAGACCATACATCGGTTTAACAGGACAGGCTCCACTCAGAACAGACCTCCCCATGGTCGACCAAAGAAGTTGAGTACACATGCTCTGCATTATTTCCAGAGGTTGTTTTTGGGAAATAGACGTACGAGTAGACATATGAGGTTAAAGGGGTGGGTTTCCGCCTGTCCGTGCTCAGACCATACACCACACACTGCATCAAAATGGTCTGCATGATTTTCACTCCAGAAGGAAGCCTCTTCTTAAGATGATGCACAAGAAAGCCTGCACACAGTTGGCTGAAGACAAGCAAATTAAGGACATGGATTACTGGAACCATGTCCTGCGGTCTGATGAGACCAAGATAAACGTATTGGCTCAGATAATGGTAACCAGGTGAGAAGTACAAAGACACGTTTGTCTTGCCTACGGTCGAGCATGGTGGTGGGAGTGTCATGATCTGGGACTGCATAAGTGCTGTCAGCACTGGGGAGCTACAGTTCATTGTGAGAACCATGAATGTTAACATATACTGTGGTATACTGAAGCAGCGCATGATCTCCTCCCTTCAGAGACTGAGCCACAGGGCAGTAATCCAACATAACGACCCCAAACACGCCTTCCAGCTGACCACTGCCTTGCTAAAGAAGCTGAGAGTAAAGGTGATGGACTAGCCAAGCATGTCTCCAGACCTAAACCCTATTGAGCATCTGTGGGGCATCCTCCAACTGAAGGTGGAGGAGCACAAGGTCTCTAACATCCTTTAGCTCTGTGATGTCGTCATGGAGGAGTGGAAGAGGACTCCAGTGGCAACCTGTGAAGCTCTGGTGAACTCTATGCCCAGGAGGGTTAAGGCAGTGCTGGAAAATAATGGTGGCCACACAAAATATTGACACAATTTGGTAATTTTCGTTTTATTTTGAGCGGACAACAAATTTATACTGTTATACAAGTTGTACACTCACTACTTTAAATTGTAGTGTAATTTTTTCAGGCTGGGTTCAAACCTATGCGAATTTGCAAACCATTATAAAATACATTGATTTCAATGAGGCTGGTTCACATATGTGCAATGCATTCGCACTGTGCATTGCCGAAAAAAATGTGTGCATTTTCTAGGCATTGCGGTGCGGCTCAGGTGCAAATTCAAGCCCATTATCTTCTGCATCTAATACATCTAATTCGCCGATGTGTTAATTTCTCTTCAGCATTTCTCTCATTCACCTCTACGCTTCCCCCCTCCCCTCTCCAAGGTCTCCAAATTTGCAGCTAAAACGGAGATGATCTGCTGAACAGTTCTCTTATCTCTCTGCAGAGATAAGAGAGCTGAAATTCGCACCGCACTAGTGTGAATCCGGCCTCAGTGTTGTCACATGAAAATATATAATTCTCAATCAAATATTGTAGTTATGACCAATCACATTTTAAAGAGACTGTCACTTGAAGGTAAGTAACCGACTACAGGTATGAGATTTAGGCACCTAGAAATGCATATACCTGCAACATTTTCCCAAATGTTCTCTTTGCCCAAATACCAGGTCATTCTGAAAGGCAAAGCTCTCATACTTTGGTGTCAAAGCTGAACACCTAAAATTGCCACACCTATTGCTATTTGCATCTTTAGTCCCTAAATATGTAAACATATTGGATGTGTGATCTAGTGGTTGTTTAGAAATTAAGCCTCTGGACCTTGCCGGGTATATTTGGAGGGTAGAAGTTGGGTACAGGGGATTGGCAAGGTACTAGGTCATATAGAAGTCGATGCCTTCGCCTGCATTGTGCATTGAAACTGATGGCCCAGTTCTTGCAGATTTACGGCTATCCCAGTGTAACCCGCGGCACTCTGCCAGTGTGACAACCACCTCCACAACAGCTCTGAAACGCAACACAGAAAGGCTTGCTAACATTTTTTTAGACACACTCTTAGAATATCCTAATCCAAGTAAAAAAGCAATTTCTACTCTATATAACCTGCGTCGCACACAAAACCCACAGGTCGAATCCGCCCAGCCAGGCTTTGTCATGTGGCCACCTCCATCTTGCACCCTCTGCTCCTGCTCCCCTCTGTCGGAAGCTATCTGTGTTTACAAGGGACAGCTTTGCTCTCGGTGCCTCTAGGAACCAACAGGTCCTTGCACACACACACTCAGTGGGAACTGATTTTCTGAGTCTGAAAGAGAGCATGATCTCCCTGTGAGGCCGAGCCACCTACACAGGAAGGGAATAGAGCCAAATACACAGGTAGTAGAGCTGCTTACACAGGGAGGAACTAGAGTTGAGCCAGGTAGGAATGAGACCTGCAATAAAGATTTGGGGGTGGGGGAGTTGCACACCCCTAAACCCTGCACTCTGTACACAATTTTTCCCCAGCTACAAGCTAATGCACTTTTTTTTTTTTTTTTTTTTAATCGTATCTTCGGAATGGTCAAAACCGCAATGGTCCACAAGATGTTTTTGTTTTTACCACACCTTTTATATCTCCATCACTCCTATCTCATGGACCTAAATTTCCCCCTCTTGCTGCCTGAAATGTGGACATTGAGGCTCAGTTCACAGCTAATGCCGATGCGGCTCCCAGCAGGCGTCCTGTGTGTCCTGGTTTACTGTTTCAGGTCCGATTTCAGCCTGAATTTTTGGCTGAATTCAGACCTGAAACAGACTAAAAAACGCACAGAGCTCCAAAGAGCCGCATCAGAGATATGTGAGCCAGCTCCATAAAGAGCCGGTCACCATCTCCTGCTATTATGAATTTAATGCGGAGATCCCGCATCCAATTCGCAATAGTGTGAACCCGGCCTTAGATGCAGACCTGTTCCATGTTTTATGGTCGTGCCCTGAGATTAAATGAATTTGGAACTCTGTAGTCTACTATACTACCACTCATACTCAAATTACTTACCTTTTACCCCCAAATGGGCACTTTTTTGGCCTAATTGACATCCCAGGCCTAAATTTTTAGAGGCTGCAAGCCACTCAATATTGTCATCTACCTACACAAGTGGATCTATCCAGGACCTCACACTATTTATTTGTTTTATAGATCAACTGTCTTATGTTTTCTGCATTGAATAGGTAGAGGCCTCCCTACCTAAGGAAATGAACCATGGGTCCAAAAATACTTTGAGAATTATTGGTTTGATACCAGTGGGTGTATTGAAAACATTGTTGTATAGATTGTTGAGTAGCTATGGACCTCAAACTAATGTATAATTTTCCACCTAAGGCCACTTGTACATGGGGTGGACTCTGATTAGATTAGCAGGGGATCTATCTGCCGATCCCCTGCTAATTGGAGCGGGCAGATGCTCTCCAGGTGGCCAAGTGTGTGTGTGTGTGTTTGTGTGTGTGTGTTTACCGATCGGTCTAAATGAAGGGGAAGAGATTGACTTGTTTTTTTGTTTTTTTTGCAGATCAGATTGGAGGTAGGTGGTTTTACATGGACACAAGTCCGATTTACACCCACCAGTCCATAGGGTAGGAGTGAATGGAGGGTCTGCCTGAAAAACTGACAGGCTGACCCGATCAGACCCTTTGTGTGAAAGGGGCCTCAATCAAAACTATACTTCATACTATACGGACTGAGGCTTCCCTGCTTCTTTTTACCCTTTACTTGCTGGTTGTTAGTCTGGCAGCCATCCATCTATATACAGTACTTTTATTGATGTTCATCTTGGACCCAGTACTACTGGTTTACAGTATCTTTTTTTATATTGTTTCTTTGGCCAAATGTTGCCATTATGTGTAAACCGAGACATCCTTGTCTTGAGGACTGGAAGACCTTGTCTTGGCATTGAGTTGGGATGGGGCATGTCGAGGCAGTAATGTCTGTCTGATCAGTCTTATTATAAGCAGGTATTTAGAGTGTAAGCAAGCTTGTGTCAAGATCAATCTGAAGACGGTCTATTATCCATGGTTGCCAGGCTTTGGAGAACTTGGATAGTGTTGTGAGAATTGGTCATAATTTTGAATCGATCATGACTACTGTAAGGCAATTTCTAAAATGAATGTAGCTGTTTACCCTTTTTTATAATTTCTATCTTCCTAAACCCTTCATATTTTAATATAAGGTTTGTTTTTTCTCAGGTGATCAGCCAATCCAGAGCTCGATTTAATCCAAGCATCGGTATGATTAAAAAGTGCATTGAGGTCCTCATAGACAAGCAGTATATAGAGCGCAGCCAAGCCTCAGCAGATGAATACAGCTACGTGGCATGATGCCACTGTCAGATTGGCGTGTGTGAGAGGACGTCATCGCCATCAGTTTGGTGTGCTCCAGTTGGAAGAAGCAGGTCTTTGCCTCCATATTTGATCACCTGGCAGTCTCCGTTTTTCTGCTGTTTACAACATCACCAGTGCCACCAGTGTCATGAGCGTCCGTGAAGATGCCTATAAATATTTCCAGCTCATGCCATTATAACATTTCTTACAGCTCTACTAAAAGGAATGAGTGAAGTATTTCTGGAATGTGGATTTTTTTTTATTTTAAAGATTTTTTTTTTTTTGGGTAAAAATATTTTTTCTCCACGTTTGCATTTGATGTGTTCATTTTTTTTTTAAAGTATCTTAAAAGACTTAAAGTCAAAACTAAATATTGTAATATTACAAAAAATAACCTAATAACTGTATCTACTTTAAAATGTACAAAAATGGCAAACATATTGCTGCTTGTCATATTAAAAAATAAAGAAATGTTCTGTGTATTTGTATAATTGATACAAAAGGTAGGGAAGGCAGCATTATGAAACAAGGCAAATTCAATGAATTTGTATGTTCTATCCTAAATTTGTATATTCCTATGAAAGAGCCATTTGCTCCCTTTATTTAGAGTTTCTTTCTCTTACATTAAAGGAGATTGTGCAGTTGGATTGTAATGTCTTTTGCCAGGATTAAACTTGGTACTTGTGTCGGAGCCAGAGGTCGTCTGGCAGTTGCCACACACTCAGAAACTGGGAGTGATATGTTGGGTCAAGGGTAGAAACTGCAAGACTTCAGGTTACTTCTGGCACAAGCTAAAGTAAATCTCCTCTTGCATGTTGCAATCTGATTGCATGATCTCCTATTAGGTACGACCTAGATAGAGTGAAAATCAACCCGATTAAATATAAATGGAATGATTTGCTTAGACAACTCAAACTACATAGCTGTTTGTAATCTCTGTGCTATGTTTTTAGATTTACCAAGTCAGCTAGTAACCCTGTATAACTTATTCTTTTTTTTTTTTTTTCAAAAGTTTTGCTTCTTAAAAAACATTTTGTGTTTTATAGTAGTCCCCTTTAAAAATGAACACAGATTCACACATTTCCATTTTTACTTGGTGTCTGGTGCATCTTATTGCAATGTCCAGCAATAGTCAGCCAGCATTGATGGATTCCTGTTGCCCTGATACCATTTTTTCATTGTGGAAATGTCCTAGTGAAACCTTTTCACCATGTTAGTGACTGACCGCACTTAGATTTTTGGGAAAAGTCCAAATGTGAATGCAGAAAATGAATCTTCAGTGACATGTTGCACTTCGTGGTCTTGTATGCTGTAGGAAGCGTGTCAACCAGCTGAATGTAGAATGGTCCACTGTAGTTGCCAAGAAAATTCTCAACGACATCCTTTGAATGCTTTCCAGACGATTTTCTCAGGCTTCACTAACAGATCTTCGAACCACTTGTCATTGATGATGTATCTGATCAGTGGACCAACAAAAATGCCTTTGTTCATCTTGCAGTTATTCTTGGAAGCATCTATCTCTAATAACCAAAACCTTTGCTTTCCTTGCTCATCACTTACAAAAATGTTTTAATTAGTCAGAGTTTTATGTGAACTGTAAGTATAAATCTTAAATATGTGTCAAGAAGTGGTTATCATGCCATGTTTTTTTGTTTTGGAACCAAATACTTTTGACGTGGCCATTTCTTTTTATTGTTCTACAACCAGCTGTCCCATTCACATATGTAACAACAGTACTTGGTATATCGGAGCTGCATTCCAAACAGCAGAGCCACTACTTGTGGATCTCCACAGATATTCCAGTTGTACTTGGTGTGCTTTATGTGCCTCAATGACCGTTTCATGTTTTCATGTGTGCAGCGTCGCCAACAGATCTTCCAAGCTGCAAATTTTTTTTCTACAAAACGGTATGTGAGAAGTTGAATAACGGGTTCTTTTTTATGCTAAGCAGCTAATAATCTAAAAGATGCACTGAAAAATCTGTAAGATGCAGACAAATGTTCAGAAAGCAAAATATTTGTTGCCCAGTGTAGAATTGGGCTCAGATGTGTTCGGATCCAAGTCCGGAACCCACCTAAGCTTTCTAGGCAGGACGATATTAAGCCTGGCGACCATTTACAGGCAGTGGAGGCATTCTCTGTGCTGCATCCGCATGTATGCAAGGGGGATTCTGCTATGTCAGTGGGAATACCTCTGCTTCCTATGATTGACTGTCGACTTTGACAGCTTCCCGGCAGAGCCCAGGTGCATTTGGACTTGAGTGTGAACATGCAAAAGCACATTCTCCAGTTCACATCATATATGTACAGTATGCAGCAAGGAACTGAATCTATATAACTAACAATTCAAAGAGGTGAGAGTCGCGGTAAGAACAATATTGAAGAACTGAATAAAATGTGTGAACACGCCTGAGCTCATTCCTCGTCCAGAATGTGTGTGTGTGGCCAGCTTTTTGGTAAAGTAAAAACAAAAAAAAAATCTGAAACGGAAAATGTGTGAAGGCAGGCGATGTTTGATCTTTATACCTCTGATGATCAGCTATCCAATCTCCTGCTGCTTTATGTGTTACCTTTTTATTTTTACCATTTGGTAAATTTCATATAAGTAGTAACTTTAGAACCCCCACATGATAATCCAACAGGGATGATTGATAACTCTAACCTGTCTGTACAGCATATGCCTGTGTTTTGTTCAGCTTCTTCTGTGGTCTCTTTCATAGCAATGGCAGCACACGCCCTTCCCTCAGGAGCACGGAGTCCCGGCCTTGCTGCTTTCAAAGCTCTGATGTCATCGCTTGCAGACTCATTCAGCAGGCATGTAGTTCTCAGTATCATCAACCTGCAAGCGTAGAGAAGGATGCAACATCCAGACAAGGTTCAGCTTACTGCTCTTCACGAGATTCTTCAAAATCCACTGCTTTTTCTACTGTTTTTTTTAATATTTACTATTTTGTTTTTCTGTTTTTAAAGTGCACTTGGATTTGGGGGAAATGTGCTGGAAGGGATGCAAGTAAGTTAAAGCTGACAATACACTAGCAGAATTTAGATTCGATTTTTTTGTTATTGAATTAACAGATTTCTAAGTCATTTTTTTTTTTTTTACACAGGCTTCAGCTTGTATAAGAGTAGTGTGAACAGCAAGATTTGACAGAGTTTTCAGCAAGATTTGTTGAAGCTTTTAAAATAGTACCTCTTAGCTCCAGTTTGTGAATGTTGGAATACAAATCTGAATGGGAGAGCTGATTGACACTTTAAACAAGCTGCCAGCAGGTTTCAGCGCATCTTAAAGCATGCTGAAAGCTTGATAGCAGATTGCTTAAAGCGGAGATCCACCCTAAAGTCGCAGCTCCGCTTATCTTCTCCCCCCCCCCCCCCATCCAGTGCCACATTTGGCACCTTTGGGGGGCGGCAATTCCGGGAGGTCTCGCCGCAGCCCCCTTCTTCCTTCCCCAGCCCCCTCTTCCTTCCATTCAGAAAGCGTAGCATGCTTTGCGCAGTAGGGAACCAGCTGTGAAGGCTTCACTGACTGTTTCCCTTACCTCGAATGGCGGCGGTAGCACCTGAGAGCAGATGGAGACATCTGTTTGGTGCCGACATTGCTGGATTCCAGGACCGGTAAGTGTGCTAATACTAAAAAAAAAATTAAATTTTTGCTGGGGAGGGGGGGTTGGGGGGCTGAACTCCACTTTAAATTCGCAATCAACACTCCTTTTAAGCCTAATTGTGAATGTGGTTTTCCCTTGGAAAATCCAAACTCGAATGTTAGAAGTAATCTTTTTTTTTTTTTTTTTTTTTTAAGTATCATCGAACGAGTCATTGAATGAGCTGATGAGAAAGTATGTACGATTATTCATACAAATGTCTGAAAATCTACTAGTGTATAACCAGCTTTACCTGACTTTCCAACAAGCCATGCCTATTTTTGTATTTTTTTTTTCACAATGGATTGTGAAAAAGTGCATGGTTTCCTCAAACTGGCCTGCAGAGACCACTAACAAGTCATGTTTTCCAGATCACAGATAAACTGTTTACAATGGGTATAGAAAAGCATCGCCCCCTTTTTAAAATAATCACGTTTTGTTGCTTTGCAGCCTGAAATGAAGACAAACACAGTTTTCGTTTAATCCAGCTGCATTAACATCCAAGTGAAGGACACAAAACCAACATCAGGGGGAAAAAAAATATTCAAAAACAGAATCGCTGAGTTGGAGAAAATATCACACCCTTATGTCAGTATTTTGATGAACCACCTTTTTCTTTAATTACTTTTGGGATATGTCTCTACTAACTTTGCACATATAGACTTTGCAATATTGGCCCACTCCTCTTTGCAGAACTGCTCAAAACAAATATATAAACAGAATCACCAAGTTTGAAAAAGGATCACACTCCCCCTCTCACGTCAGTATTTTGTTGGACCACATTTTGCTATAATTACAGGCTTTAATCAGTTGGGATGTGTCTCTACTAACGTTGCACATCTAGGGCCAGATTCTCAGAGGCGCTACGACGGGGTATCTCAGATACCCCGTCGTATCGCCGTTTTTTTCCCCGGGTATCTATGCGAGTGATTCCTAGAATAACTTGGGCATAGATACGGGTGAAGATCCGACAAGTGTAATACAATTACACTTGCGGATCGTAGATGTAATGACAACTCTGGCCACTAGGTGGCCTTTACGTTGTTTTCTCATTTGCCTATGCAAATGAGGCTACTACTCAGATTCCCAAACGCTTTAACCCCGCCCCGTCGTCGCTTACGTCGTTTTCGTCCCCGTAAGGTTACCCCTGCTAATATGTGGAGTAACCTTACACAGTGCCGTCGGATGCCATGTTAAGTATGGCGTCGGGTCTGCGTCTGCTTTTTCCGTCGGTTACGTCGTTTTACTAAGTCGTTTGCGAATAGGGCATTGCGTAAGTGACGATCGTTTTGACGTCGGTTTCAACGACGCTTTCCGACGTGAGCTGGAGCATGCGCACTGGGCTTTTTCCCCGGCCGGCGCATGTGCAGTTCGATCGACGCGGGGGCGCGCTTAATTTAAATACAAGCCCCCCCTATTGAATTATGCGGCCTTACGCTGGGCCATTTACACTACGCCTCCACAAACTACGAAGCAAGTGCTTGGAGAATACGGCACTTGCTCTGTTAACTTGCGGCGGCGTAGTGTAAATGGCTTGCGCTACGCCAAGGCAAATCTATGAGAATCTGGCCCCTAGACTTTGCAATATTTGCCCACGCTTCTTTGCAGATCTGCTCATGGTCAGTTGAATTTCATGCTGACCGTTTGTGGACTGCAATCTTCAAGTCATGCCATAGATTTTCAATGGACTTTAATTCTGGATTCTGACTAGGCCATGCAAGGACATTTACCTTTTTTTTTTTTTTTTTTGCTAGTTTTGTGGTAATTTTTGCTGTGTGCTTTGGGGGTCATTAGCATGTTGAAGTGCTCCAGCCCCTACTGCAAAGAAATGCCCCCCAACAGCATATTACCGACTCTATGCTTTACTGTAGGAATGGTGTCATTTGGGTCGTGAGCTGTATTGGATTTCAGCCAGATATATTGTTTGGTGTTAAGGCCAAATAATTACATTTTAGTCTCATCTGACCAGAACACCTTTTTTCATGTGGCCTCAGAATCTTTAAAGGGGTGGTTCACCCAAAAACCTTTTTTTTTAACATTAGATTGAGGCTCGTTTTGTCAAGGGGAATCGGGTGGATTTTATTTTACAATCGAAGCAGTACTTACCGTTTTAGAGATGCATCTTCTCCGTCGCTTCCTGGTATGGTCTTCGGGACTGGGCGTTCCTATTTGATTGACAGGCTTCCGACGCGTCACGATTTTCCGAAAGTAGCCGAACGACGGTGCGCAGGCGCCATATAGAGCCGCACCGGTGTTCGGCTTCTTTCGGCTACTTGTGACGCGATGTATGCGACCGTCGGAAGCCTGTCAATCAATCAGGAAAGCCCAGACCAGAAGATCATACCCGGAAGCGACGGAGAACATGCATCTCTAAAACGGTACGTACTGCTTCGATTGTAAAAAACACACCCGATTCTCCTTGACATAACGAGCCTCAATCTAATGTTAAAGGGGTGGTTCACCCAAAAACCTTTTTTTAAGGTGTGTTTTGGGGTGTTCAGATGAGACTAAACTAAAATCTAATTGTTTAGCCTCAACACTAAAAAATATGCACTAAAAGATATGTCTGGCAAAAATCTAATACAGCTAGCCATTCAAATGACACCATTCCTACAGTAAAGCATGGTGGTGGTAATATCCTGTTATGGGGGTGTTTCTCTGCAGCAGCAACTGGAGCCCTTGTCAGGATAGAAGAAGAATGGATGGGGCAAAGTACCAATACTTGAGGAAAATCTGTTGCCCTCTACCAAAAAGTTGTCATTCGTAAAAAAAAAAAATTACCTTCCAACATGACAGTGGTTGAACGAAAAAAGGGTGAATGTCCTGGCATGGACTAGTCAGAGCCCAGGCTTTAATGAGGAGTTCACTTCACTTTTTTTTTTTTCCTCTTACCCTCTCTAAATTCCCGCTCCCCTATGTACCAATATACCATTAATGTTGCAAAAATAAAATGGCTTTCCATTTATCCTACACACGCTTACCTCACTGTCTTCATAGCTGTATAAAAATAAAATGCTTGGTTACTTTTGCCTTACTTCCTGGACGGAAGTTATTTCATGACACAGGAAGGAGTTGACCAGCTGATCTCATTAGCACACACTCTGCATCATCCACCCTGAGCTAGTCAACTCCTTCCTGTATCATGACCTAAAGTCTGGCCAGGAAGTAAGGCAGAAGTAATTGGTCCATGTGTTTAAATGGCTATGAAGAGAGTGAGGTAAGCCTGTGTAGAATAAATGGTACATTAATGCTATATTGGTAGCTAAGGGATCTGGAATTTAGAGGTAAAAAAAGTTGAACTTGATCTTTAAACTCCATTGAAAATCTGTGGAATGACTTAAAGACTGCAGTCCACAAATGGTCACTATTAAATTTATCTGAACATGAGCAGATCTGCAAAGAAGCGTGGGCAAATATTGCAAAGTCTAGATGTGCAACGTTAGTAGAGACATATCCCAACTGATTAAAGCCTGTAATTAATGCAAAATACTGACGTGAGGGGGGAGTGTGATCCTTTTTCAAACTTGGTGATTCTGTTTATATATATATATATATATATATATATATATTATGTTTGTGTTATATCTATTACTTGGATGTTTTAAGTTGCACTGAGTAAATACAACTATCTTCATTTCAGGCTGCAAAGCACCAAAATGTGATTATTTTAGGGGGGGGGGGGATTATTTTCTATACACACTGTAATTGAAGTGTATATCGTGTCAAAAGAGAAATATATTCAGCACGGGCATGTTTTTTTATGTTTTATTTACAAAAATGCTTCAATTACTTAAAAATAACTTTTTGATCCTTCCAGAAATTAAGCATGTTACTATCCTATGTTGTGAGCCAAGGATGCTAACTTTCCTACACTAAAAGCCCAAACAGTTTTGTCTGAAATACAGACCTGTGGCCTACGATTACATCCATTCAACCAAGAGAGCAAAAGGGTCCCACAGATGACCGCGAATAGCACTTCATCAGTGCAGAAGAGTAGGGTCTGACCTTGGACCTTTAAGTCCAGGTACCTACAACCTAAAGCAGGCCATACATGGTTAAATTTTGAATACATTTTCTTTTATTTTTTTTTTGATCCAATGGTCCCAATATTGATTTTTGAAATTCGTCCAAACAAGCCTTCAATTTCACCACATGTTGATACAGAAAATAATTTTCTGGCTGGGAATCTTCTATTCTTGCCGGGAGTTTTCTTTTCTTGCACATGTGCATTCCTTTTTCTATTGCATTTCTCGCATCATTGATTAGAAAATCGTTTGTTTTTCAAAAAATTACCAACATGTCCGATTACTCAAATTTGGTTTCCGCACGGAAATTGGCTTTTGTTGCTGCCCACTAATGGTGCGAAATTTGAACGAAAATTCTTAGATACGATTTGCGAAAGAAAATTCTTTCGAAATTCGACCTGTGTATGGCCAACATAGGTATATGTTCATTTAACAAACCTGTACAGAGAAACCTCAAGCTGCAATCCCTGACCTCTCCTGCAAATGCTAGTTGACTGCTGTCACTGGTGCTGCGATTTTAAAACTTTGAGTTGCTTACCTGGCACAAGTATGTAGATGAGTTTTGACTTGGCTAGAAGCATGCTTGTTCTAGGTCACTTCATTGAAGCTGTAAACACCCAGGCAGCCAGCATTTTCAGAAAGAGGCCAGCAGTTACAGCCTCTGGCTTTGTCAGCACAGGTTCTGTTCAATCCAAGTTCCTCAAGATTAAGTGAAGAAGCTGCTAACACCAGATAATACATTCATGATGTTTCTGCTCTCTTCTGCCAGTGACATCATTCATTTCCAGCATGTGCTTATCATAAATCGATGATGTCATTACACATGGATATAAGTTGTAAATGGTATTCCCAGTATGACGGTGAATTACACGGATGTATGAGCCGATTCATAAAACTAAACATGACAGCCTTCCTAGGGTTAAATAATTGGAAAAGCCATGTTGGTTGTTCTGGTGGATTTTGTGTTGTCCCTGTTGGAGCTTTACTGCCAACATTTAAGAATCATTTTCATGGAATGATATCTGCTACGTTTGTGTGTGTTTAAAGTATGTAGGATAGTTCAATTCTAGTGGGGTATAGGGAAAATTGCCCACATCCCTAATATGGAACACATAAACAGAAGATGACCTTCTGGTGGGACTTTAAAGGGCAATGACTCCAAAAGATGCATATGTAAAAATATGTATGTAAAATATGAAAGTTTAATAATGCAAGATCTAAAAATATAGACACAGCATTGGCTATATCAAATAGATTACAAAATGATGTTAAAATTAATGTAACATTTTGTTAATAATGAGATCAGAAACCACTAATTTACATCACTCTTGTACATTTGGACAGAGTGATACTCAACGCGTTTCAAGATCATGCGTTTTTCCTCTTCATCAGGAGAAAGATGTATGAATATCTATGATATCTACAATCTATAAGGCAAAAAAAGAGAAACAAGTAAAGGATATGTGCATACAGATAATGCAACAAAAGTTGATATACAGACAAGCAATCAATACATTAAATGCAGTCTGCTGACCATGTAGAAGCAGGTGTCCTGGTATGTCACATCAACAATTTTAAAAGCAAGGAGGTATGGCTGTGCTGGCCCTACAACGACCAAGGAGAATAGAGATGGGTGAAGCCACCCCAAACAACGGCCAAAGAGGGGGGGGCAGAGAAAGGGTAAATCCGACCCACATGAGCAGTCCACACCAAAAGTTCTAGCAATGAATTTGTGAACGGTATAAGCACCTGTAAGTAACATGCACATACATACAGACATTTATAAAACCCCATAACTACTCCAAAGAGTGTGCCTGAACCCATCTCAATCAATAGGTGCTCAACATAGAAGCTGGAACAGTTCCAAATTGGAGGATCCAAAAAGTAAGAAACTTACTATTGGTATGTCTAATCTATAAGTAAAGACAATGGAATGTCGTGTGTAGCTCTATCTGAGTTTTTTCATCAGAAATTTTGATGAATTCCATCGGAATTTAGATATAGAACATGTTCTATATTTTTCCGTCTGAATTCCGATGTGATTTGGCCGGGCAAAAGCCTGATCGTGTGTACGCGGCAATATATGTGTGTTTTCTCTCTACAATGCTTAAATTTAGAGCAGAGGGAATGAAAAAAAAAAAAAAGGGTGTGTATATATATATATATATAAATATATCTGCTTACTTAGAGATTGATGTTGCGGGGGAACAATGTCCACTGAAAAAGGGGCCTGGGGGATCGCCTTTATTGTATATGTCTATAACTTTAAATGGCAAAGTAGACCTTTTAGGTATACTTTAACTTTATCCTAATGTTACAATGATTCAGCAAAGACTGGAAGACCTTAAAGGGATCTCAACACATTTCATGAACAGTTTGCTTCTTTGGAAAAGACACCAGAAATGTATATTTAATGTCTCTCTGGTCCAAAACACAGTCACGGCATGGCTTTCCAAGGACGGTACACTGTCCATTCAGAGTGCAGTGTGCATGCATCGGTGACAACGCTGGTGCTGCTAAAGTAAATATTTTCTTAACCGTGCCCATTTAGGAGATATTTAATGTACCTACAGGTAAGCCTTTTAATAGGCTTACCTGTAGGTAAAAATCAAGAAAAAGAACAAGGAGGTGTTATAAAGGCTGAAACCACAATTATGTTAGGTTCACACAATGCGGTTTTTTTTGTGTGTGCATCTTGAGTTTTTCAGAAACGCACTGCAGTCCATTTAACATTGTTTCCTATGGTACCTGTTCACCACATCCTTCACAACTAATGTGGGTTGACCGCTGAATGTAAAAAATAAAAGAATTGCCGTAAATAAAAAAAATTGGGGCCTGGAGTTTTTTGTTTTTTTTTAAATGGTGTGAAGTCATCGCCCCCCAAACCCCCCCCCCAAAAATCTATACCAGACTATTATCCGACCATGTAGCCTGGCAGGTGAGGAATGGGAGGGGACGAGCACCAGCTCCTTAAGGCTCCATTCAGACCTAGGCGTTTTGTCGCCCGACGCTGCAGCAGCCTGCGATACGCTGGAGGGGCAAATTTACATTGTCGGCTATGGAGATGGTTCACATCTCTACGCCGTACGCCTGAAACAAGTCCCGGACCCTTTTTTTCAGGCGTTCGGCTGTAGCCGACAGTGTAAAATTCTGCCCTCCAGCAAAAAAACAATAGGCGTTTTGTCGCCTATTGCATGTCGCCCGAATACGCCGCTGCCGCCGATGCCTAGGTCTGAATGGAGCCTAACAACTAGCTGTTCACGGTTTGTTATGGGGGGAAAAAAAAGCATCAAAGTTGTGTGTTCTAAAACACGCGGGAAAATTGCATCAACCGCATAGATGTGAACCTAGCCTTACGCAAGTAGTTGTCAGTCAAACTATTACAGCACTGAAAAGAATAGCTGGCCGAGTGTTTTAATTTGTAGTGAATGGAATGAAAGCATATCTACAGACTTCAGACAGATCATAGTTATAAGATGAACAATAGCCAGGGTTTGCAGGTAATTTCCTAAACAGAATCCCAGAGATTTGTAATCACACTGTTTATATTGAAAGCGTTGGCCTTTGGCTCAGCTGCAGGACATGGAACATGGATATGTAATAGTCTGTGTTCCTGTCTTCATCTGGCCATAGATTCATTGAAATAATAGACGGAAAGCAGTTAACTAAAAACAAAAGCTGTTGGTCTGTGTCCAGGAACAGCGTCAGTCCCCAGGCACCCGCACACCTGCACCAGGCACAGATCTACTCTCACTATTACAGTTTTGGCTTTATTCCACCCCAGCCTGATAATGTTTAATATATATATATATATTCCTGCATAAAACCATAACTGCGGCAACAAAGCACTCACCTTGAATCGAGTCCAGCATATTTATATTGATTTTTTTTATTTGTAGGCTTGGAGTGACTTGCGCTATTACTCTTCTACCCCACTATAGAATGTTTACAGGGGTGTCTGGAAAGAAAAAATTGCATTAAAAAAAAAGTTTTATAAAAATGAATTGTTTTATATTGAGGATGGTTCTATGTCTGGAACTTGGGGGACCAAAATGTGCCTGTATAAAAACACTAGAAGTTAAAAATTTGCAATTCGAATTTTCAGTCTCTTATTTACTCCAAATGTCCTTCAAGTTCGATCATCAGCTGTCCCGCTGGTACAAGTTTATTTTTATTGTTTGATAACTTCTTCTTCATTCTCAGGTCTATTTGCATTCAGACTTGTGCTGACCTTTACCTAGGAAAGCTTTCCAGAGGTAGTTTCAGAGGAGGATGATCCTTAGGCTTGCTCAGTTGTGGCCTTTAAAGGTGAGCACAAAGGGCCAGATTCTCAGAGGCGCTACGCCTGCGTAAATGTATATGCGCGGCGTAATAGTAAATGTTCGCCTGCGTATCGATACGCGGTAAACACAGAACCACATACCAAATTCCGTCTCTGCGGCGAAAATGCATTAAGCTAGCGCGGCGTAGGCGCATAGTTACGCATGAAAAATATTCATTTCCCATTGAATTAGCATGCAAATATGCAAATGAGGGAGATGCGCGTATTCCCGAAACTACGCGCGTCCGGCGTTGGCTACTCGTGGTGCGCGTAACTCGAAAGCCTTGAGTAAACATACCCCTCATAAAAGCACGGGTAACTTTGCTCAAGGCCGTGTGCAAGTCAGCTGGAGAGCAACTACAGCAGCACCGTAACGGACTAGCTGAGCAATCACACTTACTGGACAACACATTCGTATGCCAATGATGCCAGGGCCAGCCATGGTCTTATCACTACTAAGGTATGCAGAGGAAGAGGCACATAGAAGGAGGAGTAGGAGGAGGGGGGCACGTGAGAGGATCTACCGAGCGCGCATGAGGCTCTTTGGCATGGGTGATGAGGAGGTGTATCGCATCTTCAGATTCAGCCCTGCTGCCATCCTGGAAATAACCACATCCCTGCAGGATGACATCACCAGCCAGACATACCGCTCACGTGCACTGCAGCCACTGGTGAAGGTACTGGCAACACTGCATTTCCTGGCCAGTGGATCATTCCAGCGTACAAGTGGAGTGGTGGCTGGGATGTCACAAACCAGCATAAGCAGATGTCTGCACCAGGTTGTCCCCGCAATCCTCAGACGCATGTCCAACCAGTTCATCAGACCCACCACTGTGCACCTGCGGCAGAAGGCAATGACAGATTTCTACAGAATTGACGGATTCCCACGCACCATCGGGGCCATTGATTGCACACATGTGGCACTCCAGCCCCCCAGTGCCACAGAGCACATATACCGCAATCGGAAGCATTGGCATTCCATCAACGTACAGGTGATAGCCGATGCCAAATACCTCATATGGCACGTCCGTGCCAAAGACCCCGGGTCCAGCCATGACAGCTACATCTACCGTCAAAGCAACATCCCAGAAGATTTTGAGCAGGACATGTATGGGGACAGCTGGCTGGTTGGTGAGTGACATGGGTGGCAGCCATGACTATCCCCTCCCATGATGCACAACAGAAGTGGCACATGCATGACTACCATCCTCCTGTATTTTCCCTTACAGGTGACTCTGCATATACACTGGGACCCCATCTCATGACTCCTTTCCGGAACCCCCAAACCAGAGGAGAGAGAAGATACAATGAAGCACACATCAAAACCCGTGGAGTGGTGGAGCGCACATTTGGCCTCCTGAAGTCCCGTTTCCGATGCCTGGATAAGTCTGGGGGGGCCCTATTGTATTCCCCCAACTTTGTGGGTCAGATCATTGGTGCATGTTGTATTCTGCACAACTTTGCCATGCGAAAGGGCCTGCACATTGCCCTACGTGATGACCTGACCCCCCAACCACACAGCCCCCCCCCGCCAGAGGAGACCCCGTCAGCTGATGGAAGAGCAGTCAGGAGGGTCCTCGTGTTACGAATCTTTGACCGTTAAACACACACATACAGCATGGCACACAGACAATGCACGCGTGTACACCACTGATGTCCCTAGATCACACACACCACATGCACATCGCATTGGATTAGCCCAAGTCCAGCATGTAGGAGTTGGGAGCAGCAACGCCACGTCAAGGCCCCAATGATGTTGCTGTCCATTCATACACCTTTCACACATCATTCATACAGCCGTGGGGTTAACTTCACCTCCACGGCCGAGGGTGACACCCCTTACTGTCAGGAGTGCCACCCTCTCACATTCACACACCATTCACACTGCACCGTGTGCAGTATTAAAAAATAAATAAAAAAAGCTCTTATCCAGAGCACAAAAATAAATAAAAAAAGCTCTTATCCAGAGCATAACAAATAACAAAAAAAGCTCTTATCCAGAGCATAATAATAAAGAAAAATAAAATTAATGGGCCTGGCGGGGGCTCTGCCTGGTGCCACGGGTCCTGCCCCTCACTTGCCTGGGGGCAGCCACAGATGGGGGGGGGCAGCAGGTTGAGGAGGAGCATCCCCACGTCCCTCCCTGGCTGCCTGCATGCCCTCCAGGGCAACCGCTATGCGGGTCTGCACAGCAGTCTGCGCCTCGACAGCAAGGCGCAGGGCACGAACCTCCCCCACAAGTTCCGAGGTGTTTTCCTGCAGCTCCCCCAAGCTGGTCAGCGTTGCTGCGCTGTTAACAGCAACATCCTGGATGGCATCAGTAATATTGTCCGAGGATGCCAGGCTGTCGGCCAGGCGCCTCATCTCCTCCACGACCTCGGCCAGGTGCTGATTCTGCTGGTCCTGCTGTCTGACCAGCTCTTCCGGCAGGACCTTATGAACACCCCTGGTCTTGCACGTCGCCTTGCGGGGAGTGGCAGGGGTCCGGGCATAAGGGGAGGATGTTGAGGGGCCGGAGATGAGGGGGGGGGAAAGAGAGGGACTGGAGAGGTTGGAGGGGGACGCTACAGGTAGAGGAATAGCCTGGGCTGGTCCGGCCAACCCACCATCCTCCTCCACAACAACATAGAGGGCCTGGTCATGGACTACCACACCCTCCTCAACCACCTCCTCCGTTGAGGTGTGCCCACTTCCCTCCAAGTCCTGTTCCAGGGGGGCAGCCAGAGGGACTGAATCTTCAGGGGATGGATCCTGATGGGCCCTGGCATCAACAGATGGCCCCGCTCCCTCCTGCACATCTGTGGATGACACAAAAGATGCCCATGTTGGTGGAGCCACACACTTGGCACATGTTCCCTTCCACCCCCATACATGTACACAACAGATAGAATATAAAACACACTTACCTGTCCTCACGGCTGGCTTCTGGGACTCATAGCCCCCAACTCCCTCTACCTGCTCCGTCTGTAGGCAGCGGGCAACCACCTTCTCCTCCTCAGTCAGGCGGACAGGGCAGGGTGGGCCCCCTCCAGTGCCCTTGGCATGCCGAGCTATGGCAGCCAGCTTGCCCTTCACATGACGCCGCAGGTCATTCATTTTCTTCTGAATGTCCTGCGGTGTCCGGACCTCATGAGAGAGGGCATTGACCTGGCACGCGACCCTCATTAAAATCTGATCCCTCCGGGACTTGCTGGTCCGGGCACTGTCAGCACCATGGAGCCGCGAATCAAACTTCTCCATGGCCCTGACGACAAGGGCCCTCTCCTCTGGGGAGAAATTCTTCTTCCTCCTCTCCTTAACCACGGTTGTCATCCTGTCCAGCACAAACTTTGGCCGTCACTATCCAAAAAATGGGAGACGTTTGCGCTGCACGGGCGCATGTGTGGGCGCATTATATACCCTGCGCCGGCGCATCGTAGGGAGGCTTTGCGCATGCGCAGAAGGCATCCACGTCACGGCGCGGGTCAACCACGTCATGGCGCGGGTCATCCATGTCACGGCGCATGCTCCGTTCGTCCCGGCCTGCATTTGCATGGGGTCACGCTTCATTATAATGCAACACGCCCACTTCCCTCCTACTTTGGAGTTGCGCCGGATTACGCCCATGATTTTACGCGACGCAGGCGCATCTTGGAGCGCATTTACTTAGGGAATACGGTACTTGCCACTCCGTGTTACGTCGGCGTAGTGCATCTGAGATGCGCAACGCCTGCATAATTAGGCGCGCATCTACGAGAATCTGGCCCAAAGCCTGTACATCTCCAGCATCCCTCTATGTAACTTTGGGAAAGATTTCATTATTATATCCTCCCAGAGGAGATTTGAATTTTGCATTTTTCTATTAGACTTTATAGAATAGGCAGGTTTTTTTTTCTTAGAGAACAGGTGCAGGTACCCCCATTTCAGGGTCACCTTTATCTCCACCCCCTACCTACCTCTGAGCACATCCCTTGGTTCCATCCCTACCCACCTTCCAGTACTGCCCCTTTTAGAGAATACAGAACCAAGTATCATTTTGTGGTGCTAAGTGATATGTATGGAACTTGATGATAACAGAAAAAGCTTGTTATGCTTTGTTCGCATGTGAGTATCTATTTGTCTATGTGGATTCAATAAAAATTATCTATGTTTTATGCAGTGTGGTTAGGGTGACCGTTCCAGTGGAATACAGTTATTTGTTGGGTTTGAAATTTAGTTTAGGTCAGTTTTTATTTAGAACAGGGCTGCCCTGCATTTGACTTAGTCAGGGCTGTCCTAATGCATGGGCACCCTTGGGCACTGCCTAGGGACCCCATGATAATCTTGCATTACATTATACTTGCCAACTGTACTGGGTCTGCTAGTCAAGTCTTTTTTATTAAGCTTTTCCAAGATGGCCATCATCCTGGAACCTGTACTCTGCCCTCCTGATCCCAGTATCTTGCCCTCCTGATCCCCACCATACTTTTTTCCTTCTTTCTTTCCTATGTACTGTGCCCTTTGTGTTGATTTAGTCTTCAATTTATGGCATGTTTTCTTATTGTTTAAAATGTGATTGAAAGTGCTTATAATATAAGTTCTTGCTGGCAGCCAGAGGAGACATTCCCCCCCCCCCCTTCCGCCGCCCTTTGGTGCTTTTCTGGGCTCGTCCGTTCGATCAGCAACCCGGAGAACGAATCCGCTGCCGATGATCATAGAGATTTCCAGTGACCAGATGGTCCCCAGTCATCTCTATGACTGTCAGAGGCCTGGGCGTGATGTTATGACGTCATTTTTGGGCCGCAGAAGTAAACAAAGCCCAGATCTCTGTCTGGAGGAGAGATGTTTACATTCCTTGTGATGGGAATAAAATTGATCAAAAAAAATGCAAGTGTAAAAATAAAAAAAATGAAAGTAAAATAAACAATATATATTTTTTTTTTAAAGAGCCCCCTGTCCTTGTGTGCTGACGCACAGAAGCACCCACATAAGTAAACGCTGTTCAAATCACACATGTGAGGAATCGTTGCGTGCTCGTGAGCAAGAGCAACAATTCTAGCACTGGATCTCCTTTAACTCTAAACGGAAATACTGTGTGACATAAAAAGTTGCAATCGCCGCCATTTTCTTTCCCCAGGGCTTCTGCTGAAAAAAAACCCATCTATAATGTTTGGGGGTTCTGAGTAATTTTCGAGCCCAAAAAATGATTTTTACATGTAGGAGAGGAGTGTCAGAATAGGCCAGGCATAGAAGTGGTTAACCACTTATGGACCGCCCGTCGTCGTTATACGTTGGTACTTTGCAGTTAAATGCTAAGGTTATGGCAGCAGATGGCTGCCATAACCCCAGTATTTTCCTAAATGGCGGGCGGTCCGCTTTGTGTTAAAAGTAATCTCCATTGTGGATTCGCTGCGAGATCACTTTTTGGTGGCGGGAGAGGTGCCCCCCTCCCGCTGCGTTGTGGTGGTCTACTCCGCTTACCGGAACCATTGGTAGCGGCGGAGATGATCCTTTCCCCTCAGAGGCACTAAGTCAAGTGAGGGAATGATATCCCCCACT
The DNA here is from genome assembly GCA_029574335.1 of Rana kukunoris. NCBI lineage: Eukaryota > Metazoa > Chordata > Amphibia > Anura > Ranidae > Rana > Rana kukunoris. Next base: position 63,242,008 of record CM056053.1, on the reverse strand, counting down.
CGACTCAATGATGTTGGATGACAGAAGCCAACGTCCCTTCGGCCCAACGGCCTTAGGCCGGATTCACACCTATGCAAATTGGTTGCGGCTTAAACCGCATCTAATACGCAGAACATTTCTAAATACATTGTTTTCAATGAGACTGGTTCACATATGTGTGATGCATTCGCACTGCGCATTGCAGAAAAAACGTGTGTGGATTTTATGCCTTGCGGTGCGGCTCAGGTGCGAATTCAGGCCCATTATTTTCTATGGGTACGCAGCTGATTCGCAGATGTGTTCATTTCTCTTTAGGAATTTCTCTCATTCAGCTCAATACACTTCTCCCCCACTCTCCTCTCACCTGTAACTTCTCCTAGGTCTCCAAATTGGCAGCTAAAACGCAATGGATCTGCTGAACACTTCTGTAATCTCCCTGCAGAGATAGGAGAGCTGAAATTTGCACCACACAAGTGTGTTTCCGGCCTTAAAGGGACAAAAATCCTTTCTTTTTTTTTTTTGCATTTAAGTGTAAATGTGAGATCTGAGGTCTTTTTGACCCCAGATCTCACATTAGAGGTCCAGTCATGCTTTTTTTCTATTACAAGGGAAGTTTCCATTCTACATAGGAATAAAAGTGATCCAAATTTTTTTGGGGAAAAAAAATGTAAAGCCCCCCGTCCAGCTGTGCTCGTGCACAGAAGCGAACGCATATGTAAGTCGCGCCCGCATATGTAAACAATGTTCAAACCACACATGCATGGTATCACCGCGATCATTGGATCAAGAGCAATAATTCTAGCAATAACCCCCTCTGTAACTCAAAACTGGTAACCTGTAGAAATGTTTAAACGTCGCCTATGGAGATTTTTAAGTGTCAACGTTTGTCACTATTCCATGAGCAGGCACAATTTTGACATGTTGGGTAATAATTTACTTGGAGTAACGTTATCCTTCACAATAAAAAAAATTGGGCTAACATTTAATTCGAAAAGAAGTGTATTTTTTCCCAAAAATTTGCGTTTGTAAGATCACTGTGCAAATACGGTCTGACATAAAGTACTACAACGACCGCCATTTTATGAGTATTGCAATGACCGCCATTTTATGAGTATTGCAACGACCGCCATTTTATTAACTAGGGTGTCAGAACAACCAAACATATTATATATATATATATATATATATATATTATACACAGTGCAGAAAATAAGTATTTGAACACCCTGCTATTTTGCAAGTTCTCCCACTTGGAAATCATGGAGGGGTCTGAAATTGTTATCGTAGGTGCATGTCCACTGTGAGAGACATAATCAAAAAAAAAAAATCCAGAAATCACAATGTATGATTTTTTTAACTATTTATTTGTATGATACAGCTGCAAATAAGTATTTGAACACCTGAGAAAATCAATGTTAATATTTGGTACAGTAGCCTTTGTTTGCAATTACAGAGGTCAAACGTTTCTTGTAGTTTTTCACCAGGTTTGCACACACTGGAGGAGGGATTTTGGCCCACTCCTCCACACAGATCTTCTCTAGATCAGTCAGGTTTCTGGGCTGTCGCTGAGAAACAAAGTTTGAGCTCCCTCCAAAGATTCTCTATTGGGTTTAGGTCTGGAGACTGGCTAGGCCACGCCAGAACCTTGATATGCTTCTTACAGAGCCACTCCTTGGTTATCCTGGCTGTGTGCTTCGGGTCATTGTCATGTTGGAAGACCCAGCCTCGACCCATCTTCAAAGCTCTAACTGAGGGAAGGAGGTTGTTGCCCAAAATCTCGCAATACATGGCCCCGGTCATCCTCTTCTTAATACAGTGCAGTCGCCCTGTCCCATGTGCAGAAATACACCCCCAAAGCATGATGCTACCACCCCCATGCTTCACAGTAGGGATGGTGTTCTTGGGATGGTACTCATCATTCTTCTTCCTCCAAACACAGTTAGTGGAATTATGACCAAAAAGTTCTATTTTGGTCTCATCTGACCACATGACTTTCTCCCATGACTCCTCTGGATCATCCAAATGGTCATTGGCAAACTTAAGACGGGCCTTGACATGTGCTGGTTTAAGCAGGGGAACCTTCCGTGCCATGCATGATTTCAAACCATGACGTCTTAGTGTATTACCAACAGTAACCTTGGAAACGGTGGTCCCAGCTCTTTTCAGGTCATTGACCAGCTCCTCCCGTGTAGTCCTGGGCTGATTTCTCACCTTTCTTAGGATCATTGAGACCCCATGAGGTGAGATTTTGCATGGAGCCCCAGTCCGAGGGAGATTGACAGTCATGTTTAGCTTCTTCTATTTTCTAATGATTGCTCCAACAGTGGACCTTTTTTCACCAAGCTGCTTGGCAATTTCCCTGTAGCCCTTTCCAGCCTTGTGGAGGTGTACAATTTTGTCTCTAGTGTCTTTGGACAGCTCTTTGGTCTTGGCCATGTTAGTAGTTGGATTCTTACTGATTGTATGGGGTGGACAGGTGTCTTTATGCAGATAATGACCTCAAACAGGTGCATCTAATTTAGGATAATAAATGGAGTGGAGGTGGACATTTTAAAGGCAGACTAACAGGTCTTTGAGGGTCAGAATTCTAGCTGATAGACAGGTGTTCAAATACTTCTTTGCAGCTGTATCATACAAATAAATAGTTAAAAAAACATAAATTTGTGATTTCTCGATTATTTTTTTTTGGATTATGTCTCTCACAGTGGACATGCACCTACGATGACAATTTCAGACCCCTCCATGATTTCCAAGTGGGAGAACTTGCAAAATAGCAGGGTGTTCAAATACTTATTTTCTGCACTGTATATATATATTTATTATTATATTTTTTTTATTATTATATATTTTTTTCACAGTAATTTTCTAGCAAAACAATGATTTTACTTGTAAACAACATGTTTGAAAAAATAGGTCTGGTGCTTAAGTGGTTAATTCTATCAACCGTTTATACTTTAATTCTTGAGAGTTTGTAAATTTGGGTAAAGGCTGGTAGGGGCCCCAGTGCATTGCTTTTCCCAAGGGCCCTTGATGCAATTAAGAAAGCCCTGCTCACAGAACATATAAACAAAATCTGAGCCCTGATTGGTTAAAAGGGGCAAAAAAAAATTGTTTCCACTTATTCTTCATAAATTGGCCTCATAGACCGCCACACATCAGGAATAGGAAAAGTCAACATCTGTTGCAATTTAGATGAGCAGAAGAATGTGATAAGAGATAAGACGTTGATGTGTAGACCCCAGTGTATCCTAGCTGTGATTGGAAGACAGGCTGGCTCATAGAAGTCAAGTCTTATTAATAGATGACAAGCATCCCCATTGTGCTGTCATAATCCCTATTTTATTATCTCACCCCATGAAGATGCCATTATGAAATCACAGCAGAAGTGGGATAAATGTTTTCCTCCTCTGTATTCTCCAGCTGAAGACTTGAATATGATTTGGTATAAAATGCTCAGTCCTTGTTACAGGTTAGAATAGAAAAGATTCTTGTGAAGGTGTTCTGATCCCTGGGGTCCTGCGCCTGACACTCTGTTAATGTATTTTAGGCTGTACATGCAGCTTGTGACAGCTCTAATCTTCCCTGTCTGATGGAGCTGAACTAACACTGAATAATACAATGATAAGATTATAACTCCAAATTCCCTATTGATGGAGTTATTTTTTTCCGATACTTAGACATGAGAAATGTTCCGAGGCTTCCGCACAATAGATATATTATTTTAGATGCGAGAAAGCATCTTAACGCTAATTGCCGTCCTTATGAGTGTCAGCAGAGTGAATGAATGTATTGTGGAATCAAAACCTCAGAGAACGTCAAATGTCACATAGTTATCAGAAAGGAAAGAATTTATACAATGAAGGATTTTATCAACTTAACCACTTCAGCACCGGAAGGCCCTTTCCTGATCAGGCCATTTTTTGCATTACGGCACTGTGTTACTTTAAAGGGGTTGTAAAGGTAAAAAAAAAATCCTAAATAGCTTCCTTTGCCTTAGTGCAGTCCTCCACTTACCTCATCCTTGCATTTTGCTTTTTTATTTTTTCTGAGAACTCCTCACTTCCTGTTCTTCTGTCTGTAACTCCACACAGTAATGTGAGGCTTTCTCCCTGGTGTGGAGTGTTGTGCTCGCCCCCTCCCTTGAGGGGGAAGGGGGCGAGCAGGAGAGTCAGGACACCCACTAACACACAGCTCCTTTCTCTATCTGCAACGTAGAGAGTGCCCTGACTTTCCTGCTCTCCCCTTCAAGCGAGGGGGCGAGCACGACACTCCACACCAGGGAGAAAGCCTTGCATTACGATGTGGAGTTACAGACAGAAGAACAGGAAGTGAGGATTTCTCAGAAGAAATAAGAAAATTTAAAAGCAAAATGGAAGGATGAGGTAAGTGAAGGAGGACTGCACTAAGGTAAAGAAAGCTATTTAGGAAAAAACATGTTTTCCTTTACAACCCCTTTAGCTGACAATTGTCATGCGATATTGTACCCAAACAAAATTGACGTCCTTTTTTCCCCCCACAAAAAGAGCTTTATTTTGGTGGTATTTGATCACTTCTGCGGTTTTTACATTTTAATCGAAAAAACATCGTCACTTTTGAAAAAAATAAAACAATACTTTTTACTTTCTGCTATAAAACATATGCAATAAAAAAAAATTAAGAAATCAAATTACTTAATCAACTTGGGCCAAACTGTATTCTGTTACATATTTTTGGTAAAAAAAAATCCCGTTAAGCGTATATTGATTGGTTTGCTCAAAAGTCATAGCGTCTACAAACTATGGGATATTGTTTTTCTTTTTTTTTCTTTTTTTTTTTTTTTTTTTTTTTTTTTTTTGACTAGTAATGGCGGCGATCAGCAACTTATGGTGGGACTGTTGCGGCGGACAAGGCAGACACCTAACTTACACTTTTGAAATATGCACTGTCACTGTGCTAATGACACAGGGGTTAACATCAGGGACGATCAAAGAGTTAAATGTATGCCTAAGTTGTGCTTAGTAACTGTGGGGGATGCGTTGACTAGGGGAAGGCAAAGTTCTGCTTAGCAGAAACACAGGATTGGTCCCGTCCCCTCTGGCAGAAAAGCTGTCAGATTGCAATTCTGCCTGTGTCCCGAAACGACCGGCGGTCCCTGTGGACATCGAGTCTGCCAGACCTGCTGATTGGCTCCTGCTGTATTCAATTACAGCAAAAGCAGGTGGCTGACGGCGCACGTGCGCACCGCAGACCCGCAAGTGTCATTTGACGTACCTACCGCAGTAAATGCACATGGAGCGGTCCGCAAGAGGTTAAAGAGTATGTAAACACAACATTTCCTATTACTGATATGTGCTTTCTGCACCATGTACTTGTATGAGAGAGTATCCTGTTCTCTTTTTATTGCTTCCTTTGTGTAAAATCCCTGGTGTTCCTGCCAGTCCCTCTGCTTGCTGGAAACTCAGTGTGCTCTCCTCCAATGATCAGACTTGTCCTGACAAGACCCTCCCCTGCACAACCTTTCACTGGGAAGATAAGTGTGCTGCTGTTTCTCCTCCCCCAGCTCTTATGCAGCTGAGAACATTGAGAATTTAATCACTTATAAAAAAGGGGAAAATATGTATTGATGTAGCACCCTGGTGTTTAGGCAGGCTTGCTAACAAATTTTGTTTGCCGGTTGGTACTTGTCCTGACGAATTGTTAGGAGATCCACTGATTTCCCCCTAATTCTGTAATCGCTGCACTTCTCTCTTCTGTCATTAGGTGGCATTGTAGCTAGTGACCTTAGGTAAGACAAAAGTATAGCAAGGACAGATCATGAATGGATGGTGTGTCTGAGCCAATAGGCAAGGATTTCTTTAAGTCCCTTGGCCTGCTGGGAGAGCCTATTTATTTGGTTGGAGTCAGGTGAACGGTGTTCTGTGCCACCTTAAAGGGCTGTCTTGGTGGACATGTGTTATGTTGCCCCGGGTTGCTAGGCCAGAAGCCTGTGGTCTATCCTGGGATACCTGGCTGCTAGACTGCCTGAGGCCTATCCAGGAGCAGGAGAAGCAGCCTAGGGTTGGGACTGAAAGATTGGAGTCCAACCAAGTTGAGAAGGTTCAGCTGGACGGGGAACTAGTTCTAGTTGGTGGTAGAGGGGAAGCTGTCGCCACTGAGGGACCATCCACCTTGTTACAGAAGAATACTGTAAATGAGCTGAAGCAAGTACCTGAGCAGTCTTCTCACCAGCCGGGGACGGTGAAGAAGAGGGAAAGCATCAGCAAGTGCCAAGCCAGGAACCCAGCAGGACAGCAGGGTAACGCTTGAGTATACAGTGGGATAAGTAAGACTGTTCTGTGTTACCAAGAGTTATGTACAACTACCGTTAGTGACTGTTACAAGATTAGTTGCCATAGGAGACAGCTGTCCTACCTATACAGAAGTGTTATCCGGCTGCAGGCCTTTCACTGTATATCTGTCTACCTATAGAAGTCTCAGAGTCTGTCAATTACTATTACATCTACTCAAGGGTGTCCTAGCCCTAACCCTCTTTTCCACAATTCTGTTAAGAGACAATAAATCTCTCTTGTTCGCATCCAAAAGTGACTGGCGCCCATCATTTCTTCTTACACCCACAATGCCTGGTAACCCACTGCACATGGAAGAATGTCAGCTCTCCCTAACCCTCAAGGTCACCATTAGGCCTCTGGGGCCCCCGGGAGCCTTGCTACGTGTATATTAATTGATTTGTCTTTTGTCTATTGTTTTTACTGGTAACCTGCGATTTTTAGTGGAACTGCAACATTGCAGCAGACAAATCTGACTTTAAGTAACACTTTTTGGGGACCAGTGATGCCAATACAGTGAACAGTGCTATAAAAATGCACTGATCCCTGTATAAATGACACTGGCAGGGAAGGGGTTAACTACAGGGGCGATCAAGGGGTTAAATGTGTTCCCTGAGAGGTGTTTTCTAACTGTGCGGGGGAGTGGATTTACTGAAGGAAAAGGGAGATTGTGATTCAGCAATGATTAAGTACTTTGTGTGAAACGCATCTGCTGTTCAGTGAGGATTTCTCATGTGTCATGTTTTTTAAACCTTTGACTCTACAATAAGCCAACAAATTTTTCTTCATCTCTGGATGTGCCGCTTTTTCTCTTTGTTTCAAAGATCATGATTAGCTGAAACAAGATCTCTCTCTTTTCCTCCCTGACAGATCAGCGGTGTGCTTTGATTACATCGGCACACCGATGTTCCGTCTCTCCTGTGAAAGGTCGGCGGGTCCCACCGGCAGACCCACCGATTGTCTCCCACTGTGTCCAATCACAGTGGGAACAGCGCATACCCCCTAAACCGCATGCATGAAATCACGTAAAATCACAGGTACGTGATATTGCACACCAGGGCTGCCCTGCCACAGTAAATGTACGTGGGGCGGTCTTAAAGCAGTAAAATTTGGAGTCTGCATTCGTGTTCTTTTTTTCCTGGCTTTTTTGCCTTTAAATTCACCTGTGGAATGATAATCTTCTAGGCTCTGTTTCTGGAGTCTGGACCATACCTAAAAAAACTTACATAAATGCTTTTGATGCCTCGCATTCACCTATAAAGCCTGCAGCTCACACTGGGACTTTATGTAAACCGATTGTGCAATGTGTCACGAAAAGTACAAGAGATGAAACCTGTTAGTACATGTCCAACATCACAGGCTTCACAAAGACAAAAATATCTCTGCACAGGTAAACAATTTGCATTGTACAATTCCCATGAAGGTCACACCAAGTGATTTCATTATGTGTGCCAGGGATGTTGTGTATGTGCTGAAATTATATTTTATTAAATATGTCTCAAAAAAAAAAAGCTCTCCTTAAAAAAGACCGGTTTATCCTCCCAGTTAACTCTAATAAGCTTTAAAACCCAGTAATCACCCCCCCATCTCTATCTGTTAATTGTTTGACCGACCACCATCCTTCCTGCTACTTAAAGCGGAGCTCCACCCTAAAGTGGAACTCCCGCTGATCGGAATCCTCCCCACCTCCGGTTTCACATTTGACACCTTTCAGGGGGGAGGGGGGTGCAGATACCTGGATACAGGTATTTGCACCCACTCCTGGCCACACAGTCTCAGGTAAACTGCGGGCATGACGTCACCGCTCATCGTCGTCCCCCCCGTTGTGTTCTGGGAACACTCGGCTACCAGAAACCAGCGGGAGCCAATCGGCAGGCGTAGCACGACTCGCGCATTTGCCATAGGGAACCGGGCAGTGAAGCCGGAGCGCTTCCCTTCCTGGTTCCTTCACCGAGAATGGCGGGGGGGCAGCAGAGTGATGAGCGATAGCTCGTCCTCTGCTGCCGAAGGCGCTGGACTCCAGGACAGGTAAGTGTGCTAATATTAAAAGTCAGCAGGTGCAGTATTTGTAGCTGCTGGCTTTTAATTTATATTTTTTTTCAGCAGACATCCGTTTTAAAGCGTTACTAAACCCACAACAGTAAAATCTGTATATGCAGTAAAGCATGCTTATTGTACTCACTGTGGAACCATAAGTGGTTAATCCTCTGCATTGTGTAAAAAGACCGTTTTGATCCTGTCTTCTCTGCCCTAGGGGGCACTCTGCACATGCTCAGTTTCGTGTGTATTGCCAAGAGAGTTTCGGCACAGGGCCGTCCAGGCAAAGGGTCAGAGATCCTGCGGCCTTATAGGACAGTCAGAGCAGAATGAAAACTCCTCCTTCTTCAAGCTTTAACAAGTCACTGATAGAAGTTACAAAATTGCTATATACTGCTGATAACGGTATTTAGCAGTTTATATTTACTAAATCTATTGCATTCCCATATTATGTGTACTGTGGGGGACCAGATATAGTGAATGCAGGGTCCTGGGTTTAGTAACACTTTAATACGACTAATTTCTAGACCCGGCACTATTAGTTTATTTTCAAACTATATTAACAAATTGTACATTATCATGTACATTGTCATTCTCAATTTTTTAATTGAGCAAATGTTTCTACCACTATCATTATTAAATGCATTTTCACATTAAAAATAAATTAAAGTACGTAAAACTAAAAATAAATGAAAAAAAGACCTACCAAGGGTACCATTGCTGAGCTGTATCTAAAAAGTTCTCTGGCTGTCATACTGATCCTCTGACTTCAATGCTTTTTGAGCCAGTTACCCGACAAGCATGTTCTTGCTTTCACATTGTGCCGTCAGAGACAGACAGGCAACAAGCATCTTTAGAAGGAGGTCAGCAATGGAAGACTATATTTCCACACAAGCTTCTGCCATATGGAATGTACCGTGCCTTTTATATACTGTATTTTCTCTTTTATGTTTCAATTTATTGCTTCCCCATTATTTTTTTTCTATATATTTTATATTTTTTAAACAAACTAAACATACACAGTTACATGTAAAATGTACATGCTCTATTCACATACGAAACCCTATTAAAAAAAAAAAAAAGAAATCGCCTCTTTCTCTTATCTTTTTGTACATTAGTGACCTAGGCCATAAGACATTCATTGCAACTTAGTCATTCTTGCTACTACTCATCAACATGGTTAATAGTGGTCAAGGAAACATTAACACTTGATCATATTTTGCATCGTCAAAGAAGTAGGCACCCAACCAGGGGCAGAGATCCAAGGTTCCCAAATGTATCTAGAGTATCCCTGTGCTGGTATATCAAATGCTCCTTAATGGTCATATTGACATGGGCTTGCCAGTCCTCTAATGAAGGTGGATATGGAGATGCTCACTTCAATGCAACTATTTTTCGAGCATTAAACAGAAGCCTGAATGTTGGCACCCTTTTCTCTCTAGGATACTATTTCTCATTTAACATTCCCTAAGATACACACTTAGGGGGTTGAGAACAACCTGCATTAGATAAGTTCCATCAATAGTATCTATAGTAGACTGCCAGTACCTAAATAATTTTGGGCACCGCCAAACCATGTGTATAAAATAGGCCGGGTGCCCTTGACATCTCATGCAAATATGGCTTTCCCTCCGACACTATTTAAATTATTTTAGTGAAGCATAATATGTTCTAGAGATTACAAAAAGCTGGTAACGGCTTTTTGGGAGATAAAGATATCGTTTCAACCTGTACCAGGATATGCTGCCAAGACTCTCCCTGCAGTGGTCCCTGTCCTTTTCCAATCCTTTTGTACTAGAGGTGGCAAAGGCTTCTAGATGACTTCCCCAAAGTGTGTCATAAATCTTTGTTCTTTGTTTATCTTTAATCTGAATGCAAGCCCTAGGTGCGGAACATAACAATTTAACCCATCTTAGAAAAATGTCTCCCAAAACCAGCAAAGATAGAGCCACTCTACACTGTTAAATGCCTTAGCAGCATTTCACAAGATAATGGCCTGGCTTCCCATATTATGCTTAATAAAATGGTTGTAAACCACAGCCATGGAATCTGAGAAAAGCACATATATCTGCAGTGTTTACTTATCTCTCTACAAAGCTCTAAAGCCTCATACACACGTACGGGGGGGGGGGGGGGGGGTTGAGAGCTCAGAACAGAGCTTGTCCATTCACAACACAGTTCTTCTGCTGTGTGAAGGAGATGTGTTCCTTTCCTCCAATCACCTCTCACACACTGTAAGTGTATTCTCTCCACCTCCCCTCCTATGTGCTGCTGACAGATGAAGAAAGATGTTTTACACCATCTGCACTTTTGAGAGGATATAAAGGAAAATAAATTTGCGCATACCCAGTAACAACCTAACAGGTGACAGCTGCGACTCAAAAATGTTATACAACATAAAACAATAATATAGAGAGAGTAGGAATTGCGCTAATCGTGAATGTATGTCCAATGAAGGGCACAGTGCATGCTGTGATTATTATAAACAAATTAAATGTGTATCATGTGAACACATAAAATTATAATAAATATCACACAGATGTGGATACAATTATGGATCCACCAACAAAAATTAAATAACAATGTAAAAGAAAAACACCACACTATATGTGTAGTTTCAGTGAAAAACGTTGGACTAATAAAGCCACACAAGTGGTAAATGAATAGATTGAATCAAATTAGACTCCACCTGATGGACATGAGGAAGCCAATGCAAAGTCTATGATGTGTTGAAAAATAGTCAATGTGGTGAAAAACTCAGATGAATAAAAATATAATGTCTCCACCTTGATACCAGATATGTAAACAGAAGAGGAAGGAAGTCTCAAGCTGATATAGATGTATCAATCTCCTGAGTGTCGATCACAAATGGACTTGCACAGATTTGAAACTGCAGAATCTCGGCGCCATAAAAACAAAGACAAAAAAAGACAAAAAACTTGCATAGTGTAAAACCTTTTGGATGACTGAGATAACTACACCCGTGTGGGACAGTCTTGCGACCGGGGGAGGGAATAGTGCGGACCCACCACCTCTGCACACACTGACCCTTACCAGATCTGGACCCCACAGGGTAGATATAGGCACTCAGAGGAAAAGGATCGTAGTTCAGCAGCCATGGGACATCAACCGATGACAGTGTTGGTGATAACATGCAACAACATAAAACCGCACATAGTGTAAAATCCAATAGTATTTAATATATAAAAAATTAAAGGCTGCACTTACAAAGATAGAAATCAATAGGGCATTTTAAAAGCAAGGTGCCGGCCGGCTGGATGGTACGCGTGCGTCCTTCCGTCTGGATGCGGTGACGTGGGAACGTTCCCACGTCACCGCATCCAGACGGAAGGACGCACGCGTACCATCCAGCCGGCCGGCACATTGCTTTTAAAATGCCCTATTGATTTCTATCTTTGTAAGTGCAACCTTTAATTTTTTATATATTAAATACTATTGGATTTTACACTATGTGCGGTTTTATGTTGTTGCATGTTATCACCAACACTGTCATCGGTTGATGTCCCATGGCTGCTGAACTACGATCCTTTTCCTCTGAGTGCCTATATCTACCCTGTGGGGTCCAGATCTGGTAAGGGTCAGTGTGTGCAGAGGTGGTGGGTCCGCACTATTCCCTCCCCCGGTCGCAAGACTGTCCCACACGGGTGTAGTTATCTCAGTCATCCAAAAGGTTTTACACTATGCAAGTTTTTTGTCTTTTTTTGTCTTTGTTTTTATGGCGCCGAGATTCTGCAGTTTCAAATCTGTGCAAGTCCATTTGTGATCGACACTCAGGAGATTGATACATCTATATCAGCTTGAGACTTCCTTCCTCTTCTGTTTACATATCTGGTATCAAGGTGGAGACATTATATTTTTATTTTTATTCATCTGAGTTTTTCACCACATTGACTATTTTTCAACACATCATAGACTTTGCATTGGCTTCCTCATGTCCATCAGGTGGAGTCTAATTTGATTCAATCTATTCATTTACCACTTGTGTGGCTTTATTAGTCCAACGTTTTTCACTGAAACTACACATATAGTGTGGTGTTTTTCTTTTACATTGTTATTTAATTTTTGTTGGTGGATCCATAATTGTATCCACATCTGTGTGATATTTATTATAATTTTATGTGTTCACATGATACACATTTAATTCGTTTATAATAATCACAGCATGCACTGTGCCCTTCATTGGACATACATTCACGATTAGCGCGATTCCTACTCTCTCTATACTTTTGAGAGGATGCAGAGTGGAGAAGACTGTAGATGCACAAGTAAAACCTATGTAGGAGGATTTGTTTAATCTCTGTGTATTATCCGAGGCCTGAATAAGCACTGATCCAGTCCCCTTGTTTTTTTGCTGCTGTGACCTTATGTTGTACCTGCTGTTTGTTTAATTAAGACCACCTTACCGGGTTTTGGAGTGCGGCTATCCATTCATCTACTTTCAAACTTGCTCAGTGCACCGCCAGCACCCTCGGTATCCTGAATCAACCTGTGATCACACAGTAGTCCCACCTGGAGCGGTGACTCCCTTCTCTCTATTATCCGAGGCTGTTCACTTTACTGGGTATAGGTGAGGGTTTACAGCCACTTTATTGAAAAGTCAATGTAAATTAGTTACTGTCGACACACCAGCGGTGATCAGTCCTGTTTGGTCGGGATGTACTAGGGTCCATATGACTTTCTGTAGTCTGTTTGCTAGAACTTTAACAACTATTTTAACTTCGGATTAAGCAGTGAAATAGGGTGTGTCTGGGCACAGTGAGTTTTTCTCCTCTTTTAACAATTACAAAGTAGCTAAGTGGTTAGCACCTCCACCTAGCAGCACTAAAGCCATCAGTTTGAATACCAACCATGGCATTACCTGCCTGGAGTTTGCATGTTCTCCCTGTGCCTGCATGGGTTTTTTTTCCGGGGATTATGCCATATTGGTATTACTATCTGGACCCACATCCAATATATAAAAATACCTAGAAGCAACATCCAATCACTAACAAGTATGTTTGTGTGTAGATAAATTTACCACTCGCTTACTTCATGTAGGACTGCTTTGAAAAAAAAACAAAAAAACTTTTGCCTTTTGGTGTGCTTACTCTCTCATTATATAGTCCTGGCTAATGACCAGGTAGGCAGTGACACTACAAGTTCCAGCAATACACATGTGGATAATAAACCTTGTATTCCACTCTACAAGTTGGCAGCATTGCTCTTCCCTTTGCCAGGCTCTTACCCGTTTCTGGTGCTACTACATTTTTACAATATTACCACATTTTCTCCCAGTCCTGGCACTGCATAATACTGCACACCTGAGCCCATACGATGTAAATTCTGGTGTGTTTTCCGAACCCAGGTGCCGCATACAATCAGCCATAGATATGAATGACTGTGAGCAGCTGTATGTGGGTATACGCCACTTATATAGCATTTGTATAGCATACGGGCGTATGCACAAAAAAAAAGTACCATCTGAGTGGTATTGTCTGTGGGCGGCTGTACGCAATACCTGGGCAGGGGAGCTACTGGAATTTACATTGCACAGGCTCAGGCACCGTGTCCAAGAAGCCTAATTCTGTCCTGCACATTCAGTCGCAATGGTTTCCAGAACAATGTTCCACTCATTTTCATGTGCCTGCTTGTTGTGCAATGTGTGGAAGGACAGAGCAGAACTTTTCTCTCACTAAGACCATCAGTCTTTATTGCATTGCTATTATTCTAACATCCGGTACAGCATTACAGGAACATGTTCTCACTTGGACAGTGCATAGAGATAGGAGGGCCTCCATCCACTGGGACTTATGGTAAAAAAAAAAAACATCAAGCAAACTGTATATTCGTATATACTGTACATACCCAGTATGAATGTCTGGCCTACCTGTGTCTGCACTTTAGACACACTATAAGGTATTGGAAATAATCTTCACTTAACCACTTGACCACTGGGCACTTAAACACCCTTCCTAACCAGACCATTTTTCAGCTTTCGGTGCTCTCACATTTTGAATGACAATAACTCAGTCATACAACACTATAACCAAATGAAATTTTTGTCCTTTTTTCCCCACAAATAGAGCTTTCTTTTGGTGGTATTTGATCACCTCTGCGGTTTTTCGTTTTTTCGCTATTAATGAAAAAAGAACGAAAATTTTGTAAAAAAATGAATTTTTCTTCATTTATATCATAACATTTTGCAAAAAAATATTTTTTCCTCATAAATTTGGCCTAAAATGTATACTGCTACATATTTTTGGTAAAAAAAAAAAAAAAAATTGGGAGATTATTTAGTCTGGGTGAAAGTTATAGGGTCTACAAGCTATGGTACCAATTTCTGAAAATTGAACAATTTGATCACACCTGAAGTACTGACAGCTTCTCTCATTTCTTGAGACCCTAACAAGCCAGTAAAGTACAAATACCCCCCAAATGACCCCTTTTTGGAAAGTAGACATTCCAATGTAGTTAGTAAGAGGCATAATTAGTTTTTTGAAGTTGTCATTTGTTCCCACAATTCTTTGCAAAATTGGGATATTTTTTATTTTTTATTTTTTTCATACCATATTGTCATTATAACAGGTTATTTCTCTCACATGGCATATATATTCCACCAATGACCCCACAAAATATATTCTGCTGCTCCTCCTGAGTATGGCGATACCACATGTGTGAGACTTTTACACAGCGTGGCCACATACAGAGGCCCAACACCGATGTAGCAACTTCAAGCATTCCAGGAGCATAAATTACACATCTAATCTCTCAACCACCTATTACACTTTTGAAGACCCAGGAGCACCAGGACAATGGAAATGCCCACAAAGTGACCCCATTTTGGAAAGCTAACACCCCAACGTATAATCTATGAGGCATAATGAGTCTTTTGAACAGTTCATTTTTTTGCCGATGTTTTTGGAAAATGTGGAAAAAAAATGAAAATGCATTTTTTTTACACAAAGTTGTCCATTTATAGGATATTTCCAACACATAGCATGTACATAGCAAAAATTACACCCCAAAATATATTCTGCTGCTCCTCCTGAGTATGGCGATACCACATGTGTGAGCCTTTTACATAGCGTGGCCACATAGAGACCCAACATCCAAGAAGCACCATCAGGTGTTGTAGGTACACAAATTACACATCCAATTTCCTTACAATCTATCACATTTTTGAAGGCCCTTCATATTTCTAACACAGCATGCACATATCAAGAATTACACCCTAAAATACATTCTGCTGAGTAATGGGTAAAAAAAAAAAAAGATTACCTGTGGTTTTAGTAGTACAATTGTCCACAGGAGGAGAGCCCTGATCCAGGCAGCAGGCATCGACGTGGTCAGCAACAGTGAATGGAATTGTCCAGGCAGCAGGCAGGAATATTGTCCATAGTCGGTGCAGGCAGGGATACTGTCCATATATAGTCCAGGGCCAGTGCAAGTAGAAATATTGCCAGCAGTGCCAAAATATTGGTCCTGGTAGTAAGCAGGAACATGGTCCAAGTAGCAGGCCAGGAAAGAATGGGGACAGGGGTAGAGGCTTCTCCCACCCAAATCTCTTTGAAGCCTCTGGGCAACCAGACCCTAATCTGGGAATGAGAAAACTAAAAAATTAGTTTTTTCATCCAGAAAAACAATTCTGGAGCCCCTCACATATGTGAGACCCCTGTGTTCCCACTAGCATAGCAGGGTAACAGATCAATCCAAGGGGCAGGCAAAAAACATGGTCAAACAGTCCAGGGTCAATTCCAGAACAGGCAGAAGTAGGTACAGTTTAGCGTTGGGCAGAAGCGTAGTCATATAACAGGCCAGGGTCAGTTCCAGAGCAGGCAGAGGTAGGTACAGTTTAGCATTAGGCAGAAGCATAGTCGTATAACAGGCCAGGGTCAGTTCCAGAGAAGGCATGGTAGGTACAGTTAAGGGTTGGGCAGAAGCGTAGTCGTACAACAGGCCAGGGTCAGTTCAGGAGCAGGCAGCGGTATGTACAGTGGCATAAGAGGTGTGGCCGTAAATGACAATTACGTTTACCATACTTTCCTAATAATCTAGAACAGAATGGTAACGGCGGAAACATCGACTCACACAAAGGCCTGGTTGGGAAGGACAATCAGGGCAATGATATGTAGTGTCTCTTCTACAGGGAGTGCAGAATTATTAGGCAAGTTGTATTTTTGAGGATTCATTTTATTATTGAACAACAACCATGTTCTCAATGAACCCAAAAAACTCATTAATATCAAAGCTGAATATTTTTGGAAGTAGTTTTTAGTTTGTTTTTAGTTTTAGCTATTTTAGGGGGATATCTGTGTGTGCAGGTGACTATTACTGTGCATAATTATTAGGCAACTTAACCAAAAAACAAATATATACCCATTTCAATTATTAATTTTTACCAGTGAAACCAATATAACATCTCAACATTCACAAATATACATTTCTGACATTCAAAAACAAAACAAAAACAAATCAGTGACCAATATAGCCACCTTTCTTTGCAAGGACACTCATGCAGCCTGCCATCCATGGATTCTGTCAGTGTTTTGATCTGTTCACCATCAACATTGCGTGCAGCAGCAACCACAGCCTCCCAGACACTGTTCAGAGAGGTGTACTGTTTTCCCTCCTTGTAAATCTCACATTTGATGATGGACCACAGGTTCTCAATGGGGTTCAGATCAGGTGAACAAGGAGGCCATGTCATTCGTTTTTCTTCTTTTATACCCTTTCTTGCCATCCACGCTGTGGAGTACTTGGACGCGTGTGATGGAGCATTGTCCTGCATGAAAATCGTGTTTTTCTTGAAGGATGCAGACTTCTTCCTGTACCACTGCTTGAAGAAGGTGTCTTCCAGAAACTGGCAGTAGGACTGGGAGTTGAGCTTGAGTCCATCCTCAACCCGAAAAGGCCCCACAAGCTCATCTTTGATGATACCAGCCCAAACCAGTACTCCACCTCCACCTTGCTGGCGTCTGAGTCGGACTGGAGCTCTCTGCCCTTTACCAATCCAGCCACGGGCCCATCCATCTGGCCCATCAAGACTCACTCTCATTTCATCAGTCCATAAAACCTTAGAAAAATCATTCTTGAGATATTTCTTGGCCCAGTCTTGACGTTTCAGCTTGTGTGTATTGTTCAGTGGTGGTCGTCTTTCAGCCTTTCTTACCTTGGCCATGTCTCTGAGTATTGCACACCTTGTGCTTTTGGGCACTCCAGTGATGTTGCAGCTCTGAAATATGGCCAAACTGGTGGCAAGTGGCATCTTGGCAGCTGCACGCTTGACTTTTCTCAGTTCATGGCCAGTTATTTTGCGCCTTGGTTTTTCCACACGCTTCTTGCGACCCTGTTGACTATTTTGACTGAAACGCTTGATTGTTCGATGATCACGCTTCAGAAGCTTTGCAATTTTAAGAGTGCTGCATCCCTCTGCAAGATATCTCACTATTTTTGACTTTTCTGAGCCTGTCAAGTCCTTCTTTTGAACCATTTTGCCAAAGGAAAGGAAGTTGACTAATAATTATGCACACCTGATATAGGGTGATGATGTCATTAGACCACACCCCTTCTCATTACAGAGATGCACATCACCTAATATGCTTAATTGGTAGTAGGCTTTCAAGCCTATACAGCTTGGAGTAAGACAACGTGCATAAAGAGGATGATGTGGTCAAAAAACTCATTTGCCTAATAATTCTGCACTCCCTGTAGTTCCTTCTTTGGTGCACACCCGGCATCTCTTTTGACGTTTTCGGCCTGATTCATTGGGGGGGATTTTTTCAATAAAGTGGCGTTCATGCAGTCTGCTCACGCAATCAGAGCGAATGTCATCTGGTGAGTCTACAAGGCAGGAGATAATTTCTTCTTGGTAACGGAGATAAGATAAGGGGGTCTTTGTGGATTTACGGTAAATGACATACGTGTTGTAAATGGCCAAACTGAAAAGATATATGGAGACCTTTTTATACCAAAAGCGGCTTTTTCTTGTGGGAAGGTAGGGTTCGAGCATTTGATCATTGAAATCGACTCCCCCCATGAACAAATTATAGTCTTGAACACATTGTGGTTTTTGGATAGGGCCGTTTCTTCTGAGGATTTCCACGTGGGTGTCATCATGTATGGTTGAGAGCATGTGGACATTTCGTTTGTCCCTCCACCGGATAGCCAATACTTCCTCATTCCGCAGAGACGCCGTCTCCCCTTTTTGCAGTCTTTCCATAATGAGCCTTTGCGGGAAACCCTTCCTATTGGGTCGCACTGTACCACACGCTGGAGTGCCCATCCGGTGAAGGTTGCGGAAGAGGGGCAAGCTTGTATAGAAATTATCCACATAAAGGTGGTAACCCTTTCCAAGGAGTGGATATACAAGATCCCAAACAATCTTTCCGCTGGCTCCAATATATTCTGGACATTCAGGGGGATTCAGTTGGGTGTCCTTCCCTTCGTACACCCGGAAGGCGTAGACGTACCCTGTGACCCGGTCACATAGCTTGTAGAGCTTAACTCCATATCGGGCTCTTTTGTTTGGTATATACTGCTTGATGCCAAGCCTGCCTGTGAAGTGGACCAATGACTCATCCACGGAAATATTTTGGTCGGGGACAAATAACTGGGGAAATTTCTCAGAGAAAAAATTTAGAAGTGGCCGAATTCTAAATAATTTGTCATGTGATGGGTCATTTCGGGGAGGGCACTGGGTGTTGTCGTTGTAATGGAGGAAACGCATTATCATGTGGTATCTGGTTCTTGACATAGTGGATAAAAAGATTGGCATGTGATGGATTGGTCTTTTGGACCAATATGAGTATGATTCATTTTTTTTTGTGATCCCCATGTTAAATGTTAGGCCTAAAAATATTTTAAATTCGTCCACTGTCAATGCTCTCCATTCATAGGGACGGGCGTAACTTGAATCAGGGTGGTCTGTTATAAATTGTTGTGCATAGAGGTTGCACTGGGCCACGATGGAGGATAATAGGTCTTGGGTAAAAACTAAATGAAAAAAATCAATAGGGACAAAGTTCTCTGTGTTCACCTGAACACCTGGCTGGGCGGTGAAAAGTGGGACGTTTGCTGATCCTGAATTGGAGGGAAGCCACATAGGGTTTTCAAGGGCATAGGGAAGGCTGGCATGGGTCCTAACCCTTTGGGGCTGAGATTCTGACACACTGCTGGTTCTTGGCCTTTGCTGCAGTGGTACTTCATCTCTTCTGGATCGCACCGAGCTGCTGGTTGATGCCACTGCATTTCTGGTGGATCGTACTGAGCTGCTGGTTGATGCCACTGGATCTCTGGTGGATCGCACTGAGCTGCTGGTTGATGCCACTGCATCTCTGGTGGATCGCACTGATCTGCTGGTTGACGCCACAGCGCTACTTGTGGTAGCCTGCTGCTCCATGTCAATACGCCTTTGTTTCATGGGCACACTTTGCTCTTCCTCTGAATCTGTAGAAGACCCACTGCTTTCAGTCGGTTCATATTCTGAATCAGATTTAGAGAGCTCCCCGCTGCTCTCGTCGGTCAAGCACATATGCTGGTATGCCTCCTCAGTGCTAAAAAACCTTTTTGCCATACTGGTGACTGTGGGCTGTGGTGACAAACTATGGTAGGGAAACTGGAACAGATATGGCTGCACTGATGGGTGCTGATGAGGCTGGTCTAATGAGGGTGCACTGATGGGTACTGGGCACTGACGGCACCGATGGGCACTGGTGGCACTGATGAGCACTGTAGTGGCACCAATGGAGCACTGATGGACACTGGCGGCACAAATGGGCACTGGTGTGGCACTGATGGACACTGGCGGCACTGATGGACACCGATAGGCACTGGTGTAGCACTGATGGAGCACTGACGGACACTGGCGGCACTGATGAGCACTGTATTGGCACTGGTGGTGCACTGATGGGCACCGATGAGCACTGTAGTGGCACTGATGAGCACTGATGGACACTGGCAGCACCGATGAGCACTGTATTGTCACTGGGCACGGTAGTGGCACTGACGGACACTGGCGGCACTGATGAGCACTGTAGTGGCACTGGTGGCACCGATGGGCACTGTAGTGGCACTGATAAGCACTGATGGACACTGGCAGAACCGATGAGCACTGTAGTGGCACTGGGCAGAGTAGTGGCACTGATGGAGCACTGGCGGCACTGATGAGCACTGTAGTGGCACTGATGCAGCACTGACAGACACTAGCAGCACCAATGGGCACTGAAGTGGCAGAGGTGGCACTGGTGAGGACTGTAGTGGCACTGATGGGGACTTTAGTGGCACTGGTAGGGACTTTAGTGGCACTGGTAGGGACTTTAGTGGCACTGGTGGCACAGATGGGGACTGTAGGGGCACTGATGGCTAGTGTAGTGGCACTGTGTGGCAATGTGTGGCACTGCTAGGCACTGCTGGGCAAAATATATAGATCACTCACTGATAAAAAGCACTTCTCTCCTCACACGCTGTATCGGTGTGAGGAGAGAAGAGATAACCTCAGATTGACCCTTTTTTTGTTTACATTTGTCTGCTCCCTCATTGGAGGGAGCGATCAGGTGGTGAAGAGCCGCTGTCATTGGCTCTTCACCGTGATTCGGTGTTGCGTCGGGTCCCGCCGACCCGGCGAACACAAAAACTTTCGCGTGCACGTCGAAGGGGGCGCGCAATCACCGCAAATCAGGACGACGTCCCAGGCACGTCGTCCCGAAATAACAGGTTTGCGCTGTAGCAGTATTTCTGCTATAGCGCGGTTATAAAGTGGTTAAACACTTAAGCCCCGGACCAATATGCTGCTAAGTGCCCAGAGGCGTTTTTACAATTCGGCACTGCGTCGCTTTAACAGACAATTGCGTGGTCCTACAACGTGGCTCCCAAACAAAATTTGCGTCCTTTTCTTCCCACAAATAGAGCTTTCTTTTGATGGTATTTGATTGCTTCTGCAATTTTTTATTTTTTGCGCTATAAACAAAAATAGAGCGACATTTTTGAAAAAAAAAACAATATTTTTTACTTTTTGTTATAAGAAAAATTGAATAAACTAAATTTTAGTCAAACATTTAGGCCAAAATTTATTCAGCCACATGTCTTTAGTAAAAAAAAATTAGTTACCTAGCGGCAACAGCGACACTAATACAGCGATCAGAAAAATTATTGCTTAGTGACGCTGGCAATAGGGAGTGAAAGGGTTAACTAGGGCGGTGATCAAGGGGTTAAAACTTTATTAGGAGGGGGTACAGGGGCTACCCTGAACCTAACACTAATGCCTGTCACACTGACACTAAATGCAGTGATCAGTACATGTATGATCACTGCATTCAGTGACACTGTGACAGGGGGGTAGGGGGGTGATCGCAAGGGGTTAAATGTGCCTATGTTTACTGGTGTCAGTGTAGTGTTAGGTGCGACTTACTTTGACTCTTCTCTCCTCTCAGCGGTTTGAAAATACCGCCGAGAGGAGCGCTGCATCACTTCCTCTGCCAGTGTTTACATTTTACTGGCAGAGGAAGGGACACGACGGGATTGGCTGGGAGCGATCACGAGGGGGCGGACAGAAACAAACAGCCGCCCCCTCAAGACGGATCGCTCCCAGAGGTAAGCCACCCACCGCACGCAGCGGAGGGGGTCCCGATCGGACCCCCGACCCGCTAGAAGGCTGCGACGTAAATATACGCCCATCTGCCTGTACATGCCATTCTGTGGACGTACATAGGTGTGCAGCGGGCATTAAGTGGTTAAAGCTAAACTCCAGACAAACAGCTTCACGTGACATACACATATGAGAGCTGATCTATTTCAATTATAAGCCTCATACACACGATCAGACTTCCATCGGACTTTTCCGTGGATTTTTGTCCGAAGGGGCGTTGGCCATGAACTTGTTCTGCATACACACGGCAGAATTTTTTCAGCCAACATTCACCGAATCACGTGGTTTTTCAGCTCTTTACCGCCACCCTTTAGGCAACTTCTGATATTGCTGTCTGATGTTTAGCATTGGTTCCGAATATGCTTGTTTCTACTTTAGACTTTAGCCCGCTGGACTTGTGTACACAAGATCAGATTATCCTTCATCGGACATTTGTCAAAGTTTTACATTCATTCATAGCGAACATTTGTCCATTGAAAAACCAACAACAATTGTCCGATGGAGCATACAGACGGTCAGATTGTACGATAAAACACGTCCGTCGGACCATTGTTGTCGAAAAGTCTGATCATGTGTATGGGCCTTTAGATTTTCACAGCCCTACCCCACAGCAGTCAGATGGATGACACCCCTTACAGATAAGGTTTTTAGTGGTGTCTTCTCTCCTGCTCCCCTTACTTCCCAAACCAATTGATTAGACACGAAAAGAGTAGCAGGTGACTGATAAGGTGTGCTCCCTCAGCTTTGTACAGCTATCAACATATTTGCATGCCTTGCCATTCCTGCCCCTCCCTCCTCCAGTCTGAATGCTCCTATATAATTGATTAGAAGAGGTCAATGGAACAACTTCAGTACAACCGGCCTGCTTATATCTTCTGATTCAACTATGGCTGGCTAAAGGCCCGTACACACGGTAGGACATCCAACAAAATTTCCCTTGGATTTTTGTCCTAATTGATTTGTCTGTTCACACCCATAGCATACACACGCTCGGACTATTCTGCAAACTTTTCTAAAACTTTCCCATCATCACATGGTTTTTCTGCTCTTTACTGCCACCCTTTGGTTAACTTCTGCTATTGTTGGTTGATTTTAACATTGGTTCTGAGCATGCGCATTTGTAATTTGTCCAAAAGTCCGATGGTTTGCTGTACACACGATCGGACTTTGCACCATCGGACTTTTGTTGCCTGAAAGTTGGTCCGTTCGCAGACCCAAATTTTTGTCCGATGAAAGCCAAAAAAGTTGGTCCGATGGAACGTACACACGGTCGGACAAATGCGAAAAGTGTCGGATTTTGATGTTGGTTGGGCAAAAGTCCGACCGTGTGTACGGGGCTTTAGAGCCCATTCACACAGGGGCAACACGACTTCCAGCACGACTTTGGGAGGCAACTTGGACACGACTTGAGTATGAATCATCAGGCAACTTCAAGTTGCCTGAGAAATGTATGTTATCTTCCTATATTGTTGCTTCAGTTAAGACACTGATCCGACTTCTGAGGCGACTTCCATTGAAATCAATGGGTACAAGTTGCCTACAAGTCGCCTAGAAGTTGGATTGAAGTAGTACAGGAACCTTTTCTGAAGTCTGAGCGACTGCAGTAGTGTACATTAAGATGGCTCCATTCACTTCCATTGATTTTCTCATGCAGCGCGACTTGAGGTGACTTGGGGCGACTTGAAGTCGGATCCAAAGTCGTCCCTGTGTGAATGGGCTTTTAAAATGTTACTAAACCCCCAACAGTAAAATCAGTCTGTATATGCAGTAAAGCATGCTTGTTATACCCACTGTGGAACCTAAGCGGTTTATCCTCTGCATTGTGTAAAAAGGCTTTTTGAGCCTGTTTTTTCAGATTCTTACCTTCTTCCAGAGTCCCCAATATATCTCCTGATAGAACAGAGGCTAGGAGAGTTTTTTTTATTTTCTTGGGAGAGTGCATGTGATCAGAACAGGGCCAATCAGCACTGTCCAGATAGAGCGTCAGGGGTCCTGCCTCCTCTTAGGACGGTCAGCGAAGAATGAAAACTCCTCCTAAAAGCTTAACCAGACACTGATAGAAGTCGCAAAACTGCTAAATACTGCTGATGAGAAAAGGTATTTAACAGTTTATATTTACCAAAACTATTGTATTTCCATGTTCTGTGTCTTCTGGGTTTGGTTTAGTTTAGTCAAACTCAAATAATTACACCAGGTACATAAACCATATATGTAATTATATATTTGTGTAGTTTATGTCTCCTAGGAGTCCAGCTTTTATGGTTGCTTATTGGACAGTAAGGTAAACATTTTGTATGTGTTTTTGATGTGTTTTTGATGGGTTTTCATGCTTTATGCTTTTTTTCTGTAGGATAAGGAGGCTGGTTGTTAAACACAAAACCCTACCAAAAACACACATACATGTGTTTTTTTATTGCGTTTTTGAAGTCTATAAACACACAACCCACCGTGCTGCGTGTAAAGAAGTCCCTGCACCTTTTATAAAAATGCAGGACCCCTGACCCTCTGTCTGGATAGTGCTGATTGGCCCTATGCTGATCACATAAACTCTCTCAAGAAAGAAAAAACTCTGGCAATACACACCAAACTGAGCATGTGAAGCCTGTCCGCTAGCCTCTGTACTATCCGGAGATGGTTTGGGGACTCTGGAAGTAGAGGTGGATCAGAGAGGACAGGATCATGCTGTACTGCATACAGGGAGTGCAGAATTATTAGGCAAATGAGTTTTTTGACCACATCATCCTCTTTATGCACGTTGTCTTACTCCAAGCTGTATAGGCTTGAAAGCCTACTACCAATTAAGCATATTAGGTGATGTGCATCTCTGTAATGAGAAGGGGTGTGGTCTAATGACATCATCACCCTATATCAGGTGTGCATAATTATTAGTCAACTTCCTTTCCTTTGGCAAAATGGTTCAAAAGAAGGACTTGACAGGCTCAGAAAAGTCAAAAATAGTGAGATATCTTGCAGAGGGATGCAGCACTCTTAAAATTGCAAAGCTTCTGAAGCGTGATCATCGAACAATCAAGCGTTTCAGTCAAAATAGTCAACAGGGTCGCAAGAAGCGTGTGGAAAAACCAAGGCGCAAAATAACTGGCCATGAACTGAGAAAAGTCAAGCGTGCAGCTGCCAAGATGCCACTTGCCACCAGTTTGGCCATATTTCAGAGCTGCAACATCACTGGAGTGCCCAAAAGCACAAGGTGTGCAATACTCAGAGACATGGCCAAGGTAAGAAAGGCTGAAAGACGACCACCACTGAACAATACACACAAGCTGAAACGTCAAGACTGGGCCAAGAAATATCTCAAGAATGATTTTTCTAAGGTTTTATGGACTGATGAAATGAGAGTGAGTCTTGATGGGCCAGATGGATGGGCCCGTGGCTGGATTGGTAAAGGGCAGAGAGCTCCAGTCCGACTCAGACGCCAGCAAGGTGGAGGTGGAGTACTGGTTTGGGCTGGTATCATCAAAGATGAGCTTGTGGGGCCTTTTCGGGTTGAGGATGGACTCAAGCTCAACTCCCAGTCCTACTGCCAGTTTCTGGAAGACACCTTCTTCAAGCAGTGGTACAGGAAGAAGTCTGCATCCTTCAAGAAAAACACGATTTTCATGCAGGACAATGCTCCATCACACGCGTCCAAGTACTCCACAGCGTGGATGGCAAGAAAGGGTATAAAAGAAGAAAAACGAATGACATGGCCTCCTTGTTCACCTGATCTGAACCCCATTGAGAACCTGTGGTCCATCATCAAATGTGAGATTTACAAGGAGGGAAAACAGTACACCTCTCTGAACAGTGTCTGGGAGGCTGTGGTTGCTGCTGCACGCAATGTTGATGGTGAACAGATCAAAACACTGACAGAATCCATGGATGGCAGGCTGCATGAGTGTCCTTGCAAAGAAAGGTGGCTATATTGGTCACTGATTTGTTTTTGTTTTGTTTTTGAATGTCAGAAATGTATATTTGTGAATGTTGAGATGTTATATTGGTTTCACTGGTAAAAATTAATAATTGAAATGGGTATATATTTGTTTTTTGGTTAAGTTGCCTAATAATTATGCACAGTAATAGTCACCTGCACACACAGATATCCCCCTAAAATAGCTAAAACTAAAAACAAACTAAAAACTACTTCCAAAAATATTCAGCTTTGATATTAATGAGTTTTTTGGGTTCATTGAGAACATGGTTGTTGTTCAATAATAAAATGAATCCTCAAAAATACAACTTGCCTAATAATTCTGCACTCCCTGTACATAGACCTGCCTGGACACACCCTAATCACCCCGCGCCGCACGCATTTTCCCGCTCTACTGATGTGTGTGTGTGTGTGTGTGTATTTAACTCTGGCTGTGTGATGGGCACTGCAAGGGTAATTTTTTAACTTGAAATGAAGTTTAATCCCTAGCTGACATATTTTTAAGAGTCTTTGGTGGTGAGACTTCTCTATTCCTCAGCCATATAAAAGGCATCACACTTCTCCCGGAATTTCCTTATATATCACATTCTACTTACACTCATATATATTACCAAGGGTAACTCCACTTTTTGTGGAGAAAAAAAAAAGCAAACAAAAAAATAATATAGCATATTGTAAATGAATGTTATAAAAAATATCTGTGTCAATTGCTTTTATTATACATTTTCTGAAAATAAAGGTGAAACAATACAAAGCACAGCGACGAACAATCCTCACAAAGCTCTCTACATACAACAAAGTAGATACCTAAAAAAAGGGGGGGGGCATGAAAGGACCATAACAAATAGGATGAACCATCATGAGGTCCCATATAATCGCATACAAATAGGGTGATCAAACTTCAGATGAATAGTTGCATAGTATAAACCATTATAAATGGAAGAAAGCCATCGCAAGGACAGCTTATCAGGTCCGCCTACAGTATACATGAGAACCATAAGGGTTAAAACTTTGAAAATATGTAACCTCTATGAAGTGGTCTGCAAAAATATAAAAAAAAAAATTGCTGAGATACTCCCAAAGGGAAATTACATCTAAAGGGATTCAGACCTCTCACTGTCTTCATTATAAACCTGCAAGTGCAGTTCTAATGATAAAGTTACTCCCATTCACATTCACTTTGCACAAGAACACAGACAAACGGCTATTTCTTCAGAATAACAAAAGGTAGGAAACTGCAACAAGGTTTGTTAAAATCCCAGCAATGTACATGGATGAATGTTTTTTCTTAACAGAAGTGGAGTTAGGCCCCTTTTACACGGACGGCTGTTTTGCAGCAGATGTTTATGTTTTGCTGGAATTCAAGACTCCAGGCACAGCGATCAGCTGCATTTGTACAGTGCTTTTAGCTGCGGTTGCGTTTAGCCGGGGCACGATATTGAACGGGGATCCGACTTGGATCCCTGCCAATACCAAGCACTGTGTCTGGTATGAATCTTGAGGGGGAACTCCACGCCAAATTTCAAATAAAAAACGGCATGGGTTCCCCCTACAAGAGCATACCAGGCCCTTGGGTCTGCTATGGATTTTAAGGGGAACCCCCATACGCCGAAAAAACGGCATGGGGTTCCCCCAAAATCCATACCAGACCCGTATCCGAGCAGCAGCCTAGTCGGTCAAGAAAGGGGGTGAGGACGAGCGAGCACCCCCCCCCTCCTTAACCATGCCAGGCAGAATGCCCTCAACATGGGGGGTAGGTGCTTTGGGGCAGGGGGGCGCCCTGTGGCCCCCCACCCCAAAGCACCCTGTCCCCATGTTGATGAGGACAGGGCCTCTTCCTGACAACCCTGGCCGTTGGTTGTCGGGGTCTGCGGGAGGGGAGCTTATCGGAATCCGGGAGCCCCCTTTAATAAGGGGGCCCTCAGATGCCAGCCCCCCCAAAATGATCACATAAACAGTGAGCAAAAATCCCAGAACCACACGGATAGAACTAGTGAATGACCTGCGGAGAGCTGGACCAATGTAACAAAGGCTACCATCAGTAACACACTACGCCGCCAGGGACTCAGATCCTGCAGTGCCAGACATGTCCCCCTGCTTAAGCCAGTACATGTCCAGACCCGTCTAAGGTTTGCTAGAGAGCGTTTGGATGATCCAGAAGAGGATTGGGAGAATGTCATATGGTCAGATGAAACCATAGTAGAACTGTTTGGTAGAAACACAACTCGTCGTGTTTGGATGAGAGAGAATGCTGAGTTTCAACCAAAGAACACCATACC
The DNA here is from genome assembly GCA_029574335.1 of Rana kukunoris. NCBI lineage: Eukaryota > Metazoa > Chordata > Amphibia > Anura > Ranidae > Rana > Rana kukunoris. Next base: position 63,213,841 of record CM056053.1, on the reverse strand, counting down.
TACTGTGAAGCATGGGGGTGGCAACATCATGCTTTTGGGCTGTTTCTCTGCAAAGGGAACAGGACAACTGATCCGTGTACATGAAAGATCAAATGGGGCCATGTATCGTGAGATTTCGAATGCAAACCTCCTCCCATCAGCAAGAGCAATAAAGATGAAACGTGGCTGGGTCTTTCAGCATGACAATGATCCCAAACACACTGCCCGGGCAACGAAGGAGTGGCTTCGTAAGAAGCATTTCAAGGTCCTGTAGGCTGTAGTGGCCTAGCCAGTCTCCAGATCTCAACCCCATAGAAAACTTTTGCAGGGAGTTAAAAGTCTGTGTTGCCCAGCGACAGCCCCAAAACTTTACTGCTCTAGAGGAGATCTGCATGGAGGAATGGGCCAACATACCAGCACCAGTGTTTGACAACCTTGTAAAGACTTACAGAAAATGTTTGACCTCTGCAATTGCCAACAAAGGATATATAACTAAGTATTGAGATGAACTTTTGATATTGACCAAATACTTATTTTCCGCCATAATTTGCAAATAAATTCTTTCCAAATCAGACAATGTGATTGTTTGGATTTGTTTCCACATTTTGTCTTTCATAGTTGAGGTATACCTATGATGACAATTACAGGCCTCTCTCATCTTTTTAAGTGGGAGAACTTGCACAATTGGTGGCTGACTAAATACTTTTTTGCCCCACAGTATATGCTATACTGCAAGGGTGCCCAACCTTTTGAAGAGCGAGGGCCACTTAAGCGGCTTGGTAACCGGTCACGGGCCACAATTTGCGGAGCGGATGGATGGCAGCACACTCTACTCTACAGAGCCAACTCTACTCTTTTTTGATCGGATTGGAGGTAGACGTTTGTAAAAGGACACAAGTCTATTTACATCTGCCACTCCTTAGAGGTGAATTGAGGGTCCGATTGGGTCGGACTGACTGTGTGAAAGGGGCCTGAGGTTGCTTTCACTCTGATGCACTTTTGTTTACCCAAACTGCGGGTGCAGCACACTTTACCTGTGGCTTTCCTGCAGGTTAGCTGCACTTTGCCATAGACTTATATTATATCCTGTAGGTGTGATACACTTTTAGAAAGCTCACCAAACTCGCAGGTAATAGAAGTCTATGGCTCAGTGAAGGTAACCCGCAGGTGCACCTCTGCACCTGCGGATCAGTTTAAAAGCAGTCCAGTAACCATTGCAAAACATATTTTAGTAATAAACTTACCTTTAAGTTTTCTATTCTATTGCATTCCAGAGCAGGAGGTCGCGGGCCACATCAGAGGGCTCCGCGGGCCACATCAGAGGGCTCCGCGGGCCACATCAGAGGGCTCCGCGGGCCACTGGTTGGGCACCCCTGCTATACTGTATAGTTTGGTCCTAGTTATAGTATTTGAGAGTTTTCATATTGGATCATATATAGCAATGGAAAATTTAACAGTGGCTGTGCCTGGAAGGAGCCCCTTTAAAGGGGCAGGGACACACCAGAAGCCCAGCAGAGCACAGGTATGAGATATCCAAAAATTACATGTACTGTATGCTGTTAAAATACTGGTCAACCAAGCCATCTGAATGTGGGATGGGGCAGCAATCTACAAGGAGTGGGGGATGCCTGCCACTGTTGAACATGAATCCATTAAGAATTAATCCATTCTGCTAACTTAGGAGCAGTGGAGCTCTGCCAATGCGAAGCAATAATGGTACAAACCACAGGGAAAAAAGTAACGTATTCCATTTTTTATTTGTTTATAGGATCCTGGTATCATGGACACCAAAGTAATGTGGGGACTATTAGGAATAATACTAGCGCCATCAGGTATTGGGAAAGGAGGAGTCCCTTTTATGAAGATCAGATGGGCAATGTGTGGGTGGTTTTCAGTGAACAGTGGTCTGTATACAATGGAGTCTGGTTGATCAGGTTTCTGTAGTGGTTGTGAGATCCATGCAGTATACAAGTTGAGTTAATGGTATAATTGGGACTATACCAGCCAGACTGTATGGTGTTTGTGGCAAAAAAGGTGAACATTTGGGCAGTTTTGCTATTGTCCATTCTATGCTAAGTTAGAAAGTGGGATTGATGCATAACTGGTGGAAATGCAGAATTCCCAAACAAGGCATTCAGAGGTGTAAAAAGAAAGGAAGCCCTTGGCTATGTACCTGTTCTAAATGTGTAAGGTAAATTGAACCAAAAGTGGTAGGGTATGTTTGTTTAGACAAGAAGCCATGGTTATCCCCACAATGGAGACTAGGGTTGGAATTGTAAGATCTTCCCCCCGATTTGACCCAGAGATTGGTATATCTGTTGTAGAGCCCGTCAATGATTTTGATGAGGGAGGCCGTGTGGAAATAGAAAGGAAGATCTGGTAAAGAAACCATTTCTATTTTCTTCTCTAGGAAGAATGAAAGTATGTGTATACAGTATATTCTAGACCCTTAAAAGATGGGTAACTAGAGAGAGAAGGTCTGTCAGTGGCAAAATGGGGATGGTTTGGGAAACATACAGAAGTGTGGGCAGTATATCTATCTTATATTAATTATATTTATATTAATACACTCAATCACAAGACGCACAGTTTGTTGAATGATTGTAGATATGTGTAGATTAAGCAGCGCTTGAGTGTATAATTTTCTGATGCTAGGACATGCACGTTCTTGAGAATATAGTTACCCAAGCATTTGACAGCTGATTACTGCCAGTGAAATGAGAAATTAAACAGTACTAGGGAGAGATCATAAAGGGATAGGAATATAGTCAAAGTTACTAAAATAGCCAAACCTATCTAACTCCTTAATGATGGATGGAAGAAAAGTATGTCAGGGAGTAACATATAAAAGAAAGTCATTGGCATATAATGACCGCTTATAAGGATAGTCCGCAACCTTGATTCCATAGACACCTAGATTGTTACATAATGTAATAGCTACGTTTTCCATAGTAAGATTATAGAGCAGGAGGGATGATGGATATCCCTGTTGGGTACCATTATGGTATTATCTAAATGAGGTCTGATAAAATCATGTTATGCGTTGTTAGACTGCCATGATTTTGTGATGGAGGTTGGGACCTAGACCAATCTGTGATAGTATCTCTTGCGTAGGGAGGGGCGGACTGACCATTTGGGCACTGCCCAAGGGCCCCATGCCACTAGGGGGCCTCATAAGGGTTTCCAGCCTCAGTAAAACCAGTGACAGTATGTAAAAATCTGTGTTTTTAAAAAAAATACCAGGATTATAGCCCCCCCCCCCCCCCGCTCTCCAGTACCTTTTCAGTGTGTGTATGTATACTGTGTGTGTATATTGTGTATCTGTGTGTGTATATTTTGTATGTTTACTGTATATATGTGTGTGTGTGTGTGTGTGTACTGTGTGGCTCTATACTCTATTGCCTGGGGGCCCCATAATCTCCTATTGCCCGGGGGTCCCATAATCTCCTATTGCCCGGGGATCCATGAGTTGTCAGTCCGCCCCTGCTCTTGCATAAACCCAAAGTCCACCCTTTAATAACTATTTTTGGCATCTACTGAGATAAGGCAGGCTGAGATGAGGTTGCACTGGGCAAATATAAATGATGAGAGCTAAAAATCAAAATGAGGTTTAAAAATTGTATTGCGGGCTTCCTGAACAGATGTGACACCCATTTGATCTGGGTGAATAACATTAGGGATCAAAGTCTCAATCCTGAATAGAGGCAAATATCAATATTGGTTATAGATATATAAGGTTTTCCCCAGGAAAATGCATCTTTACCAGGTTTCTGAATGATCATTTAATGAGCCTGGACTTTGCCCGTCTGTAAAGAAGCAATAGTGAGTGACACTTTTTTCTTCTGAAATGGTTGTTTTAGTATTTTTACTATACTATGGTAAGGAAAGCACTTTCTTGTATGCAAGTGTTCATTTTGAACTTGAGTAGAGCAGAATCCATATCTTTACAGGACCCAGGTATATTGTATACAGGCATGCCCCACTTTTAAGTACACAATGGGGTTTATTTACTATCGTTGGAGAGTGCAAAAACAGACTCACTTCTGCACAGAAACCAATGAACTTCCAGTTTTTTTTACCAGGCTTAATTGAACAAGCTGGGGTTAGAAGCTCATTGGTTTCTATACGGAAGTGAGCCTGATTTTGCACTCTCCAGCGATAGTAAATAAGCCCCATTGTGTACTTAAGTGGGGTATGCCTGTATACATATTTTAGAGGGCATGAGATTAGTTAGCGATTTTGGTCAGATCAGCAATAGGAGCCATTAAAATCTTTTAGCATAGGGATAGCCACACTGTTATTTTTAGCATGAAGGGCTCTAGCAGGTAATTCACAAGGTTTATCACCGGACTATCACCGGGGTGTTTTTCATGAAGAATTTGTAAGAGCAGCTATCTAGCAGTAGATTTTTTCCAGCCTGGTGCCATATTTGAGTATAATTTTACAAGGGACACAATTTAGTGCCTCACATTGGAGGGGTAATGAAGTATTTTGTTGGCAGTCCACAAAAAAATGAATGTTCGCATAAGCTATTTCAGTGGCACAAGGGAATCTTGTTGGAGGTTGTTATTTTGTTTCCAGTTTCACGTTGCAGTTCTGAAAGGGAAAGTGTTACATTGATAGGGACATACCATATAGATGATCAGACCAGTAAATGTTTACCTATACAGTAGTAGATGTAGGTTGGGGTGACAGGAGTGTTATAGCATACTGGCTAGTAAGAAAAAAGTCAACCCTATTGTACAAGATGGAGAATAAAACCTATACATTTTGTATGTAGGGTGGGTGATCCATCAAAAATCTGCAAAGTGATGTTGGGTTAAGAAACACTCAAACAGTTTGTTTGTTTTTAAGAAAAATTACACGTTTACCCATTAAGGATCAAAAGTGGCATCCATTATGCAGTTAAAATCACTACCCCCTCTAAAACTTCCATGGGGTCTGCTGCTACTACTTTGATCATCATTGTCTTGCAGTTCCTGTGCCAAGCAGCTCACCTGCTTCATAGTTACCAGAGGGGGTCACTCACTTGGCATGGGAGCCATTTACAGGAGAACACTTTGTAATTTTCTCAATGAATGCAAACTTGTCTCTGACTGGACAAGGTGGAGTTTGTGAAGTTTCTGCCCTACCCCTCCACCTTGTTCAATCAAAGAAGACTTTGCATTCACTGTGGAGTTTCCTTAATACGGCAGGTACTACAGTGATTCTCTGTTTCCACAGGGATCCCACAGGTATGAAATATGCATACTTACACTAATTTAGAAGATAGAGACGGCTATTTGGTCAAGGCTTTCTTGCCGAAACGCGTAAGCCCTCATATCTTTTACTCACTCATGTATCAATAAAAGTTATTACTAGGACTTTTGAAATTGCCGGCTTTAGCTTCTAAGTTACTGCTTTTTGTTTGATGTTGTTGCACAATTGCAGCAAGTCCACATTGCATGACTCGAGATCATCTTTCTTTGGTGGGAACCTATTGTCAGGGCTGGTGCAAGGATTTTTGACACCCCAGGCGAAACCTAATCCCCCCCCCCCCTGGTTCCGCCCCTGAATCCACCACTTTTGCCCAAGCATTAGTGTGACAGGAGGCAGCGCTAGAGGAAGCATGCGGCTGCAGAAGAGAGCACTGATTATAGAGGCGCGCAGGAGATACTTACCGTATTTATCGGGGTATTGCGCGCTCCTTCGTATAGCGCGCACCCCTAATGTGGACCTGTAAAAAAAACGTATAGTACTTACAGTTTTGGTGTCTTGCGCGGCGTCCATCGGCGTCCATCATCCGGTCCGGCGTCCGTCTTCAGCTTCAGTGGTGTCCTCCCGGCTTCTCCAGCGATGTCTCGAGTCGAATCCCCGCTTCCCGCGCTCAGTTTGAACGCCTCTGCCGACATATACCGAGTGCAGTACACTCGGGTACATTCGGCCAGGCTCGGCTTCGCTCGTGCTCACGCTCTGTGACGTTTATGCGTGAGCACGAGCGAAGCCGAGCCTAGCCGAACGTACCCGAGTGTACTGCACTCGGTATATGTCGGCGGCTCAGTTCAAACTGAGCGCGGGAAGCGGGTATCGGCGTATATCGCGCACCCACGATTTTCCCCTTATTTTGAGGGGAAAAAAGTGCGCGGTATACGCCGATAAATACGGTACTTCCGTTCCATCTATTCTGGACATGTCCTCCAGTGCTGTGCCTCTATAATGACACTACAGAGCGGCTGCCTGAGTGACATGCAGCAGAGGCATCCCCTGTATCCCCCTAGATGTGCACGCTTTATCCCAGCAGTGCCCACTAGAGGTTATAGCATTTATTACAGAAGTATTTATAATACAGCACTGAAAACTTAGTGCGGAGGCAGAGAGTAGGAAAACCTGAGGCCAGGTGAGCTAGGCAGCAGTGCACCCTAGGTGGCCGCCTAGTTTGCTTAGTGGTAGCACCAGCCCTGTCCATTGTTGCTGGGGGTGGATCTTATATTGCTGGGGGGAGGTCAGTTATTGCTGGGAGAGATCAACTGTTGAGGGAGCAGTCTATTGATGTGGGCTGTGGGAAGATCTGTTGCTGCTGCTGGGGATTTTTTTTCGGGCAGTCCATTGTTGTTGTGGGGCTCTATTGTTGCTGGAGGGGGCTCTATTGTTACTGGCTACAGGGGATCTATTTTACTGCTTTTCTTGTTAACAAATTCCATACAATATACTTATCACCACAAAATAATACACGGTTCTGTATTCTTTAACCACTTCCCGCCCGGCCAATAGCCGATTTACGGCCGGGAAGTGGTTATGAAATCGTGACTAGACGTTCTCAAACGTCTAGCACGATTTCATGCCTCGCGCGCCCGTGCGGGCGCGCAGCGCGGCGATCGGTGATGCGGGGTGTCAGTCTGACACCCTGCACCTCCGATCTCGGTAACGAGTCTCCGGCGGAGCCTCGTTAACCACGTGATCAGCCGTGTCCAATCACGGCTGATCACGATGTAAACAGGAAGGGACGCCGACGGCTCTTCCTCACTCGCGTCTGACAGACGCGAGTACAGGAGAGCCGATCAGCGGCTCTCCTGACAGGGGGGGTTCGCGCTGATTGTTTATCAGCGCAGCCCCCCCTCGGATCGCCACACGGACCACCAGGGAGTGCCCACACTAGACCACCAGGGAACTTAGAAAAAAAAAAAATAAAGGACAAAAAAAAAGTCAGCAAGAAAAAAAAAAAGGGGCAGTAAAAAAAAATGATGCCAGTGCCCACCTATCAGTGCCCACCTGTGCCACCTATCAGTGCCCACGTGTGCCACCTATCAGTGCCCACCTGTGCCGCCTATGAGTGCCCACCTGTGCCGCCTATGAGTGCCCACCTGTGCCGCCTATGAGTGCCCAGTGCCGCCCATGAGTGCCCATCAGTGCCGCCCATGAGTGCCCATCAGTGCCGCCCATGAGTGCCCATCAGTGCCCCATACCAGCGCCGCCTATCAGTGCCCATCAGAACTACCTCATCGGTGCCCATCAGTGCCACCTCATCGGTGCCCATCAGTGCCACCTCATCGGTGCCCGTAATTGAAAGAGAAAGCATACTCATTTACAAAAAAATTAACAGAAAAAAATAAAAACTTTATTTTTTTTTCAAAATCTTCGCTCTATTTTTAGTTGTTGCGCAAAAAAAAAAAATTGCAGAGGTGATCAAATACCACCAAAAGAAAGCTCTATTTGTGGGAAAAAAAGGACGCAAATTTTGTTTGGGTGCAGTGTAGCATGACCGCGCAATTGTCATTCAAATTGCGACAGTGCTGAAAGCTGAAAATTGGCTTGGGCGGGAAGGTGCCTAAGTGCCTGGTATGGAAGTGGTTAAAAAGGGCAGTAATGGGAGGTGGGTAGGGATGAGCCGAACATCCCCGCGTTCGGTTCGCACCAGAACCGTCGAACAGACCAAACGTTCGCGCGAACATTTAGAACCCCATGGAAAAAAGTTTATACTTTTTTTTGTCCCGCGTAATTTCGTTAGACAGGCGCATCCGTCCGTGCAAAAGTGCGATAGACACACCATTGATTTGCTAGTCAAATATGCTAATGAGGGACTTACGGGGATCCACAAAACAACGTTGGGGCAGCGCAGGAGACGCAGTGTGCGCAACAGCAAAATGTCCTGTCTAAAATTAGAGCATATAAAAGCTGGTCTAAAAAGAGAAAAAAAGTCTACTTGTTAGATAAAGCAACACTGTTAGTGAGGAGCTCAGCAGTCACACGTGTTGCACAACAATCTGTATGCCAACATGCCAGGGGCATCGTCGCACATAGCTATACTACTGACTTTAGATGAACAAAGAAGGATGAGGGCACGGAGGATGGCACGGGAGAGGATATACCGCACCCGCATAGACCTGTTTGGCATGAGTGATTCTGAGGTGTATCGCATCTTCAGATTCACCCCTCATGCCATCCTGGAATTAACCACAACCCTGCAGGAGGACATCACCAGCCCAACACACCGCTCACATGCAGTGCAGCCACTGGTCAAGGTACTGGCAACACTCCATGTCCTTGCCAGTGGCTCTTTTCAGCGTACAAGTGGAGTGGTGGCTGGGATGTCACAATCCTCCATGAGCAGATGTGTGCACCAGGTTGTCCCTGCAATTCTCAGACGCATGGCCAACCAAATCATCAAACCCACCACTGAGGAGCTGCGGCTGAAGGCAATGACAGATTTCTACAGAATTGCCAGATTCCCACGCACTGTGGGGGCCATTGATTGCACACATGTGGCACTCCAGCCCCCCCAGGAGACAGAGCACATGTACCGCAATCGGAAGCATTGGCATTCCATCAATGTACAGGTGATAGTCGATGCCCAAGGCCTCATATGGCACGTCCGTGCCAAACACCCAATCAATGCCACATCCAAATGGAATTCGATCAGAACGTGTATGGGGACACCTGGCTGGTTGGTGAGTGACATGGGTGGCAGGCATGACTATCCCCTCCCATGATGCACATCACAAGGGGCACATGCATGACTAACATCCTCCTGTCTTTTCCCTTACAGGTGACTCTGCATATCCACTGGGACCCCATCTCATGACTCCTATCCGGAACCCCCAAACCCCAGGAGAGGAAAGATACAATCAAGCACATGCCCAAACACGAGCAGTGGTGGAGCGCACCTTTTGCCTCCTGAAGTCACGTTTCCGATGCCTGGATAAGTCTGGGGGTACCCTCTTGTATTCCCCAAACTTTGTGTGCCAGATCATCGGTGCATGTTGCATGCTGCACAACTTCGCAGAAAGAAAGGGCCTGCAGATTGGCCTACGTGATGACCTGACCCCTGAACCAGACAATCCCCCCCTAACCGAGGCTACCCCGTCTTCTGAGGGAAGAGCAGCCAGGAGACAACTCACATTGGGCATCTTTGCACGTTAAACATACACATTAATCATGGCACAATGAGAATGCATGCATGCACAACGCTGTGGTCACTAGCACACACACCCCACATCCACATCAAATTGGATTGGCACCAGTCCACCATGCAGGACTTGTGAGCAGCAACGCCACGCCAAGGCTCCAATTATGTCACTGTACATTCATACACCATTCACACGGACCTGGGGATCACTTTTCCCTGGTCCTGGGGAACCCTTCTCCACCAAAATTGAGGGTGACACCCCTTTTCCGGCAGGAATGTCACCCCCACATTCACACAGCATTCACAACCCCAAAAAAAAATAAAAAATACCTGCAAAAGCAAAAAATTTCCAGCAAAAAAAAAGGGGAAAAACAAATTATTGCCCTTTGCGTGAGCCACGCCTGGGGCGCCCCCGGCCACGGCCCCGGCTTCTCAGGGGAGACTCATGGGGAGGGGTAAAACCGGGGAAGGAGGAGCAGCCCCTGATCTCTGCCCACCTGGCGGCCTGCCCTCCAAGGCCACGGCTATTCTGTCCAGGGCAGCACCAAGTGTTGCCGTGTTGGCCTGGATAGCCAGGGTAAGGGCCCTCACATCCTGCCCAACGCCTGCTGATGTCGTCTGCAGTTCGTTTAGGCAGGTTATGAAAGCCCGGGAGTGGGAGTCCAGGTTCCCCAGCGTATCCTTGATGGAGGACAGGCTCTCCTCCATCCGCACCAATGTCTGGCTGACCTGTCCCAGATGGCGGGTCTGGAGGAACTGGTCCCTTCTCAGAGTGGCGGGCAGGAGATCGGCCACCCCCCTGGTGGTCTGGGATGACATCCTGCCTCCAGCTGATGCTGGTGGCCGGGGAGAAGGCGAGGCCCTTGTGAGGGGAGCCATGTTGGGGGAGGAGGGGGGGTGCTCCCCCTTAGGGAGGCCTGCCTGCTGCCAGCCAGAGGGGAAGAGTCCTCAAAAACCAAACGTCCAGTGCCTGACATGGACTCCTCCTCCTCATGATTCTCCTCCTCCTCATGATTCTCCTGCTCCTCTTGAACCTCCTCCGCGGACTCCGGCCTTGTTGGGGGGGCCTCATTAGGCTGCTGTCCTGGGGTTGGTGCGGTCAGGCCAGATGGCCCTGCACCCTCCTGCACATCTGTGGATGACACAAAACATTCACAGGTTGGAGGATCCACACACTTGCCACATATTCCCTTTCACCCCCTCCCCCACACATGCTACACACCTGATATTAAAAAAAAAGCCGGGCAGGCCCTCAACTTCATGCCGATGAAAGGTCAGGGCCACCGCACGCTCCTCCGCTGTCAGCCTAATACGGCATGGTGGGCCCCCTCCTATGCCCCTGGCATGGGCATGCATTCTGGCCAGCTTCTGTTTGACCAGACGCCGGAGGTCATTGATTTTTTTGTCAATCCCAGACCGGGTCCGTGTCTCCCCCTGCCCCGCTGAATTGACCTGCTCAGTGATCCTATCCAAAATCTCCCTCCTCCTGGCCGGGGTGGTGTTGGCACTCTCTGGGCCGTGGAGGTAACGCCCATACTCGCTAATGGCCCGGGCAAGAATTTGTTTTTCCACAACTGTAAAATTCAGCTTTCGTTTTCTCTCTGTCATCCTTCCAAAAAAACTCACTCCCAGTCAACAAAATTCACTCACACAAACAAGCCCAACTAATCAAGCAAAAACACACACAGAGAGAAAACTACTCAGCAATAAACAGTCACAAAAAAAAAAAAAAAATACAGCAGGAAAACAAACAAACACAAATATATCAATCAAACAAACAGTCTCTCAAACACTTATCAAAATCCACTTTCAAAAATCTACTAACAAACACTTGATCACACAGAACACTAATCTGACAACTACAAAACACACCGCAACGAACAACAGGACAAAAACACTTGGTTAAATGGGAAGGGACAAAGGGATGTACTTTTGCAATGCAAGTGCGTTTGTGTGTGTCTATTTATGCTGTTTGCGTAGTTCACAATGTTGCCCTAGTCCATTTCCAATTTCACTGATTGCGCCGCTCCCGAGTTGTGAGCATGCGCACAGCAGAGCTGACATGGTATGCTTCAAGCGCGCATGCGCGAGCCGGCCGGCCCTTCATTTGCATGGGGTCACGGCTCATTTCAATGTAACACGCCCACGTCCTTCCCAATTTGTATTACTCCTCCTTACACCTCTGAAAAAACGTTACGCATGCGCAATTTCCTGCGCAAAAGCTACGAGAATAGGGTGATTACGCGGCAAAATTGCGCAAGTCTAACGTAAAGGCGGTGCGCTATGCCGGTCCAATAATGCGCAGATGTACCTGAATCTGGCCCACTGTCTCTCTCTCTACAGGACTGATCTCTTTAACAACGCCGCAACACACTACACGAGGCCGCCTTGCAGGCAGCCTTTTATAGTGTGGGGTGTGTACTAAACCCCCTGATCCATAATTGGCCAAAGCCACCCTGGCTTTGGGCAATTATGGCTCTCCGTTTTTTGCGCGCTGTGATTGGCCAAGCATGCGGGTCATAGTGCATGCTTGGCCAATCATCAGCGCGCAATGCCACAGCGAATTATGGGCCGTGACGCATCACTCGAATTTGGCGCGAACGACCCGTTTTGTTCGAATTTCGACGAACGTGCGAACAGACGATGTTCGAATCGAACATACGTTCGAATCTAACGCTGAGCTCATCCCTAGTAGGGAGTGGAACCAAGGAACAGTGATTGGAGGTGGGTAGGGAGTGGAACCAAGGAATGGTGATTGGAGGTGGGTAGGGGGGTGGAACCAAGGAATGGTGATTGGAAGTGGGTAGTGAGTAGAACAAAGGAATGGTGATTGGAGGTGAGTAGGGGGTGGAACTAAAGAATGGTGATTGGAGGTGTGTAGGGAGAGAAACCAAGGAACAGTGATTGGAGGTGGGTAGGGAGTGGAACCAAGGAACAGTGATTGGAGGTGGGTAGGGAGTGGAACCAAGAAACGGTGATTGGAGGTGGGTAGGGGGGTGGAACCAAGGAATGGTGATTGGAAGTGGGTAGGGAGTGGAACCAAGAAACGGTGATTGGAGGTGAGTAGGGGGTGGAACTAAGGAATGGTGATTGGAGGTGGGTAGGGAGTGTAACCAAGGAACAGTGATTGGAGGTGGGTAGGGAGTGGAACCAAGGAACAGTGATTGGAGGTGGGTAGGGGGTGGAACCAAGGAACGGTGATTGGAGGTGGGTAGGGAGTGGAACCGAGGAACAGTGATTGGAGGTGGGTAGGGAGTGGAACCAAGGAACGGTGATTGGAGGTGTGTAGGTGGTGGAACCAAGGAATGGTGATTAGAGGTGGGTAGGGGATGGAACCAAGAAACAGTGATTGGAGGTGTGTAGGGAGTAGAACCAAGGAACAGTGATTGGAGGTGGGTAGGGAGTGGAACCAAGGAACAGTGATTGGAGGTGGGTAGGGGACGGAACCAAGAAACAGTGATTGGAGGTGTGTAGGGAGTAGAACCAAGGAACAGTGATTGGAGGTGGGTAGGGAGTGAAACCAAGGAACGGTGATTGGAGGTGGGTAGCAGTAGAGACAAGGAGTGACTCAGAAAGAGGGAGTTCCTGCACCTATTCTCTGAGAATAAAAGCCCTGGTACTTACAGTGCATACAATTAATATGTTAATGATTTAATAATAGATACTGCAACCATTTGTATTATTTGCCTGCAGTTCGTGTAGAAACAACAGCAAAAATAATATAACATTGTTATCTGTAAGAAGACCAGCACAGAACTCCCGTAATACTGAAATGTTGCACCTTAGAGGAGAATCCCTGAACCATTTATACAGCAAAACTCGGCAGAGGAACTTGAAACACAAGAAAGTGCCAGGGAGGGAATTAAGCAAATGTGTCTGGAACCTGCCCTTCTAGTTTAAACTCTGCAGGATTAATGAGAATCCCCTGAATGCTTCCCTCAATAGCCAGACATCCAAGAGGAGAATGTGATCTGCCATGTATATTGCACCCAGTGGATGCTGGAACCTGTGCAGACCTTGGAATGGATTTCACAGACCAGATGCGATGCCAAATGTTTAGAATTGCTCCAACAGCTGAATCTGTACAGTCAGCATTTGTGTTGAAGAACTGTTGAGAGACTTTATATGCCACCTGGCCTATCATGCCGCACAAAGTCACTTCAAACTACAAAACTGTGCTTTACATCGACTTTTAAAAATCACTTTACTTTATATATGGTGGAAAATTATGTAATAGCTTTTAAAGCAAATGATAGCGCCTAAAACATTATTTCCTGCATACGTATTGGCAATGCTCGCCTGACAGCTGTGAGCTTTAATCTTACTAACCTGTAGTTTCCTATAGCTTTATTGTGTTCTATAAATAACTTGCCTAAAGTTCAGCTGCGTGTTTCTTGTATGGAATGTGAGCGTTATCTTATGTACTGGACAACATTGGCTGCTGTTAGCCTATGTATCCACCAACAGTACTGCTTATACTATGGGCTGGAGCAGAATCTATGGGAACTAGAAGTGATCTAACTGCTGTGATTTACACAGGCCATAGACGAGTCGAAAACAGAATGAAAATTCTTGATTGTTCATTTTTCACATCATTAGTGTGCCCGCTGCGACACGTGATTTTTGTGCCTGGGTGGAAAAAATAAAACAAATGATGGCACAATTGTATGCGCCATTTTCGTTTATTGATCGACAGAACGTTTGATTTTAGACTCATCTATCAACAGCCTTGGAAGAATGGCCATAGATGCGTAGGAGTCTAGACACGAGTAGGACCAAATTTATAGCATAGGAGTCTGTAAGCACAGATGCTGTGATGAATAGATTGTAGCCTTATCCCGTTTTTGTGCTAATACACAAAAAAAAAAAAAAACATAATAAGAAAGAGCCATGATCTCACATCGGGATTGGCGCTCTTTTGCTAGCAGTGCCATGTATACAGAAGGGTCATGTTACCAAAACTTGCCTCATTACAGTAAGTGCAATGTAACCAAGAGAGCCAAGGAACCATATCTCCCAACTTTTCCTAATTTCAAGGGACTGTCCCTGAATTGGAACACAGTACCTCTGTCCCCCTTTCCTCCTCATGTTTCCCTCATTTTGATCTGATCTATATAATTGTGTATAAAATGCACTTTTATTTTCTATCAAATAGTGTTTCCAAGTGCTAAACATTTCATCCAATTTATAAATTGCTGCATTTGTAAATTTCAAAAGCCAATATAAAGGAATAGAAGTGGTAAAAAAAAAACACCTATGGGTTCAACTTTTTTTTTTTTTTATAGAATTCTCCTTTAAGAGGCCATGGCAGGGGTGTGTGTCCTATGTCTACATACTTTGGACAATAGGTGTTCCTCGTTCCCATCTCAAAAAGTTGGGAGGTATGAAGGAACTATTAAAACCATTAGTGACAACATGCTACCAGATGTGCAATGCTACAAGACCCCAGATAGAAAGCAATTGTGCTGCAAGTTTGAAAATGACTTGCTAAGCTATTGCTATACTTACCAGGCCTCACAAGTTTGTTGCACAATTGCAGCAAGTCCACATTGCATGATTCCAGATCAACTTTCTTTGCAAACATTCTGCAAGTCTACTGCAAGTTCTGGTTCAGTTATGTTGTACAATACTCATCCCACCACAGGGGTCACTGTGGCTGAATTTTCATGCTGTAGACTTGCAGAGCTCTTGCTGTAGAATCATTACTGCATCTTTACTCTTGCCAGGGGCTTGCTGTGCTAATTTACTACAAATTGGAAAAGTGACACCTATAACTCAAGTGCTCTGCAAGTGTACATCTTGCCAGTAAAAATGTGCAGCAAATTAACAGACTTACAATTCAACACTGCCACAAATTTGTGGAAAGTTAGCCTTGCTATCTGGGAATAGAACTAATACATGTGCAATACGATAATAATGGAAGTTGTGACCTATGTCATAGTATAAAAGGGGGTGCTGCAAAAATTACATGCTGCAAGAGGGGATGTTGCCTAAGGTGCAAGCTTCAAGAATGGACATTACCATGTGTGCCATGCTACAGGAAGAAATATTATTACATGCCATCCTTTAAAACGGGACTTGGCCTCCGCTCTAAATTTGAAGACTGCACTGCCTCATACAGCTATGATTTGTAAGGCTACACACATTATCCTGAAATAAGGAATAATCCTCTTATTTTTGGGATGGAATAAGACATGAGATTACTTTCTGTTCTAAGAAGGCTTTACTGTACTGCACACTTGATACTCCTATCTACAGTATATCTATCTATAGACTATCATTTTGAGACCTTTGTGGGGAATGGAGGATTCCAGCAGCTGAGATAATACTCTTTTTGGGGAGATTATACGTTTTTAAATTTATTCCAAGTGCTAATTTGCATATTGGTATTTGTACTGCACACTTATTCAGTTGGAGAGCTTTTTTATTGCTTTAGTCTCTTGTCGTCTTAACTTGCATAGCTAGGCTGTCTCTTTGGACCCCAATCCCTCCTCCATTTGGAGTATGGGTTCTATGCACTGCATCAGTGATGGCCAAATATCCTGAAACAGCTGTAATGTAGTATGAAGTAGGTTGCTTCTCTGCTTTTGACTTATATCAAGTGTTTGAGAATAAAGGATGAAAATCATCTGTCTATCTCGGCCTTGTGGTGTATCCCAAGAATCACATGCAACAGTTGGGATGGATGAAGCTGAACCCCCCTGCGGAAGTAATTACTTCTCTGGGTAACCTAGAGGAGGTTTAGGCATAGCAATGTCTAGGCATGGAGGTTTAGGCATGTCTATGGAATAGCAAATTTTCCTGTGGGAGGTCTGTGATTTACTGGAGTATGCATGTAGCAAGAATGTGGTGTGATGTGTGCTGACCGAGAATTATGGAAGAAAGAAGAATTTGGTGTTCCTTGTGAGATCAATTCTGCAAGGGGGCTCTGGGATCCAAAACAAGGACATTTTGACTGCACATCATCATGCCAGATGTCTTCGATGATATTTTGGCTGCTGAAGAAATTTATAAAGATTTGCTCTCTAGAGATATTGTGAGATCAAGCGTTTGGATGTTGTCCTGGTGGAAAAAATTTACTTTTCCTTAAATGGGAGCTACTGGGCAAAATTGAAAATGAGTTTGGTATATGGACTGATAATCACCGGTTTGTTATAAACTTTAATACAGAGAATTGGACCAAGTGAATATAGGGTGAGGGCTGCTGATGCTAATCACTGGTCATGGGAGTGTTGACTAGGATTTTTCTAGGCACTGATAATGCAACAAAGTAATAACATAAAAGAATATTTATTAACATAAAAGGAACTATACACTGTTAAAAACATTTGGGCCAAACCCCACAATAGAAAACAGCTTTCTTAATAACGGTAACCGTCAGTTACCACTTCTTCAGGAAGATCTGTTCAATATATAATGTACAATTGACAAAACAAGCAAAATTATACAACAATACAGTAAAATAAAATTACAACATTTTAACCTATGAAAGAGCAGTCAGTTATCAAAAAAGTGTCAAATGCTCACCTAAAAATGGTTTGTGGACTAGGCATGGGCTCAGAGACCCCCCGCGGCAAACGAGGGGAAATAATGTGGCAAGCTCTAGTAAAATAAATGGAATTCTTTAATGATGGTAATTAGAATATAATAGCAAAAAAGGGGGGTCACCACGTGTAGATTTAAATAGATGATGGAATGAAGTGGGGGGGGTAAATGGGGGGGTGGAAGGAGGTGAAGGGAACTGAAGGGAGGGGGGAAAGAGGGAAGGAAAAGAGGGGGGGAGGGAAGGGGGAGTGGGGAGGGGAGGGGGAGAGGAAAGAGGGGGGATTGTGAAAAAAGGGGGGAAGGAAAAGGGAGAAAAGAGAAAAAGAAAAAAGGGGGAGGGGAAAGGGGGGAGGGAAGGGGGGAGGGTAAAGCGAGGAGAAAAAGAAAACAGAAAGAAGGGATAAACTTTAAAGAAGGTTCCTGCCCTCCAGCTAGGTTTAAGTTAGGAAAGATCAATGGGGACATTTTCTTTGATGGTGTGGATGTTTTCTGTGGGAGTTGCAAGAAATATGAACACAAAATTTGAAAAGTGTGGTGTGCCAACTGTAGAGAATAAGGCCATGTTTCCAGAGAGATGTACCAAGGACAAACAATCCAGTTTATGCCAAGGATCTGGGCATTTTTATGTGTAGTACTCTGTCCGACGCCTAACCAGAGGACAAAAATCTCCCGCATGCGCCGAATGGATTCGACGCATGCGTGGAAGTATTTTACTTCCTGGAGTGGTGACGTGGCAGCGTCAACGTCACCGCCACGTCACCGCGATGTCTGTCCGCGTGGATTTTGGTTTGATCGTGTGTACACTGATCAAACCAAAATATCCCAGCAGGCATATCCGATGAAAACGGTCTGTCCGACCGTTTTCATCGGATTTGTTTAGTCGTGTGTACGCGGCCTTAAAGGAAAGAAGAAAAGCAGCACACGGAGAATAAAAAGAAGGCGGAGGAATAGAAAGCCCATCCTAGATGGGAAGCTGAGAATCAGGAGACAGAAATGGAAGAACCTGTGGTGTCTGAAAAAGAGGAAGAAGAAAAGATTACAAGTAAAAGAGACAAATATGACATTACCTAAAGATGATCAGAATAAACCAAGAAGGATTCCTACATGGGAAGAGCAATTCATTACAGAAAATCAACTACAAGCATCTGAATTGTGTTTTTTCAGTTGGATGCATTGGTAGGAAAGGAATGGTAAGAGCATATTATTAATGCATTTGATGGACATAGAGAAGAAATTATTCAGACTTTTATGATTTCAGTCTAGATCGTTACAATGTTGGATGCAATTAGGGAAAGGAAGAGGACTCCAGCTGCCAAGTGGTACAATTTTATTTATTTTTTGGTATGAAAGTAAGAAGGGAGGTTACAATTACATCAGGCATAAGATGTAAATTGTGTTGAAAATTGATATAAAGCTCTCGGATCAACCTTGTGGACTCTCTGTTCTATCTACTTACCTTCTCTTTTTGCCCCACTTATGATTTTGAAGCTCTCTGTCTTAACATAATACAGTTTTCTTCCTTAGATTCACCACATTAACTCTTTTTGGTTCAGTTGAATACCTTAATACAGATTGTACGTTCTTGCAACTTTCCTACAACACATCAGATTTTATGTAATTATCTATCACATGTCTTGTACTCTTACCAACTTGTGTAACAATGAGCTTCACTCCCTTCGTCATTATATGTTCAATAACATATCTGTTATGTCTATTCTGATGCACTAAATAAAATCTTTTGACATGGAAAATTTATATGAAATGATGAGAAAACAGTGCTCTAGTGCCAATGGGTTGAAAATGGATGATTCATTACTTGAGTGATTGTAACTGATGGTAAAAAATATAAAGCCAAGAGCTGACATAAGAACATGTACAGAGGTATGACCGGGGCACTGTTAACAATTGGAACCCAGGCCCTAGGACTTTTTAAATCCCTTCTGATTTGATTTCAATACCCACTTATAATAGTCTCTTGATGTATGGAAGAAATTGTTATCTCGCCCTTGGGAGGCTCTACACAGGCAGATCCTCACCCAGTTGTTGCATCACTGAACTGCAATATGTATAGCCACCCTAACATTATGGTTCCTAATCTGCATTTTTAATCAAGCATGTTTGAGCACAATAGGAAATCTGGTCTAAGTTAAAAACAGGATATTACTTTACAAAGTAATGAAGTCAATCAACCATGATGTAGGGCTTGCTGACATGAAGACTTAATCATTTTCTTTGGGCTGGGTTCACACTTGTGCGTTGCAGTAGAATTCACCCAGGAATCCCACTGCATTCCTGTGTGCATTGCGTGCGATGCCTGTGCGGTGCGATTTGAGCCATACATTTTGTATGGGTCAAATTGCATTTCATCCACACCAAAATGGTGAAGGACCCTTTTTTTTCGCACCTGAATTGCAATTTTTTCAAACACTGCGTTTTACGAGCTGTTTTGGGGTGTCGTTAATCTAATAGACGCCGCGTGATAGCAATGCAGTGAAGGAAACGCACAGGATTCACCGTGTTTCCAGCATCGCATCAGTGTGAACCTAAGTGTTAATTCTTTAAAAAGAAAGTTATTGGTTTTGGCTATTTTTGGATGTAAATAGTACATATTGGGCATTTATTTGTAATTCAGGACCCTAACCCCTTTCACACTGAGGGTGTTTTGCAGGCCCTATAGCGTTAAAAATAGCGCCTGCAATCTGCCTTTAATCTGCTGCTCTATTCAATCCAGTGTAAAAGCCCAAGGTCTTTCACACTTGGGCAGTGCGCTGGCACGGCGTCAGAAAAAGTCCTGCCGGCAGCTTCTTTGGAGCACATTAGCAGCAGTGAACTCACCGCTGCTAATGCGCTCCTGCCCATTGAACTCAATGACAGGGCCGCTGTAGCGGTTCATTGCGGGCGGTATTACCCGTTTTGGGTGGAAAAGTGCCCCACTAGCGGCCGAAGTGTGCCGCAAATCCGACGGTAAAATAGTGGCCGTTTTACCGCTATTTTACCGCCGACACTATGGGCGTCAGCAGTGTGAAAGCGCATTCTTTTGACCTTGAACTAGAATACAATGTATAAATCTTTTGGTCTGATGTATAAACACTAGGGCTGTGCAAATTAAAGATCAATCGATTAATTAAAAGTACATTTTTTTGATCGATCAAAATTCTTTTGATTGGTACTCACGGCTTCTGGGCCTTCAGGGAGTTCCGTCGGAGATCCGGTAACGTCACGGACACCGGCGGGGCTTGCCGTGTCCATCTGAAGGGCTCCTTTGCTGTGTCTTCATATCTGCATGCCGGCGGGACCTTACTATCTGCCACACGCAAGGGTTGTTACACTTCCCTCTATCACTTCCCTCTATCAACCTGGGATTCTACAACCATCCACTGGGAGTTGTGATAGTTCCCTTCATGCCGACTGACTGATGTTAACCTCTACTCATCTGGATTTAGCAGTGGTATCTTTGTACACATTTTGCTACCGTTTGGTATTACTCGCACCATTTTTACAGTTTATGTAGCTACATCGATTTTATCTCCAGTGCAATATTTATTTGGTTACCTACTTGAAGACTATAAAAGTTTTAATGCTATTCCCATCGAGCGATGCCTTTGTGTGTTTTTGTATCCTGCTATGCATTTTTCCAGTGGTTGGTAGCTGCACTGGGAATCAGCCTGCAAGGAGATCAGCTAAAAGTAGTTGGATCTGTGCGTTATAATTAATCGAAATTAGTCAATTAATCGATTAAAAAAAAAAAAACGATTAATCGAACACAAAAATTTTGATAAGTAACAGCCCTAATAAACACCCATAAAATGCTCTATTCAACTGCAAAAAGTGTTATACTGCACTAAAACTTTCATATAACTTCTAAATTATCGCATTTGTTATTTTAAAAAGATGCTATTAAGGAAATATAATGGTAAAAAAAGCACTTGTGATTGAAACCAATCATTTTTGCATTTTAATCCTTCATGTTGAAGGTAACTGTGTGATTGGTGTGGTAAAAGGTGTCCCTCTTTCTTATCTCAGAAGGTTGGGATGTATTCTTAAGAAGAGGTAATCTTACCAGTGTATATACAGCAATACTTGCACTACCCGGGAGTTCCCGCCTGCCAGTGCCAACACACATATTGACTTCATAGTGTAAAGAGAAATTATAGAAGTGTGAAATTTCACAGGAGACAAGGTCGCTGCAATAGGATAGTAACATACATCACACATAGGTAGACGTAAAGCCACAGGCAATAACTTGTCATATAAAGGATATCATATGACCATATAAAGAATGTTGTGTTAGTTTAGTAGTACTAAAAGGCAGGTAATTTACTCTGGTCAGCACATAATATTAATAGAACAGGAAAGTGTGATCGTTTTACATTTTTTTCTTGAGTTCAGTAATTCAATCATTAAAAATAGAAGGTTTAAATAAGAGTTCTTAACACATTACATCATTGAATTTTTAGTTGATATTTTAAAGCTACAGCCAAATTGTTATCGTTTTGATTGTAAAATGGCAGCTATCATAAACAAAGGTAATGGAGTTTTATCCTTAGCTATTTAAAAAAAATTATATTTATCGTTGTCTGGATCCCATTTGGAATGTTGCCATTAGCATCGGAAGTGAGGGAAAATCTTCTCAATAGGGCCAGAGAAATCAATAAAAACATATAGAGGTACTAATTAATCTGCATGGGACTGCATGTGCCACCCCAATCAACCTACCAGTACCCTTCAAATAATAATTAAAAAACAGAACACCATGGGGTATATTTATAGAAAAATTGCTGTCTGAATGTGTCAATTATTCGCACAGGCACCATGAATCTTTACTATAATTTTCCTAAAAATGTTAATTTCCTAGGACTGTCTGCGCCCTCTAGAGGCAATACCTCTGTATTATTCCTGATTGAGGTATTTCAGGAAAAAATACTACAATATTGCCACATGATGGTGCTGGCAATCCTAGAAAATAAACATAATAAAGCAGTTCTAAAGGCATTTTTTTTAAAATTAAAATAATATGTGTGTTATACTTACTTACTCTGTGCAATGGTATTGCACAGAGCAGGTTCCTTGCACCCTCTTCCGGGGTCCCCCACTGCCACTCTTCTATTTCTCATCTTTTGTGTGCTATGGAATCACATGTGTGGGAGCATTCCTGAGCTAAGCTGTGTGAGCCCATAGACACACACAGTGCAGTTCGAACCCACCCCTCACTCCTCACCTCACAGGATTTGACTGACACCTGTAGTAGCCAATGGCCCCTGCTTCTCTCAGTGTAGTGAAAGCAGGGAGATTGGACAGATGACCTGCAGCCAGACAAAGCTTTGGATCAATAACTCGGGTACAGTGGGGATCGAAAGTTTGGGCATCCCAGGTAAAAATTTGTATTAATGTGCATAACGAAGCCAGGGAAAGATGGAAAAATCTCTAAAAGGCATCAAATTACAGATTAGACATTCTTATAATATGTCAAAAAATAGTAGATATAAGACAGCGCAAAACATCGTACATGAGATGAAACATTACACATTTGCGAGCACAGAGATAAAATCCCAGATAGATAAAGCTCACATATGGTAAAACATTTTACCTAGAAAATTGTAAAGCAAATTCAAAGTTATAACAATAAAAGTAGATCTGGAGGGCTCAATCCTCCCAAACACCCCCGAGGGGACTCATAGTGCCTGGGAGGTGTCCTCCATCTCATTGAGGGTGAGGTTCTCGGCTCTTGACTGGATAGATTGATAGCAGCGCAGCCATTGGCTCCCACTACTGTCAATAAGATCCAATGACGCAGGCACTGGGGGCTTGGCCGAGTCCTGCGTACAGCGTCTATGGACACCGAATGCTGGACTCTGAAGTGCGCCAGCAAGATAACCTCCGGGAGAGTGCTTCTCCTAGGGGGTTAAACGATGCGGGGAGGAGCTACCAGCGTCGCCGGGGGACCCCAGAAGTCAAGGATTAGGGCCACTCTTTGCAAACCGAACTATACAGTGACGATAAGTATGGCATGTTTTTTTTTTTTTTTTAAATAAAAAAAATAAAGCCTTACTATCACTTTTGTTCAAAAGTGCAAATTTGGACCAAAACCTTGCTTAACACAGTAAATCAGCTTAAATAATTGATTCACACACAAGTGGGTGATATGAACCCCCATCCCCCATGAATGTAGGCCCACAACCAGGCCTGTTGCTACAGGACAGGCAAAACAAACAATTGTTTGGGGCCCCTAGCTTGCCTGGGGCCCCCAACTTCCCCTTCCCAGGATGTAGCGTGGCCGAGCTCCTCTTCCTTCCACCTGGAGTCCTGTCAGTCCGACCGGGTACCCCGCGTGGTACAGGAGATTCAGTTTCCTGTTCCCGGCCGGACTGACAGGAAGTGCACACTGAGTGCTCACTTCCTTTCAGTCTGTCCGGGAAGACAGGAAACTGAATCTCCTGTACCGCAAGGTACCCGGCCCGGCCCAGGCACTATCTGATAGGGGACTGGGGAAGAGGCAGGGGAAAGAGAAAAAATGTGTGTAGCGCTAACATAGACTTTGCATGCTGAGGGGGGGGGGTGCTTGGGGCCCCCCCATTTTACTTGGGGCCCCCAAATTCCTTCAAACGGCCCTGCCCACAACATAAGGTAAACAGCTAGATAAACAAAAAAACTGGATGTCAGGTTTCCAGCTGAAACTTGAAGCACCATCCAAGGTAAGATGATTTTTTTCTTCTTAGCATCAGCTTGACTTTTGACGCTGTGCTTCAACATCTTCTTGCAAGATTTGGGCTACTCGGCATTCCCACAGGCCTTGTCTGCAGGAGAAATTCCAGTATCTATACCATAGTTTGTAGATGATATAACTTTAACATTAACCAGTTAATATTCACTTTTTGGGATTTCTTTTATCAAAGACGTTGCATAATACATTTAGTCCAAAATTTATGACGACATTTGATTTTGCCGTGTCTGTGCGCCGGACCCACAAACGATACTTCAGATTCACCCATTCTGGAATTAGCCACAGCCGTGCATGATGAAATCACCAGCCAGACGGGATGCTCACATGCAGTGCAGCCACTGGTCAAGGTCCTGGCAACACTCCATTTCCTTGCCAGTGGATCTTTCCAACGTACAAGTGGAGTCGTGTCTGGGATGTCACAATCCACCATGAGCAGATGCGTGCACCAGGTTGTCCCCGCAATCCTTACACGCATGTCCCACCACATCATCAAACCCACCCATGAGCATCTGCGGCAGAAGGCAATGCAGGATTTCTACAGAATTGCCGGATTCCCACGCACCGTTGGGGCCTTTGATTGCACACATGTGGCACTACGCCCCCGTGCCACAGAGCACATATACCGCTATCGTAAGCAGTGCCATTCCATCAACGTACAGGTGATAGCCGATGCCCAATGCCTCATATGGCACGTCCGTGCCAAACAACCAGGGGCCAGCTACGACAGCTACATATACCGTCAAAGCTACAACAGAATTTGAACGGAACGTGTACAAGGACAGCTGGCTGGTTGGTGAGTGACATGGGAGTCAGGCATGACTGTCCGACCCCATGATGCAGACATCACGAGGGGCACATGCACGGCTAACATCCTCCTGTCTTTTCCCTTCCAGGTGACTCGGCATATGCACTTGGGCCCCATCTCCTGGCTCCATAGCGGAATCCCCAAACCAGAGGAAGAGGAAAGAGAAGATACAATGCTGCACACATACGCACCCGTGCAGTGGTGGAGCGCACATTTGGCATCCTAAAGTCCCGTTTCCGATGCCTGGATAATTCCGGGGGGGGGGGGCCTGTTGTATTCCCCAAACTTTGTGTGTCAGATCATCGGGGCATGTTGTGTGCTGCACAACTACGCCATGAGAAAGGGCCTGGAGATTGACATATGTGATGACCTGACCCCCCAACCACACAGTCCCCCCCTGCCCGAGGCTACCCCGTCTGCTGAAGGAACAGCAGTCAGGAGTTGCCTCGTGGAACGTATCTTTGCACGTTAAACACACACATTCATCATGGCACACGGACAATGCACGCATGCACACCACTGTGAATAAATGAATGAATGAAAAACTTATATAGCGCGTCACATGCGAACTAAATCGCCTCTGGGCGCTTGTTGTTCCTGTCTCCTTTGATATCAAAAGAGATGAGTCTTGATCACACACACCACATCCACTGATGTTGATGTCTCTTCATACCACATTCACACGGTCGTAGGGATAACCTCTCCCAGACGAACCAAGGTGACACGCCTTGCTGGCAGGAATGTCACCCACACATTCACACACCAGTCACACTGTAGCCTGCACTCCTAACCGTGTGCAGTGACTACAAAAAAAAAAAAAGGGGGATCCAACATGGCATGCCCTTACAAGAGGATGGCACTTCCATCTGTGCACGTCTCTAAATAAAATAAAAAAGCTCATAATCTGAGCGGCATACATCCTGAGGAGATTAATTTGGCCTCTCGTGGGTCAGGCCTCGTGCCCAGGGTTCGGCTCCTCAAGAGTCGTGGCGACGACTTGGATGGGGGGGTGGGGCATCAGGAGGAGGTGCATCCCCTGGGCTGTCGCTCCTGGCAGATGTTGCCTGCCTGCCCTCCAATGCTACGGCAATGCTTGTTAGCACGCTGTTGGTGTCAGCCTGCATCCGCAGCTGCCTGCCGCTGGTCTGGCGCTGGAGGTGCCTGTTCCGCCGACCCTCCGCCTCAATGGCAGCAGTGTTGGCCTGTATGGCCACTCCCAGGCTCTTCACCTCCGCCACGAGGCCTGCTACTGTGGCCTGCAGCTCCCCAATGGCCATGGCATGACGCTCAAGGCACATCCCAGCCCTGGTCCCCAGATGGTGAGGGACCCCCTGCCACCATGTGGTGACGCAGGGCCTCAAGGGTCTTGGTTTGGTCACCCAGACATGTGACCATGGCAGCGCAGTTTGCGCTCACCTCCTGCAGGCAGTCCGAGATCGAGCTGGTATGCTCAGCCTGCTGGGTGAGGCACTGCTGCATAGCGGCTGTGGTGCCCTGCACAGCCACTGTGCACTCAGCCTGGGTCTTTGCTGAGGAGGCCAGGCTGTCACCCACACAGTGCAGGTCAAAGGCTAGATCACCCATGTGGCGTGTCTGCCTCGCCTGCTCCCTCTCCAGCCCTTCTTGGTCTTCCTCAAAGCCTTCCTGGGGGATGGAGAGGCTTGTGTCCATCCGGATGGGGTAGCCCTGGATGGGGTTCCCCTGGATAGGGTAGCCCTGGAGGGGGTTCCCCTGGATGGGGTAGCCCTGGAGGGGGTTCCCCTGATGGGCATGGAGGATCCGGGCAAAATGGAAGCCTCCTCAAGATAGAGGCATTCCTCAAAATCCAGGTCCACCGACTCCTCCTCAACGACCTCTAGAGCAGAGGTGTGGGCACTCCCCTCTTCCGATGGATCATGGCTTCCCAGGGGGTCAGGCTGAGGCTGATGTTCCGGGGATGCGTGGGTCCCACACAGCCAGACGATGGCCCAGCATTCACATGTTAGTGGACCCACACACTTGTCACATGTTCCCTTCCACCCCCTCACATGCTACACACCAGATGAGGGATAAAACACACTGACCTCTCCTCAAGTCCTGGTCACTGGAGTCAAAGCCCTCCATGCCCTCCACCTGCTCCTGCTCCAGAAAGCTGCCGATGACCTCCTCCTCTGCTGTCAACCTCACAGACGAAGCTGGTCTGCCTCCTGTGCCCCTGAGGTGCCTCCTCACCTTGGCCAGCTTATCCCTGACCTGCCTTCTCATGTCATTTTTTTTTTTTTTTATATTCTCGGGGGTCCCGGTCTCATGCCCAAGAGCATTGACCTCCAGGGTGATCTTCTGGTAGATCTCCTTCCTCCTGGCCTTGCTGGTCCTGGCACTCTGTGCGCCATGGAGGTAGGCATCATACTGGCCTATTGCTGAGGTCAGGATAGCCCTCTTTCAAGGAGAAATTTTTCTTCCTCCTCTCCTTGTCCATCTTAGCATCAGACATGACTCTGCAGTACTGTGCTCCAGGGGAAAAACAAGCAAACAGGTGTACTTTTGCGCTGGATGGGCGTATGGCTGGGCGTATTTATGTGCTCGGTGTAAGCCGGTGGGCCAGCGTATCTCAGGAAGTTGCACCGGCGTAGTTGTGAGCATGCGCATAGGTGTGCGGGGGATACGTCCACGTCACTGCGCATGCACCACGCTCGGACCATCATTTGCATGGGGTCACACCCACTTCCATCTACACCGGCTTACTCCTTCGAAATTACGTTACACCGGCGCAACGTTGGGAGCATTTGCTTTGTGAATTCCATGCTTGCCTCTCGACGCTGCGTCCGCGTAGCGTAAAAGAGATACGCTACGGCGGCATATATATGTGCCGATGTATGTGAATCCGAGCCATTGTATTTTTGTTTTTTCAACATTTTCTGTCTTTTTTCATTGATATTATAAAAGAAAAAAAAAAAAACGGTGGTGATCAAATACCACCAAAAGAAAGCTCTATTTGTGTGAAAAAATGATAAAAAAATTCATTTGAGCACAGTGTTGCATGATTGCACAATTACCAGTTGAAAATATAGCAGTGCTAAATAGCAGAAAATGACCTAGTCATGAAGAGGGTAAAACTAGCTGTTCCACAAAAAAGGTAAATGAAGTAAACGATTATTTAACACTACACTACTATTTATTAACCAAATGTAGACAAGCAATGTTCCCTTTACAATGGCAATTTTTCTTTCTTAACAGACCTAGATGTTCTTGTTTTACTGGAATGACTTCTCTGTACCCTCTCTAAATTGGTAACTTATTAATGATTCTTTATGAAGTATACATTGCTATATTTTAGCAACTGCTGTCAAGCCAATTTGGTAGCTGTGGCTGGACCTGCAAGAAAGCTTAGGCCGTGTACACACGGCAGAGAACCTCGACGGGCAGAACACATCGTTCCGCCCATCAAGGTTCTCTGCCCGCCGTCGAAATCGGCGACCCGCCCGTCGGGAATGGCAACCAGCCATTCATCCAGGCGGGCCGTCGAGCAAATAGAGAACATGCTCTCTATTTCTGCTCGACGGCATTCCCGACGGGATGCTCGCCGAGAGCGTACACACGGCCGAGGTCCTCGCTGGAATGCAGCTTCCAGCGAGGTTCTCGCTGGTGGTTTCCAGCGTTTCGTTTTTAATGACAGAAAAAGTCATTTTTTTACAACCCAAAAAACGGTTGTGTGTACGCGGCATTAGAGTTGGGCAGGTAAGTATGTTTTTTGAAGAGAACACAGCATAACAGGTATGGTGGGATGGGGAGAAGAAAAAGTGCGTGTGATTCTGAGTTCTAATAGCGGCCTTGACTTCACCCACCATGTTTTTCTTCACACATATCTCCACTGCCCCTCATCCTTTTCTATACAAGTATATTTACTGAACAGCTTTATGTCAACCCTGTGTTTCAGCCTTGGTTCACATTGGTGCATTTTGACATGTGATTTGACATGTCAAATCAGCGGCAATTGCCAGCAATGGCACCACCCTAAATTGCTATTCAAGAGTTTAATTTCATTCAATGCAAACTCCTCATGTTTCCTCTCTTTTGTCTTTCCCCGCCCTCCACTCCTTCACCTTTCCCCACCCATGGACCTTCCCATACTACTCCCTACCTACTATCTGCTTATGGTCTAAAATCTGTAATGCCTTATTGAATTTATTGTACCCTTATTGATGAGTGAATGGCATTATTGGATACAGCTTTTGCTACTCAAAGTGTACAAAATTTCAATAAAGAACAAGAGTAAAAAAAAAAAATCATACTGCACTTAGATGGCGTTGCTCTCACTGTCCTTCAGGACAGGAGGGTGACAGCTGGCAGGAGGGGAGAAGGCGGCAGGGAGGGGAATCCCATGGACAGAATAAAAGTCATTGGTTGTTAAGGAAGCGGCGGCCCTGCTCCTTAACAACCAATAATTGCTGGCATTCTTTTCTACATTTCAGCTGTTAGTGGGGAAATCCCACTGAAAGAAACGAGCCAGAAGGTAGCGGTTTCGGTTTCTAGGCATGAGTACCGATACCCATGCAAATGTCTAGTATTGGCACTGATATTAGTATCAGTGCAAACCTAGATTTAATGTATTTTTTTAGGTTTAAAGTGATACTAAAGGTTTTTTTTTTTTTAAATAACAAACATGTTATACTTACCTCCACTGTGCAGCTCATTTTGCACAGAGTGGCCCCGAACATCCTCTTCTAGGGACCCTCCGCTGCTCCTGTGGCTCCTCCCCGCATCACATAACCCCCTAGGAGAACCGCTCTCCCGAGGGGGTTACCTTGTGGGTGCACTTCTGAGTCATTTATTTGGCATTCAAAGACGCTGAGTGTATGACTCGGCCCCGCCCCCCAGCGCCTGTGTCATTGGATTGGATTGACAGCAGTGGGAGCCAATGGTTGCGCTGCTATCAATCTATCCTATCAAAGCTGGGACTTCATGGAGAGGAGGATGACGGGGACGTGCCGAGGAGATGAATGGGCTCAGGTAAGTAAAACGAGGGGGCTGGGGGGCCGGTGACTGCCAGGTGTTTTTTCACCTTACTGCATAGGATGCAGTAAGGTGAAAAAACACGAGCCTTTACAACCCCTTTAACTAGTATGGGTGCCTGTATTTAACTTGGTGCCATACTCTTGCAATCCTTGGTATAGCAGAACTCTGACTGGGAACCCATCTAGGTGTGTTGCATTCAAATATGCAGACAAAGAGCATTCTGATAGGAGGAGACTGAGAGCTGAGAAAGGACACCACTATACCCCTTTCTGCAGACTATAACAGTAACCGAGAAAGTGATGTGATCCGCCTGGCTGTACTGTGTGGCAGGGCAGTGTAAATCTTATGGCTGGAAAGACAGAAATAAAAATATTTTGGCAAGTTAAACAGCTCCTTCTGATATATTTCCTCTGTATACTTAGCTTTGAAAAAAAGTTACCGCTCCAGGTGGATTGTGTTGGGATGATCAGTATGGTCTCAGGAGATCAAGGGTGCTGGCAATGCACAAGGCAACAAATGGAAAAAGAAAATATGGACAGCCGCACTCCAAAAAACCTTGATGGTTGTCTTTATTTAAAAAAGGAAAAATGCACTACAAGTCACAGCACACAACACTGGAGTAAAACAACTGACGCGTTTTGCACTATAAATTAGTGCTTAATCATAGCTGATTATGATTAAGCACTAATTTATAGTGCAAAACGCATCATCTGTTTTACTCTTGTGTTGTGTGCTGTGACTTGTAGTGCATTTTCCTTTTTTAAATAAAGACAACCTTTAAGGTTTTTTGGAGTGCGGCTGTCCATGTTTTCTTTTTCCATTTGTATACTTAGCTTTGCCTGGAGTTCAGTTTTAACTCAGCCCAGAAGACAATATGGACCAACTGTAGAGAGCTGAGAGTTAAAGAACACAGAGATGGAGGAACTTTGCCTGTATTTTTAGTCTATTATTTCAACCTCCTGGCGCCCTGTAATTATTGCTGCTGCGGTAAACTTCAACTTTACTACAAACTTTACTGCAGAACGATGCTGCCAAAGGAAAACCACTCTGCTCATTAACATGTTCAAACCTGAAACATACCCAGCCAGTCATCTTAACAATGCCCTACCGGTCCATCTCCTTTTCATATACAGGGTAGAAAGACATTGTGACGGGTCTCATAAATGATGCAATTAAACTTCACAAAAAAAAAAAAACACATCATTCTAAATCCAGTCTAATTCCAGACACAGAATCCATTGTTTTCTCCACTTTTGTACCAGGATGTTATGTTCAGGCGATGGAATACGGCCTCTGCTATGTTGTTCCTTATTATTTCGGAGGAACTCCAAGAAGAACGAATGCCGTCTAAACTGGCCTTATACCATAACGTCAATGCAATGTAAGAAAATAAGGATTTCTGCGGAAGAAAAGAGTCTCCATGCAGCCACTCCTTCCCCTTAGCATGTCTGAACCAAAAAACCTGTTCCCATGAAGCAATAGGAACTTCCTCTATTGTTGTCTATGGAAGCTTTGTTGTCAATCATCATGATGTAGTGGAGGGGGCGGACAGAGGTACACATTATTTCCCTGGCAGGGAAATCCTGGCCTATGTATTAGCATGTTGCATTTTGAAGGATATTCCTGCATGCATGTTTGCACTTTTACACACGCATTAAACACAGATTTGTGCGTATTTTAAATGGAAGTTTTTGTTCTTGTGTTATGTGAGGTTGGGCTCACACCATTGCGAATTGGATGCGATTTTTCTGCATCCAATTCGCAATAGCAGGAGATTTTGACTGGCTCTCTATGGAGCCGGTTCACATATCTCCGTGGCAGGTCCGGTGCGTTTTGCAGAAAAATTCTGTGCGTCCTTTGATCCGTTTCAGGTTCGAATTCAGCCCAAAATTTGGACCTGAAACAGTAAACCGGGATGCACTGGACCCCTGCTGTGAGACGGAACCGGCGATGGGTCTAAATGAGGGAGATATTTTCTGAAGAAAAGCAGTGCAAAGTTGCTAAAAACAAGTTACATGGATTTTTTTTTTTTTTACCATGTCAATAAGTATGCTTAATGCATGCAAACACACAAAAAATGATACTTATTTTCTTTAAAGTGATTGTAAAGGCTGAAGATTTTTTACCTTCATGCATTTTATGCTTGAAGTTAAAAAAACTTCCATGCGCTGCTCCCCCCCTAATACTCACCTGAGCTCCCTCTTGATCCAGTTATTTGTACAGGAGCCTCAGCTGTCCCGGGTCTCTCTCTCCTTATTGGCTGAGTATTTGGTTCCTGCTGCTGTCAATCCAACTCTGTATCCTGGCCTTGGCCAACAAGGTAAGGGGGGGGGGGGGGTTATAGCCCCTGTCAGATTATTTTTTACAATCCCTGTCCCATTGCAGAGATTTCCCTTCACTTCCTGCCCCATAGCCAAACAGGAAGTGGGAGGAAATATATGCAAATTAAGGGAATTCATTGCCCCCCCCCCCCCCCCAGAACTAGTGTCCACACTCGAAAATTGCAGGGCGGGTCTTAAACAGCAAGGGATGTGGCCTTGACAGAAAGGGGTGGGTCATTTTTAAATTAGGGGGTGAACGAGTTTAGTCAGGCCTAGGGCAGCACAAAACCTAAATACTCTACTGTGTCAATCACAGCCAGTGAGCCGATGAGGATAGAATGGGAGGGCTTAGCCGCAGCACTTTGTGTCCTATGGACTCATAGAGTGGGGTTCAGGAGCGAGCACGCACCAGTACCCCCATAGCAAGGGGCTTGCTATTGGATGCACTGATCAAGGGGGAGGAGCCAGGAGTACCTGTGGGATATCCGAGAGAAAGAGGATCGGTACTGCTCTGTGCAAAACCGATGCACAGAAGGTAAGTATGAAATGTATGTCATTTTTTTTTCAACCACTTGCCTACTGGCCACTTTTAACCCCTTCCTGCCCAGGCCAATTTCCAGCTTTCACCTCTGTCACACTTTTTACAATTGCACGGTCATGCAGCACTGTACCCATATTAAAAAATTGTTCACGCAAATAGAACTTTCTTTTGGTGATATTTAATCACCACTGGGTTTTTTATGTTTTGCTAAACAGACAAAAAAAAAATCATAGTTTGCTATAAAATTTTAAAAATAAGTATTTTTTTTTTCCTTTACTGACGTGCGCTGATGAGTCAGCATTGATAAAACAGCAATGGTGGCTACTGATCAGGTGACAATGATGGGCACCGATAGGTGGCACTGATGGGCACTGAGAGGTGGCCTTGATAGGCAGCACTGATAGGCACTGGTAGGTGGCACTGAGAGGCAGCACTAATAAGTAACACTGATGGCCATTGATTGGCAGCACTGATGTGAATTGATAGGTGGCACTGATTAGCAGTACTAATAGGCACTAATAGGTGGCACTGGTGGACACTGATTAGCAGCACTGTCGGCAATGTTGGCACTGATTTCCTTTTAACAGAATCCGGTTATTGACTTTCCTAATTTCTCCTCATGCTGTCAGCGTGAGGAAAATAACCAGCTTCTGTTCATATTGTGTGATCAGCTTTCATTGTCTGACAGCTGATCGTGTAGTAAAGGGCTGCTGTGATTGGCTCTTTACCCCGATCTGTGATCAGCCAAGTCCCAAGGACTCAGTGATCACAGAGCATGCCCCCCGCGCACAAGCATGGACACCCTCCCAGCATTATAAGCCTGCGCACGCTGTAGCCATCTTTTTGCTATAGTGTGGGAAGGAAGGGGTTAAACCTGAACCTTTAATATCATTTAAAGCTCCCATTCACACCAGTGCAGCACAGTGGTGCAGCACGTAGCACTTTCGCCTAGCAGCAAAAAGGGTCGCTGGTTCAAATCCCGACCACGACATCATCTGCCTGGAGTTTGCATGTTCTCCCTGAGTCTGCGTGGGTTTCCTCCGGGTACTCCGGTTTCCTCCCACACTTCAAAGACATGCTGGTAGGTAAATTGGATCTCGTCCAAATTGGCCCAGTATATGTGTGTATGACTATGTGTCCCTAGCGTGTCAAGATCCTACGGGGTAAAAATGACCGCACCATCCAAGCAGACACTGGCTGGAAAAAGCACCCAGAGGAGATTCAGTTCGCATGTGTTGCACTATACAAGTCATTCATTCATTCAGTGCGATTTTTCCCTTTTCCCTTTCATCTGCTGATTGTTTTATTAACCCCTGCCAGTGTTAAGTGGTTTGTCTCATTCATGTAAACGGATACATTCTGCTGGAGAGCTTGTGCTTCTGAAAAGCGAATGGCTGGATCACCAGATGAAAATAGAAGAAAGAAAGACTTAAAAAAAGAAACAAATACAGCCATCACATCTAAGAGCCGGTTCACACTGGGGCGTCCCATTCAATGCAATGGAACCGTTCTAATAGGAGCGACGTAAGTCGCTCCGACTTAGAAAAAGGTTCCTGCACGACTTCAGGGACGGCTCGGGGCGACCTGCATTGACTTCTATACAGAAGTCATTTTGCTGGTCACCTCTGAAGTTGTCCTCAGGACGACTTGCAGAGTCACCCCCGAAGTCGTGCCGCGGGAGTGTGAACCGGCTCTCAGAATCGGTGAGCTGTAATATAATAAATGTTTGCTTTTGGGTTTAATATTGCTTTCACTGTCTGAATATAGGCTGGAGGTGCGGAGGTGACCTGCGCTCTGTGATATAGTTGGGGAAATGTCAGCACTAGCCGGAGAGAAATACAGTTCAGCTTTAAATCTGCAACTTTTATTTGAATAATGTAAAAAAAAAAAAAAAAGAAGAACTTGCACATAGTACTTAAAATCAAAAACGACTGCAGCACCAAAAACATCTGAACAGAAGATGTGAAAAAAAACCTGATTGTGTGCTGTCCCTTTAATAGTGTACTAAACCATGAATATGTGTAAACGTAAATGCAATCAATAAATATATAAAAATGCAAAACGTCCATATTTTATATGAGTATACACAAAAAGTAAAAAAAGTCAGTGATAACTACACATGTGGGAGTCAGTTCACTAATACTGGCGTTATTTACCAAATGTGTTAATTATTTATGTTTTGCATAAATTATCACTTTAATTTTGCGTTATTTTTGGTGTTGTTTTTTCACAATTTCTTAGTTTTACATGCTAAGGCATCTTGCACGTTGCAGCTTGAAAAAGCTCAGTACAACATTTTTTTATTTTTACTGATCTAAAATGCGGCCTGTACACACTGGCGCGTAAACAAGCGCTGCGTATTCTTGAGGAAAAAAAATCAGAAAATCTGTGTTCCCAGTCAGTATTGCGGTGGAACACAAATATGCGCATATGAGCATAAATTCTCATATAAATTCTCAATACACGGAAAACAAACTCCTGAAGTTACGTCCAAAAAAGCAGATGCCCAAACATCAGTATTGAGTGCAAAGGGCCTAACTCTTTATCAGAGGAAGAAATAAATGCACACAAAAATACTTTGAGGCCGGGTTCACCCTAGCTGTTGCCACGGCTCACAGCAGGGGGTCCGGTGCGTCCCTGTATACCGTTTTAGGTGCAAATCAGGTCGGAATTTTTTGGCTGAATTTGCACCTCAAGCGGTGCCAAAGACGCACAGGACCATTTTCCAGTGCGTTCTGTGGCCACCAGTGGCGGCCGCTCCATACGCGGAACTGCCCCCTAATTCATGCGCCCGGCCCCTAATCTACATGCAGAGTGACAAAGGCATCGATTACAATGTTTTTTTTAAACACGATTAGAGCCTATGGCCTCGTACACACAACCGTTTTCCTCTGCAAAATCTATCAAGAAAAATGCTGACAGAGTATTTTTGCCAAGAAAAACTGTCGTGGATCTCGACGAGAAAAAAAGAGAACATGTTCTCTTTTTTCTCGTCGGGAGTCTCAATTTCCTTGTCGTGTTTCTCGTCGGGCTGGTTTACGACGAGAAACACGTTCGTGTATATGCTTAGAAACGCGCGCATGCTCAGAATAAAGTATGAGACGGGAGCGCACCTTAGGTAAAAGTAGCGTTCATAATGGAGATAGCACATTCGTCATGCTTTAACAGACTGAAAAAGCGCAAATCGTCTCTCACCAAACCTTTACTTAACACACAGTAACATGAGATTAGTAAAAGCAGCCCCAAGGGTTGTGCCAGTGGAATAGAACTTCCCCTTTATAGTGCCGTCGTAGGTGTTGTACATCACCGCCGTGATTTTGTCTTGACAGTGTGTATACAAAGAAAGTGTGACAAGATTCTCAACAAGTCTGACAAGAACCTCGTCGAGGCCTGAGGCTCTAATTTGCTTCAAAAAAGGATGGGCTTGGGGTGCAGAGCACTGTGCCCCGAGCCCACCCAGTTGTGTGACAATAGCGAATTAATATTTGCTATTGTCTTCCTGCTTCTCCTCCCGACCAATCAGGATGCGGGAGGAGCGCAATAGGCAGAGAGGAGAATCGATTATATTGGCTGGGCAATGTACAGAAAGATCCTGGAATTAGGAGAAGTCCGCCCAGATTGATCTCTCAGTGCTCTGCATCGGCACCGATTGAAAGCCCGACCATGTGAGTACCACCCACAGGGGGCAGGGAGGTTCTGGGAGGTCGGGTGGTTTGTTTGCCGCCCCTAGCTTTGAACACCAGGCGCCACCCCGGAGATGTGTGAACTGGCTCCATTGAGAGCCAGTCACAGTCTCCAGTCATGCAAACCGCTTTAGCGGCGCTGCAGTGTGAAAAGGGCCTTAACCTCCCTGGCGGTCTTCCCGTGTGTGGCACGGGGTGATATTTTAAAGCTACGATCGGTAACCCCGTGCCACACACGGACTTGCCTCGCTGGATGCAGAAAAAAGTTTACTTACCTTTTCTCTGCGATCCAGCGATGAATCCCCGCAGTACACGGCGGGCGGATGTCCGCCTGATGCTGTGTGTTCCGCCGATTCCCTTCCCTGCGAGCGTCGCGACGTAGGGGGGGGAACGGCGCCAAATTCAAAAATGTAAACAAACACTATACATACAGTACACTGTAATCTTATAGATTACAGTACTGTATGTAAAAAATACACACCCCCCATGTCTCTAGTGGTCTGCCCTGTACACTACATGTCCTTTTATATAATAAAAACTGTTCTTTCTCCCTGCAAACTGTAGATTGCCCATAGCAACCAAAAGTGTCCCTTTATGGCAAAAATTGTTTTAGAGAAGCTAAAAAACAGCGATAATAAATCAGAATCACTTGCAGAATTTAGCGATAGCGATTTATGGGGAAATTCGTCATAAAAAAAAAATATAATGACAGCAAAAATTCTGCAACTGAGCAAATTTCAGTGATTTTGATTTGATTACATTATTGAATAATTTTTACTATAATTATATTATTATTTGTTATAATTTTTTATAATTATTTATTATATTATAATTTTTAATAAGAAAAAAAAAAAAATCATACCCAGGATGCCTATTAGACTATTGTTTGGATAGATTTCAGTGAGTTATTCCTAAGAATTACAAGCCTACAGTATAACACGCCAAATTCCCTTGCAAATAATGGTACCGCTTTTAGCACCTAAAATCTGAAAGAATCATACCGCCAGGGAGGTTAAAGATAACTCATGCCGTATTTATCTCAAATGTAGTCGATTCACAGGCTATACTGTACCAGAAGGCACACAGCAATATTATCAAACAACATTCTAGTGTGCTTTCATTCACAAAATGATCTCCCTCCCTGATGAAATGTTACAATTTATTTTCATTCCTGAGCTCAGAGGAGAACATTTCCACACTGACACATTGTATACTTTTCATTTCCTGGCCAGTTCAGAGTCCCTCTGATTGTTATTTTGTACATTTATATATAAATAACAAATGAATGTGTTCTTTAGTGCAATGCATTAGGCCTCATGCACACTGGACGTTTTTGGATGTTTTTACAGAAGCTGTTTTTGGAAGTAGATGTTTTTTTTCTACAGTCAACAAACTCTCCATCATGTTATTCTATGTGTCCATGCACACATGGGCTGTTATCAGCAGTTTTGGGCAGTGGCGTTTTTGAGCAGTAAAAAAAAACGAGTGGGTTCTGAGTAGGGATGAGCCGAACACCCCTGGGTTCGGTTCGCACCAGAACCTGCGAACACACCAAATGTTCGTGTGAACTTTAGAACCCTGTTAAAGTCTATGGGACTCGAACATTTGAAATCTAAAGTACTAATTTTAAAGGCTAATATGCAAGTTATTGTCCTAAAAAGTGTTTGGGGTCCCGGGTCCTGCCCCAGGGGACATGAATCAATGCAAAAAAAGTTTTAAAAAAACGTCAGTTTTTTCAGGAGCAGTGATTTTAATAATGCTTAAAGTGAAGCAATAAAATTGAAATATTCCTTTAAATTTCGTATAGTATGCCTGTAAAGTAGCGCTTGTTTCCTGTGCTTAGAACTGTCCCTGCACAAAATGTAATTTCAGAAGGAAAAAAGTAATTTAAAATCACTCACCTTAGGGTCTGGTATGGATATTAAGGGGAACCCTGTGTCAAATAAAAAAAAATGATGTGGGGTTCCTCCAAAATATCTATTCCAGACCCTTCAGGTCTGGTATGGATTTTAAGGGGAACTCCACCCAAATTTAAAAAAAAAAGCTGTGGACCCCCACATCATTTTTTTTATGAATGACTTTTCTCTGTATTGCCGGGAGCCGACAATTCATTAGCCGCGAGTGATTTGAAATTACTTTTTTTCCTTCAGAAATGACACTTTGTGCAGGGACCGTTCTAAGCATGAGAAACAAGCGCTACTTTGCAGGCATACTATACACACCTCCCAGGTACGAAGTTTAAAGGAATATTTCACTTTTATTGTTTCACTTAAAGGAATTATTAAAATCACTGCTGCCAAAAAAACTGCAGTTTAAAAAAAAAAATGTGCATTGATACATGTCCCCTGGGGCAGGATCCAGGTTCCCATACACTTTTTATTACAATAACTTGCATATTAGCCTTTAAAATTAGCACTTTAGATTTCAAACGTTCGAGTCCCATAGACTTTAACAGGGTTCTAAAGTTCACATGAACTTGACGCGAACACCGCAAATAGTTCGCTGTTCGGCGAACAGGCAATGTTCGAGTCGAACATGAGTTCTACTTGAACTCGAAGCTCATCCCTAGTTCTGAGAGATGTTTTATAGCTGTAAGGCCTCATGCACACTGGATGTTAAAATAACGTTATAAAAACGCCAGTAGCTTTGCAGTGAGTTTTTCAACTTTTTTTTAGCTTTTTTCAATGTTTTTTTGCGTTTTTTGGTTGAAGAAAAAAAAAATTATTTTATCTTTTTTAATGGATCAAAAACATAAAAAAACGCTGGTGAGTGAAGTTTTTGAGCGTTTATTAGCGTTTATTGAGGTTTATCAGCATTTATCGCTGATAAACGTTGATAAACGCAAAAAAAAATGACACTCACCGGCGGTTTTTAACATTTTTGATCCATTGAAAAAAAAAAAAAA
Source organism: Rana kukunoris (assembly GCA_029574335.1). Taxonomy (NCBI): domain Eukaryota; kingdom Metazoa; phylum Chordata; class Amphibia; order Anura; family Ranidae; genus Rana; species Rana kukunoris. The sequence goes on along the minus strand of CM056053.1, from coordinate 63,174,964 downwards.
AATTTTCTTCAAAAAAAAACGCTTAAAAATGCTAACGTGGAAAACCGCTAAAAACTGACAATAAACGCTAAAAAACGCTATTGAAAAAAACATTTAAAAAGGTGAAAAAAGTTGAAAAGCTACTGGCGTTTTTATAATGTTATTTTAACGTCCAGTGTGCATGAGGCCTAATGATTTATCTTAATTTTTTGCGGTATTTATCTCACAATTTTAACAAATGTGCGATATTTACATCACATTCAATATTTTACCTTGATGAATTGACTCTTTAATTATCTCATGCGATATTTCCTGAAAAAAAAAATGTCACATGACCTTCATAACGCAAGCGGTACCCTTTAGTGTGAATTGACACCTGTGTACTTTGATAAAATACCGACTGCCTACTGGCAGGTGATAAATAACGAATATGTGCGTGTCCTTTAGTGATTTTTTGTTTTGCAGCATTGACCTCACATTTGATCTTTTACTTTGATGAATTGACTCTTTTTATTATCTCATGCGATACTTACGAAAAATGTGTCACGTGACTTTCATATCGCATGCGGTAACCTTTCAGGAAATGACCCCATGATGTTCAACAATCACAGCAATTCTGCCCGCGATCTCCAATTGCAAAACGCGTTACCTGCCTTTCATTTTCAACGTCACTAGAATATGGTGAGGTTTTGCCGTGATTATCACGCTGCAATCGCGGCAAACAGAAACTTGCGAAGATTGTTGCCCAAAAGAGCTTCTTTTGAGCAACAAGCTTTGCGCTTTGACACAATTGCAGTGGTGTTGGGGGAGCGGACCTTCCCCTTTGGAGGTGAAGTTCTGTTTTAATGACAATATTGCCTGGTGAAGTCAATGAAAGTTTTGCTGTTCTGCTCAGAAATATCTGCTAGAGAGTTGAAGTGTGTCAGCTTCTATCAGAGGCTTCTCACTTCAGTATTTTCCTTCATTACTTTTATTTCCTTTTGCCAGCCATAGGGCCTGTGACAGAACCCACTGTCACTGTGTGTTTTGGAGGGCTGGTTATGGCGAGTCTGCCGCCTGCAGGTGCATTTGGAACAGGGCTGTCTTAATGAGAGGGCACACCTGGGCACTGCCCAGAGGCCCCATCTGCATTGGTGGCCCTGCCCTTTCCCCAAAGCAGCTCGTCCTTCAGTCCGGGCTGCCCCTCTACATCACAGATGTCCCCCCAGCACTCTGACCCCTTCATCCTAGATATCCCCTACCTCCTACCTACTTGATTTCTGTTTACATGCACTGTCTCCATTGTAGGGGCCCCAGAGCATTACTTTGCCCAGGGGCCCATGATGCTATTAAGACGGCTCTGGTTTGGAGGACAGGAGACACAGGTCTGGCGGTGGTGCCCAGCCGGGGTATCCGAGATCCATCACAGGGCCCCATTCACACCTCAGCGCAGGGATGGACTGGCCATTGGGACTACAGGGAGTTTCCCGGTGGGCCGATGGCTCAGTGGGCCGGTTTCAATGACAGTCTGTCAAATTAATGGCTGCGCTACTCGCATAGCCATTAATTTGAGCACCGCTGTACTGCCCCTACCCCTTTACCTGGTCTTCCTTCTGGGTTTGCATGCTGTGTGGCTAGCTGGGCCTCGCAAGTGCACAGGATACTCTTTTTAATGCGTGTTTGCAAAATTAGAGTGGGCCGGTCTGGATGAAGTCCAGGGCCACTTTTTTGTCCCAGTCCAGCCCTGCCTCAGCGTTTTGTAGCTGGAATTATTCTCTATGAAATCACCTGAAGCTCAAAAAAGTTCTGGAGCTTTTTTTTGTAGCTCAAATTGGGCAGATTTGAGTGGTTTTATTCCCAGAGAAATAAATGGAAACGCGTGATTTGCGCAGTTACACATTTTTGCACAACTTTCTGCTCAAATGAAAAATTTAATAAAAAATAAATAAATAAATAAATAAAAACAATAATAATATATGAGTAAAATAAAAAAAAAGTCATCATGAATAAATAAATAAACAAATAAAATGAATAATATGTAATAATAAATGAAAAATAATGAATCCCTAACCTTAAAAAAAATATTAGAGAAGTTAATAATAATAATAATAAAATAATAAATAAACACCCAAACAAAAAATTGATTGATAATAATAATGTATTTATTTTGTGTTAAGCCCCTTTCAAATTGAGGCGCTTTACGGGTGCTTTCATGTTAAAAAAAGCGCCTGAAATGCTCAGGAAAACCTATTACCAAAAATCAATGAATGCTTTCACACTGGGGCAGTACACTGGCAGGGTGAAATGCCCCTCTTCATTGAAATGAATGTAAAGCTCTTCAAAAGCGCCTGAAAAGCTCTTCAAAAGCGCTCAGTGTTTTACTGGCAATTAAGAAACCCTTCAGTGTGAAAGGGGCCTCAGGGTTAGGGTGTTCAGTTATTTATTATTATTTTTTATTTTAAGGTTTAGGGGTTAAATATTTATTATGACATAGTATTCATTTATTATATTTATTTATGATTATTTATTATTTATTAATAATTATTATTTTTTAATTATTTGTGTATTTATTTTACATTTATTAATTTATTATTAGCATTATTAACACCCTACCACTTAAAGGGGTTGTAAAGGAAAACACATTTTTTTTCACTAAATAGCTTCCTTTAACTTAGTGCAGTCCTCCTTCGCTTACCTCATCCTTCAATTTTGCTTTTAAACGTCCTTATTTCTTCTAAAAAATCCTCACTTCCTGTTCTTCTGTCTGTAACTCACCACCATAATGCAAGGCTTTCTCCCTGGTGTGGAGAACGCCTCTTGAGGGGGCGAGCAGGAGTGTCAGGATGCCCACTAACACACAGCTCCTTTCTCTATCTGCAAAGTAGAGAGTGTCCTGACTTGCCTGCGCGCCCCCTCCCACCTCAAGAGGCTTTCTCCACACCAGGGAGAAAGCCTTGCATTACTGTGTGTAGTTACAGACAGAAGAACAGGAAGTGAGGATTTCTCAGAAGAAATAAGGACATTTAAAAGCAAAATTGAAGGATGAGGTGAGTGAAGGAGGACTGCACTAAGGTAAAGGAAGCTATTTAGGGAAAAAATAAATTTCTTTACAACCCCTTTAACAAAAATAAATAAACAACCCTAACCCCTGGACTCTATTTACACCTAAGTGATTTGAATTGCAGGTAGAATCGCAGCAAAACCTATGGTGCATTTTCAAAGCCATTGCTTGTTCATGGCACCCCAATTGCGGGGCGAAGTTTTGCATGACCGTGGAAATAAAATTGGGGTGCCATTAACAAGTAATGGCATCACAAATGTGTCCTGCGTTTTGCTGCGATTCTGGCGGTGATTCTGCCCTCGATTCAAATTGCCTAGGTGTGAATGGAGCCTTACTCTAACAAAAAAATTCATAAAAAATTAATGACTAATAAATTAAAATAAATAAAAGCTGATGAAAATAAAATAAATAAATAAAAAAATAGCAAAAAATGATTCAACAGGTGATAGTTTGTTTTATTCACGAATTAAAAAAAAAAAAAACGCTGTATAAAAATGCGCAACTTGAGCATAAAAAAAAAAAAAGCAAAAAAATAAAATGAATTCCTGGAAAAAACGCTCAGGTGTGAATTCAGCCATAAAAGACAAATGTAACCATGAAAAGGGGAATTTCCTAAATCTGGAGCTGCTGTGCATATTGCAACCAATCAGCCTCTACCTGCTGCAGCTTATTCAGCTAAGCTTTGAAAATGAAATCTAGAAGCTGATTGGCTGTCACGCACCGCTGCGCCAGTCTTAGTAAATCCCTCTCAAACAATCACAACTTTTTTTTTTCTCCCCCAGCCGCATCCCGAACTCCTATAGCCACAGCGCTGCCCAGAATCCGCTTATATCACCGCCTTCTGCCAATCACCTGCCACCTTCCGCTATGCGGGCGGGTCTCCGATCCGGCTGGGATATCTATAGGCGGAGCCGCGCGTCCTTTAGGAATCCTGGCGTGTGATTGGCTAAGACGCGGCGCTGGCGGTCAGACAATCCTGGTGGATGGGGTGGTAGGCGTGGCGTATTCACATGCAGGAGAGGAGGGAGGAGGAGGAGGTTGCAGGCCCCGCACACATCGGAGGATACGGAGGGAGAACCGGAACCCTGGATTAACCCCTGAATAGTGGGAGCGCGGGGAGAGCGGGGCGGTCTGTAGAGCTCCCCCGGGGCGCCACCATGAAGGTGACGGTGAGCTTCGGGAGGACCCGGGTAGTGGTGCCCTGTGGGGACGGCAACTTGAAAGTTTCCAGCCTCATCCAGCAAGCGGTGACCAGGTACAAGAAGGCCATAGCCAAGGTGAGTGAGGCCGGGGGGAGAGAGCGGAGCGCCGCCGACATCGCTTACACTTTCCTGGGACTGTGAGGTGCCCGGACACCCCTATATTTCAGGGGTGGTCCCGTCCGGCGTGGCTTCTACATACTGCTGGAGAGTCCAACTGGCTGCCCCCAGGGGGGGGGATGTGTTGTGTAGAAGAGCACCAACCTGTATCAGTGTGAGCATGGGACAGAGCAGTGTGTCAGTGTTTACTTTCCCAGGCTGGGTGTTCTGTGTGTGTACTGATCGGTGTGTGTGTGTGGGCTGTCACACCAACATTTCCAGGATCCCAGCTACTGGGACACAACACTCTACACAGCTCTACACTATACAATCTGATCTGTACAATGTGCTGTCATTTACCACAACTCTGTCATTAGGAGACACCTCCACACAATCCTTTTCACTTATTATTCAGACCTGCCAGCCCTCTCACTACATTATCCTTGGTAGATCTAAAGGAGATTGCACAGATCAGATTGTATGTTGAGCTTACATGCACTATGCAATCTGATTGTATTATTAACCATTTGAAGGCCAGGCCTACTCTGACACTTCTTTCCTACATGTAACAATCACTATTTTTTTCATTTTGTTAGATAAATATTTTGAACCCCCAATAATAATATTTATATATCTTTTAAGCAGAGACTATAACCACTTTATTACCGGGCACTTAAACCCCCTTCCTGCCCAGGCCAATTTTCAGCTTTCAGCGCTGACGCATTTTGAATGACAATTGCGCGGTCATACAACACTGTACCCAAATTATATTTTTATCATTTTTTCCCCACAAATAGAGATTTCTTTTGGTGGTATTTGATCATCTCTGCAATTATTATTTTTTGCGCTATAAACAAAAAAAGACAGATTTAAAAAATAAAAATAAACACTTTTTTACTTTTTGTTATAATAATATCCCATTTTTTTTTTAAAAAAAATATTTTTTTCCTCGGTTTAGGCCAAAACGTATTCTTCTACATATTTTTGTTAAAAAAAATCGCAATAAGCGTATATTGATTGGTTTGCGCAAAAGTTATAGCGCCTACAAAATAGGGGGTAGTTTTATGATTTATTTTTTGCTAGTAATGGCGGCGATCTGCGATTTTTTTTTTTTTTTTTTTTTTTTTTTTTTGTCAGACCTGCGATATTGCGACGGACATATCAGACACTTTTGACACAATTTTGGGACCATTCACATTTATACAGCGATCAGTGCTATAAAAATGCACTAATTACTGTATAAATGTAACTGGCAGGGAAGGGGTTAACACTAGGGGGTGAGGAAGGTGTTAAATGTATTCCCTAGGTGTGTTCCCTAGGTGTGTTCTAAGTGTGTGGGGGGAGGGGACTAACTGGGGGAGGTGACCGACTGGGGGAGGTGACCGATGCTGTGTCCCTATGTACAAGGGACACAGATCGGTCTCCCCTCTCCCTGACAGGACGTGGAGCTCTGTGTTTGCGTGTACCCGGCGGACATCGCGGCCTCCAGGCACACGCATCGGCTCCTCAGTGTTTACCCACTGCGCGCCTCCCAGCGGCGCGCACAGGTAATGCACATAAAAGGACGTCCAAAGATGTCCACTCGGCACTTGAGAGCCGCGCTGTGGACGTCTTTCATCCATAGCGCGGATCCCACGTGGATAAAGAGACAGAGATTGCTGCTCCAGGCAGGTCTTGTTGGGTGCAAATCTTCTCAGGAACTGAGGGTGCTAGCAATGCACATGGCAAATAAGAACAAAAGATGATCAGGACAGCTCCAGTCCAATGTACCTTTAATGTAAAAAACTGGAAACAGGCACTACAAGTCACAGCAACGGAACCTAGGACAGCTGACACGTTTCACACAGTAAACACTGAAGTTGGTGTGAAACGCGCCAGCTGTCCTAGGTTCCATTGCTGTGACTTGTAGTACCTGTTTCCAGTTTTTTTACATTAACGTTACGTTGGATTGGAGTGCTGCTGTCCTGATCATCTTTTGTTCTTTTAAGCAGAGACCCTAGAGCCATGATGGTGAACCTTTGCACCCCAGATGTTTTGGCACTACATTTCTCATGATGCTCATGCACTCTGCAGTGTAGTGGAGCATCGTGGGAAATGTACACCCCACAACATCTGGGGTGCCAAGTATTCACCATCACTGCTCTAGTCTAAAACGATGGGTGTTGTCATTTTTTTTTTAATGTTGCATGGTTTTTCTAACGCAATTTTTTTTTTTTTCTTCTTCCTTTTTATTTTCTATTTTATTAAATACACTTCAATGAGATTTTTTAATGCACAAATCACAATATAATACCCCTACCTTTTTCTGGTTAAATATAAAAGATGTTACACTGAGTAAATGCATACCAAACATGTCAGACTTGGCTTTAAAATTGCGCACACTTGTAGAACAGCACCAAACTATGGTACTTAAAAGTGAAAAGGGGGGGCGGGGGAGAAGAAGAAAATAAAAATAAATTGTGTTTGAAATTCTTCTCGATAGGCAATGCTTTAAAAGCTTTTATGAGTTATCAGTTTAGAGTTACACAGGAGGTCTGGCGCTAGAATTATTGCCTTCTATCTGACATTTTGAGGTGATACCTCCCGCCTTTGTGTGAGTTCAGGTGACCTAAAAAAATTTTTGCACGGTCTCTTTAAAATATAAATAATTTATTTTTTATTACTATCACAAGGAATGAGCAGTGACGGGTCCTCTTTACTTTTAGACCCCAGATCTCTCTTCTGCCCTTCAGCCCTCGTTCATTTTGACTGCAGCTTTTAAATCGTCCGACTTCATCTGGAATCGCAAAATTTCAAAGACGCATGTCAGTGTGACTTGGAAGACCTCTGTGCAGCTTTATGCAGAGAGTGTATGCGAGTCGCACCCAAAAATGCCAAAAGTAGTACAAGAACTACTTTTTTCAAATTGATGCGACACCGCAAAGTTGGCGGCGCACCGATATGAACAGTGCGATTGCGGGCAACAGGCCTGTCAAATCGCATGACAAGTCGCTCCAATGTGAACAAGGGCTAAAAGCTTTCAGATCATACCAAGATCGGTTTTATCTGATGCAAAAATGGATTAACATTCTGGAGGAACCAGAAGTGACAAAATATTAGTCACTTCCAGTTTCCAATACCCTAGAGAGGTTTGGGGAAGATCTGGTCCCTGATCACCTCTATGGTAAGCCATGGGTACCGCCGGCTTGAGTCCCAGGCTCTGTGATGGGAATAATTAGCTGGTGGGATTGCTTTTACGTTACAGGGGATTGAGCTGGTGATGTATACCTACGTTAGCTGGTCTTAAAGGATAAGTTCTCCTTTTTAGGAAAATATTTTTGGAACCTGTAAAGCATTGCACCAGAGATCATCTGTAATTGTATCTGTGCCCATACATCCCGTATAGACGGGCAGATACACTGACAGCAAGAATCAATCAACTACCACAGCCGCTGCAGCATTGGGAACATGTTACACCCTAAAAATGGATGTAACATGCCCCCAAAGGTGAACTTATCCTTTAAAGTGGTTAAAGGCATAGTTTACCTTTTTTATAAAAAATAAATAAAAATGCCTATGCAGCTAAGGGGAGTTTGTTACATACTGTGCAGCGTTGAGCCCTTGCTGTTGAGGCCCTTGCTTGTTTAGGCCATTTTATATACCTCAAGAAGCCTGACTGAAAAACTCCCAGCAATGACCTCATCCTGACCTGCCTTGTTGCTAGGACAATGCTAAGACGCTCCATAATCGGGTCCCCTTGCATGCACTAATTCCCCTTTTGCAGTATCTCGGAGCTCAATGTTAATGTGATTGAGGAGGTAGTGACCAACACGGGGGGGGGGGGGGGGGGGGGTGTTGGGTATGAGAGCTCACTCCTGTGATGGTGGAAGTGAGCAGTAGTGGCTGAGAGTGCCTTGGCAATGTCCTATCAACAAGACAGAACTAGGAGATGCAAACTTTGAGGCTGGGTTCACACATATACGAATTGGATGTGGCTTTTCCCCACACATCCAATTTGCATAGCAGGAGGTTGTGACCGGCTCTCCGCAGTGGATCTGGGGTGAATTGTAAAGGAGCCCTGTGTGTCTTTTGGTCAATTTTAGGTCCGAATTTATCCAAAAATTTGGGCTGAAATCGGACCTGAAACAGTGAATGGAGACGCACCAGACCCCTGATGTGAGCCACTGTGTTTTTCAGCCAGGCTTCTTGTGGTACATAAATAACCCACACCTATAGAATGGACATTATTCAACTTTGGTCAAAGCTGACACCCCTTTTTTGGTAAAAGTGAACTAAGCCTCCTCTATACAACACACCAACAACACTGATTAATTGATTTTTAATATTCCAAGCACCCCCCCCTTCCATCCACATCTCTATGCTTTTATTTTGTTGAGAAATCACCTTGAAAACCCCCCCCCCCCATTAGCCTTTCTGGGAAGAGATGATTTATGTAGCATTTAACTCCTGGAATCCATCTGCCCATTGGTTAGGCGAGTAGGTGGGAGGGTCTGTTTAGCTGTGAAAACCCCTCCTCCTCTTCTAAGACTCCTGAGATGTATGACATCATTTGCTTAGACCAGGACATCATGAATAAACTGAAGAAATGTTAAAACGTATAAAACAAGCAATTATCATCTGTGCGTTCTTCCTTGATGGCGTGTTTCCATTGAAAACAAGAGGACTCTCAATACATGTGCTAAGATGTGTGTCAATGTGCTTTGCAAAGTGCATTGCAGTGCAAATTAAAACACGCAGCAGTGTGAGTTCTTACCTTGACATGCTGTATGTTCTTATTTTGATGTAAAGTTGTCAAATAAAAATTGGGGGCGCCTTTGCTGCCGATCTCCTGTCTACATGAAAGCCTTTCAGTGATGTCATTGTGGTATTTCTCAGAGCGCGTTTCCTCATAGTGACCACAGCACGCCATACCTGTGTAATGTGCGGCAGATTAGTCGCTAGTAGTCTTTATTAAAAGCCTGTGTGAATGGAAGACCGACCATGCAGGAGAACAATTGGAAGACTGGATGGAGTGCTGTGCAGAATTAGTAATCTGCTGTTATGTCGCGTACACACGGTTGGAATTTCCAAAAAGATAAGTTCGATGTGAGCTTTTGATCGGAAGTTCCGACCGGGTGTAGGCCCCATCTGACTTTTTCCGACAGCAAAAATTTGGGAGCAGGTTCTCAAATTTTCTGATGGTGAAAAGTTCTTGCCGGAAATTCCGATCATCTGTATGCAATCCTGACGCGCAAACAAAAAACATGCATGCTTGGGATCATTGAACTTAATTTTTCTCAGCTCGTTGTAGTGTTGTACATCACCGTGTTCTTGACGGTCAGAATTTTGTGTGACCGTGTGTATGCAACACAAATTTGAGCCAAAATTCCGTCTGAAAAAAATCCATGGTCTTCTTGTCGGAATTTCCGATCATGTACGCGGCACTACTTTGGAAGTTCCTTTTACACGCAATATATAATAGTGATTGGGTTTACATATACCTTAACCACTTGTTGGCAATCGCATGCTTTGTCCCGGACTGACCACCTCTCAATCATGTGACCAGGGTGGTGGGGGTAATCACATGTTGAAGATGCTGTGCCACCTACCGGGCATTAAAGTCCACTAAAAGGCTTCTGAGAGATGCAATTAAGGGTTAGTAACATATTTAAAATGAATATCTGCTGTGTAGTTTAGGTGTGTGTTATTATTATAAAGACTGCCGATGACAATCTAAACTAAAGGGATGTTTCACCATACAGCCCATTGCCAATGGTTTCTGGGGTCAGACATTTCCAGCTGCAGGTCACATATCAGGGATACTTGGCAGCTGTGACAATAGGCTTTGGTTTGTGTTCTGCATTGCTTCATATGGGGGTATTGTTGATGTAACTAACATCTGGTAGAGTGTCATGCAGAATGTTTATAAACGGGTCAGTCCTATACGTTTTCAGCATACCTTCTGTTTGATGGACAACTAGAGCAAATCACATCTGCATTTTTGACTGTTGCCTTCTGACATGTAACACCATGCTAGCATACCTAAAACCCCTTCTGGTACTCAAATACTTGAAATGATTTAGTTTTTTGTTTTGTTTGGGAATCTAGTACTTTATAAGTATGATTAGAAAAGCAGTGGTGTACAATAACTTGGATTGGTAAATTAAATATGACTTTAGTTTTGTTTAGTGCCCCCAATGTTGTATTTATCCAATAAAGCTGTGCAAATGGAGAAGCAGTCACCATGTGCATGCAGGGAAAGTGTGTATCTCTAGAAAGAGCCCCCACCTTACACCACGGACCCCCTTATACTCACCAGTATTTCCCTGCCGATCATTCCTCCACTGCAGCTGTCCATAATACCCGACACTTTGAGGGGCATGTGACCAGCACCCCTGTGACAGAGCTCAGGTCTAGCAGTCCATTACATGAATGGAGGAGAGTCATCAGTGCTCTCCTGGGTTATCAACACCTGTCATTTCAAAGCTGGCTGTGGAGGAGTGGTGAGGGATTGCTGGTAACGCTGCGTTGGAGGGCCTTTTTCTGAGATGCTTTCACTTTGGATTACAGGGCAGGGTTTTTTATTTTTTTCTAACCCCTGGTTCACATTGCAGCGATTTGGCAAGCGTTTCGACATGTCAAATCGCATGCCAAATCAGCAGCTATTGCCGACAATGGCACTGTCTGAATCGGTTCTACGCCACATTTGCGGCGCCACACTGATTTCCAAAAGTAGTTTATGTGCTACTTTTGGCGACTTCTTGGTGCAATATTTTTTTTTCCCAATAGACATCTGTGAAACCCGCACAGATGTCTCTGAATCACCCCCCAAATTCGGGACTGATAAGCGGGCATGAGAACTCGCACATTTTCCTTCCCGCTGTCGGTGTGAACCTGAGCTAAAGCAGATTTTTATGTAGTGTGATCGGCAGAAAATAATGCTTTGTACACACGATTGGGTGAAAAATAGCACTTTTGGAGTGATTTGTCCGATAATCTGATTATTAGTACACAGCTTTCAAAAAGCCGATCCCGACCGTTCATGCGAAAATATCCAGAAGGATAAACACTAAAGTTTTTCTTGTGTGATAATAGTATTTGTAGGAAAAATATTGTGTGACCAATACATTACATCACTTCTGAAGTTGGATTCTGTTGTACAAGAATTTTTCATAACTTTTGTAAACTATTGGTTTTCCATATGAGACTAGCATGCAAAGGAAAACAAAAATGGCTTTACGGCGCCGTTCTGTATCTTCTGCCAACATTGTCCCTTGCTGGTAGACTTCATCCCCATCCAGATTTATTGTGTCTGCTGTCAATCACCAGGGAGGGGGAGGGGAATACTGGCTGTGATGTGTGTTCAGTGTTTCCCTCCTGACACTACTATGCAGGCGGAAGGGGATTCATCATTGTACAGCAATGCTCAGGACAGATTGATAATGTCTTTTGAATATAAAAAGGTCCAATGCAGTGTTGTCACCCTAGACCTGGAAGAGACCTCCATGGACAGTGACACTGGTAGGATTAGAAAGTGTGTTGGACACACAAAGGGAGGAAAAAAGCGGGAAAGCGCTTCACTCAATAAACATAACATGCATTCTACTTTATACAGGGAAGTTTTTGTGTTTACCTGTATGTATTCTTAAACCATCCAGCACTGAGCTTACATGAGACTCAAGAGTTGAAGATAATGGTGTGTAAGCCCATAGAATAGTGTGGTATATGTAAAGCCCATAGCCTGGCGTGGTATATGTAAAGCCCATAGGCTGGCGTGGTATATGTAAAGCCCATAGCCTGGCGTGGTATATGTAAAGCCCATAGCCTGGCGTGGTATATGTAGCCTGGTGTGGTATAGGCTTATTTCTCATTGCTGGGTATAGGTCGGAGCGCACCGTTTCTTTGTTTCATTAAAGTTGATACTTTAGTTTTGTGGATAAAATAACATTCTTCCTGGTGGTGTGTGGGCCTCTGCTTTTCCTAAGATTACTTTGTTATTAAATCTGGAATTGATGTCTTACATTGTATGTGTTGTGTGATCAGTCCAGGGATAAAATGGTTACAAAGGGAGGTCATTAGGTTGCTGTGAAATGTTTTCAGATTGGTTGGCAGCGAGCTCCTGGCGAGTCCCTGCAGTGTTTTCTTTCTCTAGCATGTGACATTGCTAACATTGTAGCAAGCCTGCTATGGGCCCTGTATTCATGAAGGACAAGTACACTTTCATGCACCTTTCTCTTTCTGTTCAGCCTATGGTAGACACCAATACTATGCTCATACAACTGTATGCCATTTAAAGTCTTCTGGGTTACATATAGTTAGATGTTGGCAGGTATATGTCAGTTATTAAGTGGTCTTGCATAGCAAGATCACTTACTATTCTCTCACATATATATTATTATTATTCTTATTATAGACAAATTTGCCACCCTAACTCCTCCCACAGTTTTTACGCTACATAGACGAGTAATATATCAAATCGAGCGGCTTGTTCCCGAATAGTGGGCTATTACTTTGTGGAACGTTTCGCCAAATCGTTCGCGAAATATCGTCATATTTGCGGCGAAATTTTCCCATAGGAATGAATGGTGAGAGCTAGAGCACAGAATGGCAAAAACGGAAAAATCATTACATGATTTGTAAACTGCGACCACTCCCTCATTTTCAAGCCGACCTACACAAATCTTATATCAAAATGTTCAGCTGTCCCTGCTGACACTACACGTGTTGACAACTAAGCGATCGGTCAAATGGTTTTCAAGATACAGACATTTGTTTGCAACACACGCCATCCATCATTTCAATGAAAGTCAATGGAGGAAAGAAAATTGAAAACTGAATATTGCAAGGCAATTTGTAAACTGCGACTGTGCCTTCAAATTTAATATTTTAGAGACATACTATACATCAGGTTGAAGGTCTGGGTCTTGTGATTCGTAAAATATAAAGATATTCGCTGTGCGATTTATAGTTTTTAAAATACAATCATTTGAAGAAGCACAGTAAAAAACAAGCCAGAATCTGAGTGGCTGTTTAGAGTGGCTGCCTGCATGTGTTTACATTGGTTTCCTAGGAGACGATGTCTCCTCACACACAGCTGAGGGGCTTTCTATAGCTCCTCCCACACAGCTGTGAGGTGATATGGCTCTATTTTTCAGGCATATCCCACTTTTAAGTAAACAATGGGGTTTATTTACTAAAGCTGGAAAGCGCAATATAAGGCTCACTTCTGCACACAAACCAATGAGCTTCCAGGTTTTATTACCAGGCTTAACTGAACAAGCTGGGGTTAGAAGCTTATTGTTTTTTTCTGCAGAAGTGAGCCTGATATTGCGATTTCCAGCATTAGTAAATAAACCCTAGTGTGTACTTAAAAGCGGGGTATGCCTGTATTTGGCTCTGTGTAACTTCTGCATACTCTGCATATAGAAACCATCCATAGCATCCAGTCCATAGAAACCATCCATAGCAACCCTCCATAGCAACCACTCCATAGCAACCACTCCATAGCAACCACTCCATAGCAGCCCGTCCATAGCAACCGTCCATAGCAACCAGTCCATAGCAACCAGTCCATAGCAACCAGTCCATAGCAACCCGTCCATAGCAACCCGACCATAGCAACCCGTCCATAGCAACCCGACCATAGCAACCCGACCATAGCAACCCGACCATAGCAACCCGACCATAGCAACCCGACCATAGCAACCCCTCCATAGCAACCCGTTTTTGATGGGGCAAATAGGATGGCGCAGTTTTGATGAAGCAGTTTTTGATGAAGCAGTTTTTGATGGGGCAATGGATCGAAATGGATAGACACATTGTTGGATCACATTTACATCTCCAGGGGCACCGTCTCCAGTCTGGAGTATTGGTGAAGGCAAGAACACGTCACACAATTTCCCCAGAAATTGTACCTTTTCTAGTTTACAATACAATACAATGCAGGTGCTGTGTACAAGAGCTGAACGTCTCCGGCCTAAGTGCTGAAAGTTTATAGAAAGCAATACTCGGCGCTCAATGTAAATTGTGCAACAGGCAGCAACCAGGAGGTAGCATACACCTCTTGAGATTGAACTCTGTGTAACCCAGCAGATTAAAAAAAAAAATCCTGCAGTCCTTCATTCAGGCTTGGATCTGTCTCGCAGCAGGGGTTTGGTGCGTGCCCGTTCGCCGTATCAGGTCCGACTTCAGCCTGAATTTGCTCCTGAAACAGACCAAAAGACACGCAACAATTTTTTGCAAAACGCACCAGACCTGCTGAGGAGATATGTGAACCCGCTCCATAGAGAGCCACTCAAAATCTCCTGCTATTGAGAATTGGATGTAGAGATCCCGCATCCAATTCGCAATGGTGTGAACTTGGCCTAAATCAGTGTTTCTCAACTCCAGTCCTCAAGGCCCCCCAACAGGTCAGGTTTTCAGGATTTCCATTATTTTGCACAGGTGATTTGATCAGTTTCACTGCCTTAGTAATTCCCACAGCCTTTTCTTCTGAGGGAAATCCTGAAAACCTGACCTGTTGGGGGGGCTTGAGGACTGGAGTTGAGAAACACTGGCCTAAATGGAGTTCTGAATTGCATTCAATAGTAAATAGTCATGTGCACTGAAACACAGTTCCCAGGAGGCATAGGCCACAACATTGGAAGCCAGTGATGGTTGACCTGCGGCCTGTGATGTGGCATATAGGGTAATGAGGATGAACAGGGGACATGTGGTCCTCTGGTGTATAAAAGACTGTACATTACCTTTTTTTTTTTAAGTAAAAACGCATTGTAACAGGGATGCATTGGGATCCACCAAAAATGTAATATGTTCCTGTATGATTGTTGTCAATAGTCTGGCTTCTTGTTATGAGGCATTGCATTTCATTTTAAAAGTAATGTCGATTATTTCACCTGTTTTAATCTTTACATGCATGCACCCCCCCCCCTTTTTTGGTTAAAGGTTAGCCCACCTCTAAGTGATTGTACCGTCAACAAATCTAAGATCATATCAATTTCACATTCTATCTGCATTGTGTATGGTTATAGCACCTGGATTCCTTAGAGAATGTGGCAGTAGTGTTCTGTCTATCAACAAGCAGTCAAATGTACACATTGAACTTCTCGAAGACATATTCATTCATATAGTTATTTTTTTTTTTTTATATAGATCGATAGAAAATGTGGTGATTGCTGGTCCTAATTAGAGATTTTTTTCTCAAAGGAATAATTTTCTATATCCCTACCAAACACATTACCCTAAGACGAGGTTGTCCAATAAATCCCTAAGCAATGCTGACCGACCCCCCCCCCCCCCCCAAAACGCATACCGTAAATACAGTAAAGCCATATTGATCAGAGATGTCCATAGACATGTATTCTTTCGGAACTCGTGTTCCATGAATGCAGATGTGATAAATATCAATAATTAAAAACGAGTGCCATGATGTGTATCCAGGAACTGGAATAATAATAATAATAATAATAATCATAAGGACATACCAAGTCCCTGAGTTCTATGTAGTTGGACATCCTTTTACCACGTTCTTATAGCAGTGGTTGGAAATCTGTGGTCACCTTCCCGGTGGGAGATATTTTTTTTTTTTCTTTCCTCCTCCAAACAATTGTTTTCAGCATCTGAGACACTTTGTCTGAACTTTAATTGGGGCCTATGGGCAGCAGCACAAGTTAAGATGGCACTTGTCTCCAGATATTATTTATAATATATATATATATATATATATATATATATATATAATCTCAATCCTCCCCTCCCATGTATTTGGCACTCATATTAAACCTCTTTCAACAGCAGGGATCCATTTAATATTGCATTTGGAGGAATTAGGTGCCATAGCTTTAAAGATTTTTTTTTTTTCCTTCATGCATTCTCTGCTCTAGGTAAAACCCTTCTGTGTGTAGCTCCAACCCCCCCCCCCCCGCCCCGACAGACCCTCATTTTACTTTTCTTGAGCCTGATTCCCCCCCCCCCCCCATCTAGTGCTGTGCACAAGGGCAACTGCTCTCTCTTCATTGGCCAGAGAGGCATCAGTGGAAGTCATTGGCTCTGGCTGTTTATCGCAGCCTGTAAGGAGAGAGCGAGGGGCAGGGCCCAGCCATGCTGTTTGTCAATGGATACACAGAGCTTGGCTCCGGATTGAGTCCACACGAGTGCCCCCATAGCAAACCGCTTGCTGTGGGCGCACTCGGCTGAGGGGAGGACACCAGAAGAGCAGGTGTACAGAGAAGGGAAGTGTAAAACATATATATTTTTTTTTTTTTTTTTTATAATCTAAGACCAGTCTGCTGCTGAAATCTCCATTCCCGTGTTTTGAACCATTTAGAATTGTGAGTGGTTAAGAAAATCAGAGTTGCCACACTAAAGGTGCACATAACTTCAGTAAATATGACTTTCACAGCCATATAGAACTGCTATTCTGTACTCTTTGTATATTACTTAAATGTTGTACCTTCTTAAGGGAAAATGCAGAATAGCCCTTAGTTGTTTGTCATAACATTTTCTTTCTGTTGGTTGTAGTCGCTGGTACTGAAGCCTCAATTCCACGCATCGATTGTTTTTATTAAATGCTTGCTTGGCCCCTTCACTGCTTGCAATTCCTTTTTTATTTCTACCCTTCCTTTTGAGTGATGGATTTGATATCTTCTTGGCCTTTTATCTCCAGCATATGTTGTTTCTGATGTTGTGCTCCCACAGTAATATCATACTAATTATAGTGTACAGTTTTTGCCTGCACGATCTTGAATTTCTGCAGCCAGTAAGTGGTGAGGTCACAGCTTTGTGGTGGACAAGCCACGAAAATCTGGACGCATTGGTCTCTTGGCTACTGGAAATTGGCAGACCTGTTCCCTTTTTTTTTTTTGTAGTTAAGGAGCAAATGTGCTGGCGAGGGTATTTTGTCTGCTGTAGAGGTTTATATACGAGGAACAGGGACTAAATTTAGTAGTTGAATTGTGACTGTGGATACTGGATGGTTTGTGTGAGAGAAGCTGTGCTCATTACTGTTGTAGCCAGTTAGATGTCTCTTTTTATGAATTGTCCCCCCCCCCCCCCCCCCCCCCCCCCCCCCCCCAAGGACAAGATTGCATGTACTTTGGTAAAACAATTTAAATAAAACACTCTAAATCTGTATGTAAATAAGTGGAATGCGCTGATCATTTTTCAGTTCTAAATGTGACGCCTCCTGCACTGCTAATGCCCCATTTTATAATGAAAGGTTGGCTTAAAGCAGTGCCAGCGTTGATTGTATTTTATTTTTTAATTTTTCTGGATGGCAAAGTTATAATTTGCTAGTATGTATCATTATGTGAAACTTACCTTAAAACAAAGCCCTTCCAGCGGCTTCCTTCTTCACCTGGTCTTCTTTCTGGGTTTGTGAACTCGGGCATTCCAATCACTCACACAGCCGATTACAGCACAGGACTCGAGTGGCCATTTTTTCAGGGCACATGCATCGGTGACGTCGCCAGCTGCATGTACAGTAAATATCTCCGAAACTGTGGCTGGCACGGCACAGGCTAAGTGAGCGGTGTTGCTTCCACACCCATGAATGGTGCATATGCAAAAGAAAAAAACAGCGCTATCCAAACTAAAATACTAAAAAGCTGCAACTCAAAGTGGTATACAACACAGATAAAATATTTTAGTTCGATTTTTCTTATAACAAAAAGTAAAAAAATATTTGATTTTTTTTTCTCAAAAATTTCGCTTTATTTTTGTTTATAGCGCAAAAAATAAAAATCAGAGGCAATCAAATACCTTCAAAAGAAAGCTCTATTTGTGGGAAGAAAAGGACGAAAATTTTGTTTGGGAGCCACGTCGTACGACCGCGCAATTGTCTGTTAAAGCGACGCAGTGCCGAATTGTAAAAACGCCTCTGGGCATTTAGCAGCATATTGGTCCGGGGCTTAAGTGGTTAAGATGACTTTCAGTAGACATTGCAGTGATGATGTGTTCTCATTGATGCATTGTTTTCCCTCTCATTCCTTTTATATGAATAATTTTCTAATTGTATAAAGTGTGGCGTGTAATGCCGCATGGCTACGCTGAGAAATGTGCTTTTCCCTGGTTGTAGGGCAGGAGAAGGTGAGTAATCTGCATTATTGCTTAGTCAGCACTATTCTGTGTATGGAATGTGTAGTCTGTGCCATGTCTGGAGCTCTGTAGCACCCAAGTGATTGTTCCATCCCAGAGCCGTCTATTTATCTCCCCTGGGTGACTGCTGCACCAGTATGAACGGCTGTCGGCTCGGCAGCTGAATGCGGGTGTTGCTGAGTTATGTTTTGCTTGCATGATGTTGCTTTATCACCATGGTTTTCATGTAGCCATACTTGTAATAATCCCGAGGGATGGAGAATTCATGTTACCCATACTTACTCATGTCTTCCTGGGCTGTAGCGTTATGACCCCTGTTCTAGGACAGTGCTTTATAAGGAGTCTAAGCAGTGACTTAACTCATTGATTGCAGCCAGGCCTCTTGGGGAATTGGCAGATCATATCCTCGCTGTTTGCGCACAAGTCAATGAAATTATTGAACGTTTTCTTAGCCAAGGATTCCCAGAGGGCTTTCGTTGTTTTACAGATCTATTGTTAATTTCTAGCACAGCCTCTGATGGATGTTGCTTCAGAAGTGTTACTATAAACCACTGGTGGGCAATTGGTTGCTTTAGCACTGGACAAATCCTGAAAGGCAGCTTGTCGCTCAGCCTAAAGAAATGACAGCCGGCAACAAACTAAATTGTTCCTTTTCAATAAAGAGAAAAGAGTTTAAAGATATTGTAAAGGCAGAACTTTTTTCTATTTATTTTTATCTTAATGCATTCTAAGCATTAAGATAAAAGCCTGTGTGCCGAGCCCCCTCTCTGTCCATGAATGTCTCGGCCATCTGGAACTCTACCTCCTGATTGGTTGAGACACAGCAGCGACCCCATTGGCTCCTGCTGCAGTCAATCAAAGTCAGTTAGCCAATCAAGAGAGAAGGAGGCAGGCCGAACCACAGCTCCATGTCTGAATGGACACAGGGAGCTGCAGCTCAGCTTACTGTGGGGGTACTCATCAGGAGGGAGGGGTCATGATCACAGCAGAGGGACCTGAGAAGAGGAGGATCCAGGCTGCTCTCTGCAAATTCACTGCACAAAGGAGGCAAGTATAACATGTTTGTTATTTTAATCACTTTAACAAAGGTAATGTTGTCGGGTCTGGTGTACGGTTGGTCACGTTTCTTAAAGTGGCAGTAAAGTGTGTGTTTAAAATCCGCCGCACATGTGCAGTTTCGATCATATTTTTGGCCCACTTTGTGAGCCACGGTGATGTCACTCCCATGTGTGGAAGTGACGTCACGCAGCCTGGCCACTCAAGTGGCTGAAGATAGGAAACTCGGAAAAGTTGCACACTAGTACATTATGAGTTAAACCTGCAGAGGGACCGGGTGCCTTTTTTATTTTTAGGACAGGAATTTACTACTGCTTTAAAAATGGTATGAACTAGCTATAGGCTTCTGTTGCCACTAGTGCGACTTTGGACACACAAAGTCGCATGACAGTTCACAGCCCAATGATTTTAATGGCGCCCATTCCAATCTGCGCAACTTAAAGTTGTAGCAGCTTTGAAAAGGTTCCTGCTCTATTTTGAGACTTTCTTGCGACTTGAGTACCAGAGGGTGTACAGTTGCATTTGAAATTGCATAGCTTTAGAGTCGCACTAGTGGGGATGGAGCCTTAAAGATTTGAGATTTATGTGAGGCCAATTAAAAAGGAGAAAGGGGGGGGGGGGGGGTGAAAATTAGAGTTGGTGGAGAGATTTTAAGCATCAGTGGCTCTTCTACAAGAAGTGATTTTGCGGTTGGTAATTCAGAACATTTGTATTAAATTCAGCTGGCCTCAATTCTCTTAAAAAGTATTCTTCTATTTATTGGCAATCAAATGGGTAAAGCAATAGTTACAGATTTTGTGAAACTTGTTTAAAGTCTCAGGTTTTCAAATGTAGTTTGTGTATATAATCGGAGGTGTTGGGTGGTGAAAGGGCTGCTGGGGTCTAGTATATATTTTGTAACTGCTATCTGTGCATTACATTGAAGATTCTAAAGGTAGGACTGGCTGCCTATAAACTAGTAGGGAAACATCCACCCATTCTCGACCTTGCCACTTTCAGTGGACGGAGTCCAGCGTGGATGTGGTTCACTACTCAGAAGGACCAATCGGGACGCTTGGACATTTCACAACTTCCTTCTGGCTTATAGATTGAACTTGCTGGCTCTTGGCTCTGTGAAGGGAGGTATGTGTGATACCTTCTGTCATTGTGTAGCAACAATTTACACAGGGGTATTTTGTTTTAGCTTCAGTTATCTTGGGACTCACTTTTGAGACGCAATGAAACTTCAGAACAGTGGAATTAAAACGACATGCCTGTGGTACCCCCATATAGGAAACACTGTGCCAAGTATGCCACCTGTAATGCCTACTATGTATATAAGCCGCTGTTGTAAATTCTAGTTGTACCTCCCCCTTTGCAGGAATAGCTGGGTAGAGGGATAATTTATAAACTTCTTTTTTTATTCTAAGATTAGGAGTGTGACCAAGGCAGTATTGGAGCAGGGGTGTCAAACTCCATTTCATTGTGGGCCACATCAGCATTATCATTGCCCTCAAAAGGGACGGTTGTATCTGTAGATGTCCAGCGCATCCCCTCCCCTTACATTCACCCCACCATCAGAAGTTGAGCCCCCCACTCTCCCTTACATCACATTGCACCACCCTTTCCTTATGCTGCTGCTGGGAAGAAGCTGGATGCATTGATTGAAATCAGAAAGTAGGGGTCTGGAGGAGGACCAGAGGAGGGCTGGAGCTCTCTTGCAGCTGCAGGAGAGGTGCAAGGGCCACATGAAATGGCCAGCAGGGCCTGATTTGGCCCGCAGGCCTTGTTTGACACCTGTGAATTAGAGGGTTGCATGCAGCCAATGAGACACCCCAGTTAATTATGGCTAGTAAAGTATATCATGGAGTATATCACAGCTTTACAGGAAGGGGGTGGTGATATGTTTGTATTTCCTCCCTTCCCCAGTCATGAGCCGTCCACAGCTATAACACCGCCCCCCCCCCCACCCCCGTCCGTTATTGCAATCCCATGGGAAACTCTAGGAAACGCATCAGATGTGATGTGCGCTGGGTGGTCTCCCAGTGTGGTGTCTGGGCATAGCCCACTGTACAGGAGGAGCCAATGACCTCTAAAAGAAAAACCTGAATAAATAAAGTAAGAGCAAATTCATACCATAGAAACAGTCTAGATGTGTTCAGGATTCTTTTCTGTATGCAGGTTTTTGATGCAGTCCAATGCATTTTCCCCCCTTTTTTTTGTTAACTTTCAAATAAGGTCATTTCAGTGAATTTTGATGCGTTTTTACAGTGTTCCAGTGCAGGAAAAATGCAGCACGTTCTACTTTTTTTTTTTTTTTAAACCCTGGAATTGCAAGCACTGGTGTGAACTATATCATTGAAAATCATATCACCTACTTTACATGTGTTTTTGATGCAGTAATAAATAAACACTGGACTGTAGGGCCAAAACAACTAATCGATTTTGAAATCGATGATGAAAATTGTAATCGATTAATCGGCCAGTAACATAATTAAAAAAAAACAAAAATTAGCCCTTTATAATACAAAAAAACAAATCGCTATCATTACTGTCCACAGTAAAAAAAATGAACCCCTTACAGTAGCGATTATTTGCTCTTTTTGTACCTTTTTTTTTTAACCCCATTAAGTTACTAAACATCTCAGGCCGGGTCACACCTTTGTTTTTTGGTGCTTTTTGCAGAAACACAGTTCATTTACATGTTTTCTTATGGGACACGTTCACATCCATGATTTTTTTTCAGTTGCTGCCCATTTGGAAAGGACAAGGACTTTTTAACGCAAAACAGTGCGTTTTTGTTTCTTTTGGTACAATATACTTCAATGAAGAAGCTGCAGAAATGCATGTAATTTGTTTTTGCGGCAATTTGTGTTTTGTAATCTGCCAAACAACAAATTGGCCCCAAAAAATTTAAAAATGCTTTTTTTTTTCTATTTATTTTTTAAGGCTATTATCTGATTAATAGTAATCGGCCAACTAATCGATTATGAAAATTGTTAGTTGCAGCCCTACTGGACTGCATGTGGTGTGAACTTGCCCTAACGCATATACTCCATAAATGTATCGGCATTTTTCATGTGCATTGGGAACATGGGCCCAGGACCCAAAGTGTGTAGGATCCTTGAGCTCTGTTTTTAAATATGCATTTAATTGCGTAATTTATCAATTTTAAATCAACCAAGATCCGGTTTGGAGGTGATCACATTTATGGACTCTGCACCCTGTAAGTTTTCGGGTAAGGGAGTTTAATAACCTGCGGTATGTTGCTTGGTAAATACAGTAATAGTATTACTCATGTGTTCTGTTTATCAGTAGATGTTAACCAGACCTTACTTTCGAAATGCTGGATTTTTTTGGCTGCTAATAGTATATAGTCTTTGTAGGGCTGAGCAGTCTGTATTGACATGCATCTTTAAGCTGCTAGGAGCCATTTTTCCTTTCATTCCAGCTTAATGGTCACCTTGCACATCTATTTCCCCAGATAATGAGAACAATTGGCCGTGTCACCCACGGGTTATGAAACGTATTGGGAAAACTCTGTAGTGCTCTTTGGCTGTGTTAACCCTTGAAGCTGGGCAAACATAGGCGTTGGATGCAAAAGCAGAGCATTCATTGCCCGTGATGACCGTGCTCCTCCTGTGCTTGTATTACAGGCCATTAGTAATAATTGTTGTCAGTTTGTTTGTCGGTTTTGCAGCTCAAGCCTTTCATGCAAAATTTGGGCCTATGAAAAGTTACATGAAGCTTGACAAGCAAAGTGAATACTGACATATGTAGGTTACCGCACTTTGTCAGAGTAGTTAGTTGGTTAGCCCTTGTGTCATAAATGTGTGGCAAGCACCTGCTTCTGCAGGCTACATTTGGACCCCTTTCACACTGGGGTCGGAGGCGCGGTGGCGGTATAGCGGCAGGATTCGGATGCTAGCCGTGCAGTATTAACCCCTGCTAGCGGCCAATAAAGAGTTAATATCGCCCGCAATGCGCCCATGCAAGGGGCGCATTCCAGGCGGTATTACCGCGGGTTTCCCATTGTTTTAAATGGTAAGGAGCGGTATACATACTGCTCCAAAGATGCTGCTTGCGGGAGATTTTTTTTTTCTCTCCTGCCAGCGCATCGCCTCAGTGTGAAAGCCCTCGGGCTTTCACATTGAGAAGGCTAGGCAAGTTTTTTTTTAATGG
Source organism: Rana kukunoris (assembly GCA_029574335.1). Lineage (NCBI taxonomy): Eukaryota > Metazoa > Chordata > Amphibia > Anura > Ranidae > Rana > Rana kukunoris. The sequence continues at coordinate 63,151,357 of CM056053.1, read as the reverse complement.
CGGTATTTAGGTGCTTTTTTTAGCACTGTACTGCCTGAAAAACTCCTCAGTGTGAAAGGGGTCTAATTGCAAGAGATGCTAGCACCCGTTTTAATTGCTTGGGGCACGCAAGACTTATTTAGTCTTGTAATTTTTTGTTTTTCTTATTTTAAGGCCCTTTTCACACTGATGGACTGATCGGGTCTGCCTGTCTGTTTTTCAGCCGGACCTGATTGCACCATCCATTGCTCTCTATGGAGCGGCAGATGTCAGCGGGCATCCGATCCTGTCCCCTAAAAACAAATAGATGGGGATCTGTGTCCCCCCCCCCCCCCCCATCCGTCTGGTGGATCAGATGACAGATAGAAACACAGGTGGTCCGTTTCCGTCCAACCCCATAGAGAACAGCTGGCTGTGTTTACTTAGCATTAGTTGAGCAGACCTTGACCTGTCATCCACCTGCTCAGCTGAGAGATCTGCTGGTGATCTCCATCAGTGTGAAAGGGACCTAAGCCCCCCCCCCCCCCCGTTTACATCGACACGATTTGACATGTCAAATCTGAGCCTATTGCCGGTAATAGGAGCTTCCCAATCAGTGCGCCGACTTTGCAGCACCGCATCGATTTCCAAAAGTAGTTCCTGCGCTACTTTTAGCGAATTAGTGCATGAACCCACACAGATGTTTTTCAAGTCACCCCTGAAGTTGAACTGAAATGCAGCTTTGAAATTGTGCCAGTTCAAATGAACTGGCAAGATTTCCAAGCAGTGTTCAATGTGATCGAGGGCTCATATTGAAAGTATCCATAGCGTTTGGAAGCCGAAAAGGCTCTACTGCCGGGTTCCCTTGCCCGCAATGATGACGGCAGCAGCAACCGACCAGCCAATGTAAACATCAGCTGCAGTACCAATATCACTGGGCTCCAGGACAGGTAAGTGTCCTAATGTTAAATCGGTAGTTGCAGTACAGTGTGTGTATCTGCCGACTTCATTTTTAAAGGGGAGGGCGGGATTCCGTTTTAAGTTAATGTGTGTTTTTATTATTTTAGTTACTTGTTGGTGAGAACAATCTACAGGCTGATCTAGTCTATTTTAGTCCTTTTTTCTGAAAGTAATTCTTGATATAACTTTCAAATAGTTTCTTGCTTGGTTTTAGTGTTTTTATGACCATATACTATATGCAGATATGTTGATATTTATGTAAGATTGTGTAGTGAATTTTAGCCAAAAATGTCAGAGTAGTCTGATAGATTTGCACTGCAGGAGAGGATGCACACTCCCTGTGCATCATTAAGCAGAAAGCAGGCCCTCCAATTGTATTGCACTAAATTATGCAATGAAACTAAATTCTAAAAACAGCAGATAATGCAATTTTTTTGTTCATAAGACTAGAAATATGGTTCATAAGACTAGCTTTCCCTTAAGATTGATGTGAGCTCTTTGTAGATGAAGTATTCCAGTAATGTGTTCATAAAATATGCCCGACTTCGGCAGTGTGTGAGATTTGCTGAGCTAGCACAACAGGTTACCAGCTAGAATCGTAATCTGTGGCTAGTGTTATGTAACCGTATCTACATCGCGATGAAGCCTCAGAAAATGCATTCGTTATCCTCTGGCTGGACAGATTGGTGTGACTTGTAGTTTGTCAGCAGCTGGATAAAGTGTGACTCCTGCTAATACTCTTATTAAAGTTTTGGGTAGAATTGAGAAGGGTGAGGCCGCGTACACACGTCCGAGAACCTCGACGGGCCAAACACATCGTTCCGCCCGTCGAGGTTCTCGCCCGGCCGTTAAAATTGTCGACCAAGCCGTCGGGAAAGGTGCCGAGCCATGGTTCTCGATGGGCCATCGAGCAAATAGAGAACCTGCTCTCTATTTTGGCTCGACGGCTTTCTCGATGGGACGCTCAGCGAAAACGTACACACGACCGAGAACCTCGGCAGAATATGGATCCCAGCGAGCTTCTCGCTGGATTCTGCCGAGGTTCTCGGTCGTGTGTACGGGGCATTAGAATGCCTGTAGTTTTATTTCTGCAGTCTCTGTCCTGCAGGGATGATTTTCTTCTTATTTTGGCCACACTTGCTCGCTTTGGAACAGGATTTGGGGGATCTATATTGATTGCTGTCGGTGGAGAGACAGATTGCCAAAAAAAGTAATTGTCGGTCCGGCACCTATGCCTCCTCTGCTCTTTTTGAAGTTAAGTGGGTGAACAGTCTGTGGCATGGGTGCGCCACTCCTGGCCTTTCAGGTGTTGTAAAACTACCCATCATGCCTCTGGAGGCCTTTGGGAGTCATGCTGGTAACTGTCAATGGCTTGCAATGCCTCATGGTACTAGTTTTGCAACAGCTGGAGGGCCACAGGATGAGCACCCTGTGGTCTATGGTGATGCTTTGCAAAGTCAAACGTAGAGAATTGACAGCACACCAGAAAGTAGATCGTCTAGATTTGCGAACACTTCAAGTGAAAAAAGTTATGTCATTCCACCAACATGGACATACAGGGGTTGATTTACTAAAACTGAAGAGTGCGAAATCTGGCGCAGCTCTGCATTATAGCCCATCAACCTCTAACTTCAGCTTGTTCAATTGCGCTTTAACACAAAACTGAAAGCTGATTGGTTTCTTTGCAGAGCTGCACTAGATTTTGCACTTTCCAGTTCTAGTAAATTGGCCCCACAGGTTCCTTTCTGTGAAGGTGATAGAATTATTGTCAGATTTTTGTTGCCTGTCTATCTTTCCTGAATCTACTAAAGAAACGGCCCCTTTAACTGAACTAACCTAACCTTCCTTCTCCCTTCACGGATATCTACTTATCTCAGTTTAGTGGCAGAGTTTCCCTATCAATTACACGCAGCATCTCAAGCCTTTGCTGTCCTACTTTACAGCCCCATATAATTTTATGGGACAGCCTCTGATTATCTCTGGCCTCGGGACCCAGCCCCAAAGAACTATTGAGCAGGAGGGACAAGGCCAGTGATGCTTCTACTGTTTGATGTAAGTGGCAGGATCACAGCTTTGGAATTGGGGTAAGTATGCGTCTGTGGAGGGGAGGGTGATACTGGGTAGGCCCGAGGGAAGGGGGGGGGGGGGGATAAGTACTCTGTTTTAATGTGTATCGTACCTATCCTGTAGTGTTGGAGAGACTAGCAATCACTGGCACAGGTGATAAAGGAAATACCCCCCCCCATCTTGAACCACAATGACCATAATATCCTCGCCACTTAAGTCTTTTCTACATTATTCGAAACAAAGGAAGTTTTGGCTGACGTTTCCCTTAAAAGCAGTGTATTTCAGCTCCATCTGTGCCACGGAATATGTACTGTGAATGGTGACATTTTGTAATATTGTCAGTTGGAATGGCTTTGTAATGTTGCATGGTTTTGGGTCACAATGGATCACAACTTCTCTAGCCTCTCCAGATCCTGATCCTTTTTTGTGGTGCTTGCCCAATGAACTGATGCTGTACACCGCTAACTCCTTCCTTTCCCTCATGTCTTCGTTCTCAAAAAAAAAAACATTTGTGGTAAGGTTTCTCTTCTTTTTTATTTTTTCTATTCATTTTCCAAAGTCTGTTTTGGACACCACTGGTTTTCTGATTGTGTGTTGTTTCATTTGAAAGCACTGGAAGACTCGGAACTAATTTAGTGGAAATTTCCAACAGGATGCTTCTGGTCACCAGGTGGGGGGGGCAGGTAATATAACGTGTTTTTTTTTTCTCCAAAGAACAAAGGGGGGGGGGGAGTGTTGCAGTTCTGTATGTATCTTGAATGGCGATTTGATGTAAAACTTGGGTATACAAACTGCTTTTATGTGAAAATCTGAAAATCTATTGTATGGGATGCAGTATGCGTGGCAGTTTTTTTTTTTTTTATAAAGGGTGCCTATAGACATTGGAGAATAGCTGTCGCTAGGTCTCTCCTCACCATACCCTTTAGGTCCCTTTCACACTTGTACTACAAAGTTGCACGATTTTGCCGCGATTCGCAGCTGCGATTTCAATGAATGCCTTTGTAAGTGGCATCAAAATTGGACCAAAAGTGGTGCAGGGACTACTTTGAAGTCAGCACTACTTAAAGCGGATGGTTCACCTCAAAAAAATATTAAAAGCCAGCAGCAACAAATACTGCAGCTGCTGACTTTTAATATTAGGACACTTACCTGTCCTGGAGTCCAGCGGCGTCCGTAGCAGAGGACGAGCGATCGCTCGTCACCCTGCTGCTCCCCCCTCCATCCACGGTGAGGGAACCAGGAAGTGAAGCGCTGCGGCTTCACTGCCCGGTTCCCTACGGCGCATGCGCGAGTCACGCTGCGCCCGGCGATTGGCTTCCGCTGTGTGCTGGGAGCCGAGAGTTCCCAGCACACAACGGGAAAAGCCCGTCTTTTGCCCGAGACTGCGGGCCGGAAGTGGGTGCAGATACCTGTCTTTAGACAGGTATCTGCACCCCCCTCCCCCCTGAAAGGTGTCAAATGTGACACCGGAGGGGGGGATGTTTCCGATCAGCGGATCTTCACTTTAGGGTGGAGATCCGCTTTAAAGTCGTGCCAGTATGAATGGTGTTCATTGAAAATCATGGAGAATGACTTGTCATACGATTTTGCAGTACAAAATCGTGAGACAAGGCGTATAAATGTGAAAGGGGCCTTAGGGGGATCATTCCTTGCTTGAAGCATTTATGGCTAATGGACATCGAGTGTCTGTAGGCTGCTTAATTCTTTGGCATTCAAATAAATCTGTCAGCGCTTTCAGGTAGAGACCCCCAAACCTACAGAGCCCTCTTAATCATTTAGGACCTATTGTAGAACTTTAAGTCTTAAATATGAGTTTTAGAAAGAGTTTAGTTCCTTTCTTGTGCACTTGTAGTTGGTATTGATGACTTTAAAGCATTTCCACTCCTTGTGGGAGAAGCCTGGGAGGGCTAAAGGCCATTACAAACAGGCTTAATATCGGTTGGTAATGGCTGATTCAACAGAAACCGGCTGACATCCAACCAGTGTGTACCGCAGCCTGTCAAACAGAAGCAGAACATATATTTTTCAGGCTTCTGTCAAACTGGAATGCTGGAAAACCAGTAACCGACTGGCATCTGCTTAGCTCTTGCCGCCAATGGCTTGTATGTTCTGGTGGAGGGCAGTCCTTGGTCTACCAGGCATAAGGCAAGCCACATCTAGTATAAAACAATGAGCATTCAGTGCTTGGGTATCTTCCTGGTGAATGTTTTTTTTTTAAATGCAGTGACTGCCTATTGCATTTGGTGCTTTTTAAATATGCTGCATAGTATTTATTTTAGAAATGTTTGATTTGTATTGAAATGAAGATTGTTATGCAGGTATAGTCAAGTCAACGTTTAGATGCTAGCGTAAGATATGTTGAGTAAAGTCTGCCTTAAATTGCTTATTAATTGGGGTGTTGAATAGAAATGGAAGTTAGACTCTGAGATTGGCACCAATTGCTTCCTTTGCTCCAGGGCCCAATCGCTCACCATATACCTCGCCCCAACCCAAGTGTGAATGTGCTTTCTGTTCCCTGGTACACCATGCACTGTCTTAATTTGAGCATCTGATGGTTATCTGCTTGGATATTTTCTGGGTGGTATCCAGTCCTGTGGTCTGCCTGTGTATGCTCTTAAAGTATAACTTTTATCTTCTTTTACAATTAACATTCCAAAGGGGTGAGAAATGGAGAAATGGACTGTTTTTTTTTTTTTTTTTATGGATTTTTATAGACCAGGTGAAATGAAAGCAATCTCCATTAGGTCTAGGGAATACACAGACCCCGCACATATGGAAATGACATCTAGTTGTAATGGGTGGAGATGTGTGAAGCTGGCCATACGCTGGTAGATTTCCCTATGAACAGTCTTATGAAAACGGCCATTAGTGCATGTGATGACATAATCAATGTTGTTTGAAAGTACTTAAACAAATGTTGTATTTTAACAATCGATTTGTGGAGTGAAAGGACCTTTCTGAATGAAAACCACATTCACTGTTTAAAAATGTGTGTATTTAAGAAAAATCTTCCAATCTGTTCCTTTGACTTTTTTCATCACTGTGATTGTGAACAAATGTTGATTTGACCTAGGGCTGCAACCAACGATTATTTTCATAATCGATTAGTTGGCCGATTTAGAGTCGGTGCACACTACGGCGGCACGACTCCGGGGGCGGCTCTGCAAGGCGTCCTGAAGACGACTTCAGAGTCGACCTGCAAAATGACTTCTGTATAGAAGTCAATGCAGGTCGCCCCCAAAGTCGTACAGGAATCTTTTTCTAAGTCGGAGCGACTTGTGTCACTCCTATTAGAACGGTTCCATTGCCTTCAATGGGACACGACTCGCCTGACGAGTCGCCCCAGTGTGAACCGACTTATTTCGGTTAATAACGTTAGAATTTTTTTTTTTTTTTTTATCAGCTTGGATTCCTTTGGATGTCATAGTACCTGGACAGCAATAAAACCTATCTGTAATGTGCATTTCCTCTTTCTTATTTGTTGTAGTACTCGCACATTGTTGATGTGACTAACATTATATTTTCAATAAAATATTACTGTAAAATAAAAAAAAATAACAATAATATCAAAACTGAGCTATGTGTTTTCAAGTTAGTCTGAGTAGGTTGATAGTGTGTGTGTGTGTGTGTTTTTTATATATATATAAATCGTGGCAGGCCCGCGACGGCCGGTAATTGAGGCCGTGGCTTTGCGGCCTTGTAGACTGCGCCCACAATTAGCGGTGGGCACCAGGTCACAATTGCGACCTGGAGCCCGGATTTTGTCGAGGTGTGTGTAATTAATTTATATATATATATATATATATATATATATATATATATATATATATATATATATATATATATATATATATATATATATATATATAAATTAATTACACACACCTCGACAAAATCCGGGCTCCAGGTCGCAATTGTGACCTGGTGCCCACCGCTAATTGTGGGCGCAGTCTACAAGGCCGCAAAGCCACGGCCTCAATTACCGGCCGTCGCGGGCCTGCCACGATCACGCGGCGGGGGATGTAGGGGCATACGGAGGCACAGGATCCTGTGACTCCGTGCGCCCCCCTCCCTCGCTGCATGATCGCGGCGGGCCCGCGACGGTCGGTAATTGAGGCCGTGGCCTTGTGAAGTCCCAAGCTTCCTCCTGTGATCTGGTGCCATCTGGTAGTGGCCGTTGGCATTACAAGTATAACAGCAGTTCTAATGTGTAATTTTCCACTGTCGTCATTGCGTCCGCTCGTGGAATGCCGACAAACTTTTACCCTTTAAAATCTCCATAGGCGACGTTTAAAAAAAAAAGTTAGAGGAGGTCTAGATTTAGCTAGAATTATTGCTCTCGTTTGAACGATCGCCGCGATACCTCACATGTGTGCTTTGAATACCGTTTACATATGCGGGGGCTACTCACGTATGTGTTCGCTTCTGCACGTGAGCTCGTCGGGACGGGGCGCATTTTCTGGCACCTAACTTTTTTAGCTGGCTCCTAGATTCCAAGCAAATTTGTCAAGCCGTGTGTGTGTATATATTGGGGTTGGACGGATCTGTCCAATCCCGAGCAAGGGGGCGGGGTGTCTATGCACGGATCCGTGTATAGACACTCCCCCCTTGCTCGGGATTGGACGGATCCGCCCAATCCCGAGAAGGGGAGTGTCCATACATGGCGAGGCGGGCATTACAAGTATACAAATGAAAGCTTGTAATGCGCGCTGTATTGCACGGGGATTAACCCGGCGGCGGAATCTACTACAGGTATGGGGGACATGGCTGCAATATGTGGGGGACAGGACATGGCTGCATTTGGGGACACATTTAAAAAAAGTATCGGTGAGTACATGGAAAAAAAGTATCGTACTTGTACTCGGTCCTAAAAAAGTGGTATCGGGACAATATATATATTTATTTATTTATTGACAGACTAAAGAAATGAGATCTGTGCCTTGCCATGTACATTCTGCGCACCACCAGGTGAATTGAACCCCTTGTGGTTTTCCTTGTGCAGCAGTTTACTTCTATGTTCTATATACTGGCGCTATTATAGCAAATTGGGGGAATTTATTTAGCTCAAATTAATATTTTCTTTATTTTATTTCCAACACTTTTTCTATGGTTAGTTTTATTTTTAATGCATTTTTTTTTCTTTGACAAACTCTGTGCTCCATTTAGGAATTCGGTAGACATTCATTTATCACACATTCTCGTGTGGGTACCTTATATCTTTTATGTCTGTTCTGTTTTTTCTTTATGTGAACCAGTTTGTATAGTAAAGTTGCTGACTTCTAGGGCACATGTACACTACAGTTTCTAACCTTCTTGTGTTTAGGAGCTTATGGCTTTTTTATTTTATTTTTTTGACAAAGCTCCTAAACTCCACAAGCCTATGTATCCATGTACATATAGGCTTTTACAAGAGATTAGACGCAACTGTGGTTAGGGGAGGTTCAACCTCCCTCTTCTGAACGCTGAAGAATTGCATTCAGGATAGGAAAGTTTTGAGCGCTCCCACACTGCCCCAAAGATGCTGCTTGCAGGACTTATTTGTTTCCCATCCCGCAAGCGCACCAACCAAATGTGAAAGTAATCAGGCTTTCACACTGGGGTGGCATGGGAGGCGTTTTTCAGGCGCTTTACAGGCCATATTTTTTGGCGCTAAAACACTTGGAAAAACGCCTTCGGTGTGAAAGAGGTCAAACACTTTCAATTTGTATGCAATCAGGCAGGCTTTTGCACTACATAGTTGAAGGTAAATCTAAGGAAAATTGCCCATACACGCGATCAGAAAATCGGAACAAAAAATACCGCTTTCAAAGCGATCGAACAATGATCGGCTCTCAAAACCAGTGCACTAATGATCAGATCACGACAGTTCCAACCGATTATTATCCGTTGGGACAAGCACGAAAATGTTTGATACCAGATCGTAGAGTTTTCATCCGAATATACAATACATTACATTCCTTACAAATTGTTCTGTCATATGAGAATTTTTGTAACTTTAGTAAGCTCTTTATTTTCAATATGAGATTAGCATGCAAAAAAACAAAACGGGAGATCATTCATCGGTTAATCTCATTGTGTGTGCCAGACATTAAGCTGGCCATAGATGGATCATCACAACTGAGGTGAAGGCTGGGTTTACACTTGTGCATTTAGACCTTGCATGCGATTCGCACCACATTGCTGTGCAGATCTCATGCAATGTCTATGTGATGCAAATTCAGCCATACAAACTGTATGGCTGAAATAGCATCTCACTCGCAGCAAAATGGTGCAGGACCATTTTTCTTTTTTTTGATCTGCACTGGAATCTGATCGCATGGGTGTTCACTGCAATCTGATTCCTGCACCATTTCACAGTTCGCACTGCGATCTGTGAACCGATCTGGTGGTGCCATTAACTTTACATGGACACCCTTAGGGGTTCGGAAAATGTCAGTGTAAACCAGTGTCCGATTCAGGTACCATGCGGGAATCGTAGGGCTTCCTGCATTGTACCAGTGTGAACTTGGACGGATGGAAAAATCTTTCCCGCTGGGCTATTATAATGTGACAACAAGGACTCCTCTGTCAGAATCCACTGATAAGTGTTGCAGTCTGCTGATCAAGTGAAACATTTCCAGCAGTTCAGTTTGAGAGAAGCCGATCATTAGATGGACTTCTCTGGAGCGAGAACAGCCATAGATGATTAAAATTGTGGCAGTCCCTGCTGAATCGGCTGCATTTTGATCCATCTATGGCCAGCTTTAGATGGTGCTCGCCGCTCTCATTGGATTATATACTGTATATATTCGAGTATAAGCCCGGGGACCTAAACGTGGGAAAACTTATTGACTCGAGTATAAGCCTAGGGTGCCCATGTGCGTGCCTCACTGTGCCCATGTGCGTGCCTCACTATGCCCATGTGCGTGCCTCACTGTGCCCAGGCTGACGTTTAACATGGGAGTCTATGGAAGGGGTGCCCAGTTTGAAAAATAGGTGCTGCCCAGCCATAGGTCCCCCAGACAACAAACTGTACACACTTGTAGAGGAGAAATGAGGCTATATGTGTGCCAAGTTCTGGGTCCAGAGGACCTACGACCGACCCGTATCGGGTCCCCAAAATCACCAGAGAAATGACCGTTTAACATGGGAGTCTATAGAAGGGGTGCCCGGCTTTGAAAAAACGGTGATCCCCGGCTGTGGGTCCCCTGGACAACAAACTTTGCAGACTTGTAGAAGAAAAGTGGTGCTACATTTGTGCCAAGTTTGGGGTCCCCAAAGTCTGGGAGATCAGGCGCAAAAAGGTGACTCGAGTATAAGACGAGGGGTGCTGAAAAACTTGGCTTATACTCAAGTATATACGGTACATTGGTCCTCAATCTTTTCCTTGGGGTGTCTCCTTTTGTGGCGTGCTGCTAAATTCAGCCAGTGAGCTGGGTGATCTCTTGATTGTTCTCTTGAAAAATAGTTTCCAGCTCTGTTGGATGAACTTTCAATGCATTGATTTCTCCAAGCCGGAGTGTATATAGTCTCTTCTCCTTATTCTGTGTGATTTCTCAGGGTGGCGATCAGTCTGCTGGGTGGGGGATGCAGAGAGGGAATGTATGTGGGTTAAGCTTCCTTACAATAGCTGATATTCTCTCCAAACCTTGAGGTCAGACAGCATGGTGACCCCCGCTGTGATAGACACAGTAGGCACTTATTCTAGATTCATTTGCTAATGAGGCTGAAACCAGTGGATTGAAAACCTTGCGATTCCCATTGATCTCTTTATGTATTCTAGTGTGACCCTTGAGCTGTAACTTTGCTCTATTTCTCATCGGTAGCAATCCGTTTACTTACTATTTTCATATTTCTCGTTGTAGAGCCGTTCTGATAAGCTGTGTGTGTTTTAGGATCTTCCAGTGTTTTCTTCACGTGTCCTCACATGACACATACAACAGGCGTGCTGTTTTCGGCCTCACAAAAGCCTGTCGTCTCTCCGCTCCGGGTCTTTGTGTTTTCTGATCTTTAACATGTGGGGAATGTTTATCTCATTTTACTAATGACGAGGCAGATCGGAAACATGTCGCTCTTATTCATTGGTCGTATTTTTGGAATATTTGCTGGGGTACAGCTGTTTAGCTTGACGAACGGTCCTAATTATGTTCGAATTGTTCACATGTCATTCTGCTTTATAAACGGACAATTGTGTAGTTGTTTTAAAGGGGACAAAATATGGGAGCTGACATGCACGCACATATTTGGCTTTACAGAATGCAATCTGGTTACTTTTTCCAGAGGAAGTAAACCCTGATGGGCATACTAGCCCATTATGTGACACTTGCCTGCAAAAGATTCCATCGATGTCTCCTGTGTAGGCAGCATCTATTTTCTGGACCCTCTTCCTTCTGGGCCACGGACTCCTGCTCTGTGATTCGCCAGAGCCTCGTGACGTCACTCCCGCATATGCGCCCAGGAGCCGCCATAAGCCTTATTCTAGGCTTGTCTATAGGTAGAAGTCCAAAAAAAGGGGTTTACAACCACTTTCAGTGCCTGTTTATGGAATGTTTGTTTTTAAAGGAAGTTCAGCTTTTTAGAAAAAAACAACAAATGCACATTTTTGCATGGGGGGGGGTGCATTTTCTATCTTTTCCTGCAGGAGCTTTGAAAGCATTGCACCCGCAATCGGTGGTTCAGATGTGCAATGCCCGGCTTTTGCAGACAAGACCTGCAGCTTTCAGCCTGTATTGTCAATTTGAAAGCTGCAGGATTTGTGAATGAGCTACACGGATGCTCCCCAGCCACCTCACAGTTCATTCAGAACTCAAGCGGGAACCAGCTCGATTACAGCGCCGGTTCCCATGTTGCTTCTCTCTTGCAGGCAGTTCACACTGCACTCTGCGAACCGCTGCGAGTGTCAATACACTGTTAATGACACCCTCGGATCGGTTCACCGATCGCAGTGCAAACTGTGAGCTCGCACATGAATCTGATTGCACCCATGCGATCAGATTTCAGTGGGGGGGGGGGGGTATAGAGGGGTTCCTGCACGTTTTCTTTATGCTGATCTAATGCGTGTTCAGCCATATAATTGTACAGCTGAACGTGCATTGCACAGATATGGCATGTGATCGGCACCTGCGGTGCGGGTGCAAATCGAATGCAATGTCTGATCCGGCAGGCTGCTTGTGGGCAAGTTGATCGATTAACTTTGTACACTCTGCAGTGTAGTTGAGCATTGTGGGAAAAGTTGCAAAACATCTGGTGCGCTGTTCTATTCTATACTTCTCATGTGCCACTCTTTCCCTAGGCCATCGTTCTGTTAAACTTACTTGCGGTCGTTACTTTTTACCAGCACCAACGTAATGAAGTCACTGCTGTCTCTAGTGAAAGGACCAGGCACTAAGCTGTGCAGTGATGTGGGCATATAAAAAGGCAGAATTGTGGGAAACAAAAAACCTCCCACATTCATTCCCATTGATGACTATAATTCCCATTGCACTAAGAACTGTCCTTTTTCCCATTGGCCCTGCACAGTGTAAGCAAGTGACATTGGGGACTCTGTAATGCCTCAACCCAGAGCCTAAATAAAATGACTGACACACACACACACACACACACACCTGAGCCCAATCTCGATCCAGCATTGTGCCTGTGTGCAGTGGCACTCTCCTCCCTTCCTACTTGGAGTCGGCAGTGGAAGCAATTGGCTCCTGCTGTTGGGGCTGAGCCACTCTGTGTCTATGGATGCACACATCCCATCTCTGAAGCGAGCCTGCAGGTGGCGCACTGAGAAGAATTGGAGCTGCTTTGTGCAATGGCATCCCAAAGTACCATTGCATAGAGCAGGTAAGTTTTATAATATTTTTATTTAAAAAAAATAGTTTAGTTCAGCTTTAAGAATTTTATGTATCCTTGCAACAGCTTTACTAACCCACAAGTGGGGGAAAAAATGCTCCATATAATTGATAAAGAGCATGAAGCTGTGTTACAGAAGCCTATCATTTCTGAAACCATTAGGAAAACCACACGGGTGTGCTGACATCTGGAAAGTAGGCATTTTCTAGAGAGCTAAAACGAATGGCAGTAGCTGGGTTATAACTTCCTTTCCCAAATCTACGTGGCATGGTTCACATATTTATTTCATTGTCATTTATTGGTTTAATTATATGGCATAAAAATATTTCTCAGGCCATTACAGAGGACTTTAAACAATTCTTATCATTAATTAAGTTGTTTGTTATAGGTATTTATAGGATCTGCCCTCTTCTGAACTTCTATCCATGTATTAAACTTTAAAGTAGAACTATGGTAAAAAAATATCAAATAGACGGCATCATATACTGTATGTTGTTCTATCAATGGCAGTGCCACATTTTTTATTTTATTTTTATTTTTTCTCGTTCTTTGTAAATTTTGTATTGGCTGTTATCTACTATATGCATTTTTAGACTTTGTGTGTGTTTAGATTTTTTTTTTATTTTTTTTTGGCTTCATTCACATGGGGCATTTTAATCCGTGTGCCATGCAGAGTGTGTTTTCCCAGCACAGGTGCTGTGTGCATCCCTGTGCCAGCAGTCCCATGGCTTTCAATTAAAACGCAGCAGCTGCACGGACACAGCGACCGCTCCCAATGGGACATCCCCAATCAAACCAGTATAACATGGATTAAAACGCCCTGTGTGAATGAGGCCTAACATGAGTTTATTCACACTTCTGTGCTCCAGTTATGTGTGGATAAATGTGTGTGTTGCTGCCAATTCATCTGCTCTAGGTGTGGTGTATTGTGATGCCATTCCCAGCACACTTCCTGTCCTATGATGACAACGCTGCTCCTTTATAGATAAAGTATAAGTGTGTGAGTATTGTCACACTAGGACATGAAATGTGTTAATGGCAGGATCCCTTGGTGGGAAATGAGGGGGGGGAGCTGAAAAAAGAATAGTAATTTCCCAAATTTCAGAGATCCATCAGAATCTGACTATACTTAAAGGGGTGTTCCACTTAAATGTAATGTTTATTAAAAGTCAGCAGCTTCAAAAAGTGTAGCTGCTGGCTTTTAATAAACCGACACTTACCTTCTCCACGTTCCAGCGACACGCCGACCAGGGCTGCGCTCCTCTCCCCCCCCCTCCCCGGCCGGCATCCTTATTGCGATTGTGGGCACCCAGCCGTGACAGCCTTCGGCTTCACGGCCCGGCACCCACTGCGCATGCGCGAGCCGCACTGCACATGCGCGCGAGGACCGCCGCTGATTTGACAGGCGATCGTCTAGGACCTGTCAATGTCCTAGACGATCGCCAAAGGGAGGGGCTGCAGTAAGGCGATTAGGCCTAATCGCCTTACCAGCCCCTCGGCGGAAGTAAGAAGTGGGACAGGAAGTCTCACTCCTACTGAAGCCCCCCCCCCCCAAAAAAAAGTTACATGCCAAATGTGGCATGTAAGGGGGAGGGGATTAAGCGAAAGTTAATTTTTAGGGTGGAACTCCACTTTAAAGTAACTGTAAAGGCAGAAGGTTTTTCTATCTTAAAGCAAAGGTCCACCAAAAAAAAAATTAAAATTAAAAGCCAGCAGCTACAAATAGTGCAGCTGCTGACTTTTAATAAATGGACACTTACCACGATGTCGGCAGCAGAAGCCGAGCAATCTCTCAGCTGACCCCGCTGCCATCCTTGGTGAGGGAATCGGGAAGTGAAGCGTTGGGCTTAAACTGCGCGGTTCCCTACTGCGAATGCGCGAGCGTTGTGGCGTGTCCTCACTGGTCCCCTCTGTCTCCTGGGACCAGTGTGTTTCCCAGAAGACAGCGGGGGGGGGGTGTGACTCGTGTGGGAGTCTATTTCTGGAGGTGGGTACAAATACCTGTATTATACAGGTATCTGCACCCCCCTGAAAGGTGCCAAATGTGACACCGGAGGGTGGGGGGGGGTCCCGAAAGGTGGAGGTTTACTTTTTGTGTGGTCCTCTCCGCTTTAATGCATTCTGTGCAAAAGTCTTCTGTGTGCAGCAGCCCCTCAAAATCGCTTTGGGGTTCATCTCCATCCAGCGATGTTGGAGAATAGTCTCGGCTTTTTTTACAGAGGGAAATTAATTTAATGTCTTAATTTTGGTCAGATACATTTTAAATATAAAAATACTGACTACAAATATTTTGAATGATTTTTTTTTTCCCCATTGACTGCCCTCATTGCCCCTCCATATCTGTTGTAATGTCTGTACAGAGTTCAGTTTAGAGAGGGAGAAAGAGAGAGAGTCTGAAGGGAAACCTCTGCTGTGCTCGGTCTACAGAAAACCCGAAATCCGTGTGCAGTTATCATACTCCCTGAAGGGAATACTGTTATGATTGAAGAAAATATATATTTTTTTTAATGAAATAATATTGTATTTCTAGTGAAGTTATCAGAGAATTTACACACATATTGAGTGGCACTATACAGTATATGTTGAATTCATGTAAAACGGTTTATCACTATATTTGGAACCTGGATTGTGCAGTTTATTAACACAGCAATTTTTTTTATGAAGCCAGAAGAACTACGTCAGTGCAAAACTGTGACACATGTTTACAGGGAGTGTTCATGTGTATTGGATTTGTAATCCTGCTGTATGGTCTTCTTTAGAAATGTTTAAAAGTGGAAAGCAAGCAACCAGTTTTCCTGTGTTGTGCCAGTGAATAAGCGGGCACGGTGCCAGAAAAGTGTTGGCACCCTGATGAGGCTGTAGCTTCGGCAACTGTCCCAGGCTGAATGTGGTGTGAGTGGGCGCCGTGTGATCTTCAGAACAGGAGAGATCTTTCCTCGGCTTTGTTAAGAAATATAGTTTTTGTTCAGGGCTACATGAGTTTGTATGGCAATCATTCCATTCTACAAAATCCATACAGTGTGTACAGAAAAAGCACGCTGGAGGTGGAGAGAACCCTTCCCAAACTATAGCTGGCCATGGATGGTTCGAATTTCGGCTGATTTTAGTAGGTACCATCTGTGGGCAGGCTGATTGTACCCATCGATCGATTCAACCATCATGTTGGACTTGTACATGTGATTATTGCCAACAGCTGCCAGGCGTGCCTGATGTTGATGGGGAATCGAGCGACTTTCTTTCCTACAGCCAGGGGTCAAGTCCTGGGGGAAAAAAGTGTGGGAACTCCCACCCCAGATCCACTCCCCCAACAAACAAAAAAATGATATGCGCATATGCATAATTACTAAACCGCATGTTTTTTGTTTTTTTTCGATCCACTGTACCTTAGTAATCCTTTATTACTGGCCGCTTCCTGTATATGGATTCATCGGGTAGTGTGCGGGTATTCCGTCACTTCCTCGGAGTATAAATGTCTCCTGGGAGCTTTTGTCATTGTTCCCAGGAGACATTGCGGAGGTCTGCCGCGAGTTATCGCAGGATTTAGAAAGAACTTTAAGCTGGGCATCGCCGCTTAGTGAAGGATTGGCTTGGGGTGGCTCGACTGCTCTAGTCCTGCAAAGGGAACTGCGTTCCTGCTGTGAAAAAAGTGCCGGGACGCCGTTCCCGCAGTACTTGAGCCCTGCCTACAACCCATGGTTGCAGGAAAGAAAATCGCTTCATTTATGCCCTGCCTAACACCCACATAGTAACTTCATTGCCTGATCAAGCTGACTGCAGAAAGCCTGAGGATGATTTCTTGCCCTTTGTGTACTCTAAGGCCCTTTTCACACGGACGGATAGAATGGTGCTTTTAGCTGCGGATTTTCTAGTTTTCTACCGCAGCTAAAAGCACACATTGTTTTCCTATGGCCCCATTCACACACGTTTAGCTGCGATTTCGTTGCATGCGGTTTGGTGTGAATAGAAAAAATAGAATTAAATGCGTCCAGGTGTGATTTAGCGCAGCTATAGCTATATGCACTTAACCGCAGGTAATCGCAGTCTTTTGTGTCAACTGTGGATAGCAGCGTGAGAAAAACAAACAGGAAGCACATCATAATCGGAAAAAAAATAAAAAAGGGTTGCTATGGAAATGACTACCGCAGCTAAACGCGGCCGCATGTAACCGCACATAATCGCAATGTACGAATGCAGCTAATCGCAGTGCCCGAAACCTTGAATTTCACAGAAAATTGACATGCTTTTAACTGCGACAAAACTGCCGTCCGTGTGAAAGGATTCAATCTGACCAGAACATATATTTTTTTATTACCCTCATTTATTGTTAAATGTTGATGAGTAGCCATATAAGTTAGTGGGGAAAGCTTCCCCACTGCCTTGCGGACAGGAGTTTACCTTGAGCAGACATCAGTATGAAGAGTTCCCTGGGACCCAATCAACTCTCGGCTGGTTCGGATGTTTCATGAAGACCTCTACCTTATGCCTGTATACTTCAACTATTATGTGAGTGCTTTTATGCTATCTTTTCATTTAAGTCCAGCAGTTTATTTAGTGGCGCCTGTCTTTTTGTTTTTTATTTACTAAACCCAGGACCCTGCATTCACTATAATCTGGTCTCCCACAGTGCACAGAACATGGAAATACAATAGTTTTAGTAAATATAAACCGTTCAATACCTTTTCTCATCAGCAGTATATAGCAGTTTTGTGACTTCTATCAGTGTCTGGTTAAAGTTTTTATTCCCCTGACTGTCTTATGAGGCTGCATGACCCTTGTCTCTTTCTGGACAGTGCTGATTGGCCCTGTACTGATCACATGCATCCTCACAAAAAAGCAAAACAACTCTCTAGCAATATACACTACAACTCTCTGCACATCAGCAGCTGGACTGGGGACAGTAAAAGAAGGGGAGGATCATAAAAGACAGGATCAAACTGAATTTTAACAGAATGAGGTGGAATAACCCCTTAGGTTCCCCAGAGAGTAATAAAAAACATGCTTTACTGCATGTACAGACTGATTTTACTGTTGTTGGTTTAGTAACACTTTACAGTGTTTGTAAACCCTTACACACCACTTTTTCCCACAGGTAAGCCTATAATAAGGGTTACCTGTAGGTACTGTAAATATCGCCTAAACTTGCACCGTCTAGGAGATATTCACTGTATCGGCATGTGTCGATATCATCGGCACATGCGTACTGAAGAAACCGCTCGCCCATGCCGTTCCCTCAGCTGCTGTGCCGTTACCGGTGGGTCTCGTGTGAATGCGCAGGAGTGACAACATCGTGGCTTCAGCCAATCACAGCACCGGAGCAGCGATATCTGGGAGACATGTTGCTGGCTACAGTGATGTACCGGGAACGCTGCAGGGGGTTCGATCTAAGGTATTTCATAGTGCGCTAGTATGCTATGCATACTAGCTCATTATGCCTCTGTCTTGCAGGTTTTTTTTTTCCCTGTGGTTACAACCACATTAAATGTGGCAATGATGCAATGTGACAGATATGTTTCCCCCAACCACTTAAACATTTGCTGACTGTCAGAGGATTACATTCTTATGTGTTCTCATTTTGGGCTTGTGTCTAGCAAATGCCAAGAAAGAGGGAGACTATAACACAGAAGTGCCTTGCATTTTAGACTCTGACTTGAGCTATGCAGAGCTGAATGTGACTCCCACAAGAATTCCATTCAGTAGAGCCACGCTGAGCCGGGACTTTCACTGCCAGCCTTTAGTGCACTTCCCATAAAAGTATCTTGGAAGTGATCAGGTTTGAATTTCAATGTTTGTCTATGCTTCTGCTAATGGCTCTTCATTCTGTCCTTGTGTTTTAATGTTTGCTAATTGGATTAAACTGCTATTAATTTGGAATGTTAAACTGCTAATTAACATTGTCTGTCAATACTTGTCAGGATGTGCAATGAGATGGGATCCTAAAAGTGCTTGGGAAACCGATTGCTGTGTACTAAGCAGAAGCCCACATTTGTGTAAAGCCATCTAGAGAAAGATTTCCACGTTTTGCAGTCATATTTGAGAAAGCAGCACAGTCCACGTGTCTCCATTCATAGAGCCTAGCTACCTAATGGTATATTTCTTACTTTTCTGCTTGTTTCTACGCAGCAGATTTACACACAGGATTGCAAGCTACAGTAAGACCTTGCTTTAAGAGTAACTTGGTTTGAGAGTGTTTTGCAAGACAAGCAAAATGTTTTAATAAATTTTGCCTTGATATATAAACGATGCCTTGATATAAGAGTAGCGTCATGTCACAACTGAGTATAAAAAACAAAGAGCCTCTAAGTGTAGCAATATGGTTACATTAAACCGCTTGCCGACCAGCCACCGCAGTTTTACGGTGCCACTTGGCTCTGCTGGGCGCGATCGCGTATATCTACGTCGTCTCGCCGAGCAGCCAATAGGGGCACGCCCCTATTTTGTAAACACTATAACTTTTGCGCAAACCAATCAAACGCTTATTGCGATTTTTTTTTTTTTTTTTTTTTTTTTTTTTTATGTAAAAATGTAGAAGAATACGTATCGGCCTAAACTGAGGAAAAATAAATGTTTTCCTATATTTTTGGGTGATATTTTTTATAGCAAAAAGTAAAAAATATATCATTTTTTTTCAAAATTGTCGCTCTATTTTTGTTTATAGCGCAAAAACTAAAAACCGCAGAGGTGATCAAATACCACCAAAATAAAGCTCTATTTGTGGGGGAAAAAAGGACGCCAATTTTGTTAGGGAGCCACGTTGTACAACCGCTCAATTGTCCGTTTAAAATGGCGTAGCGCCGAATCGCAAAAAGTGGCCTGGTCTTTGACCAGCAATATGGTCCGGGGCTTGAGTGGTTAATGAAGGTACAACATTTAGCAAGTTATTGCTACACTTAGGCCGCGTACACACGATCGAATATATCTGCTGAAATTTGTCCGCCGGAGACATGTCCGTCGGATATGTCCGCTGGTTAGTACACTAACCAGCGGACAGAAATCTCTGCGCATGCGTCAAATGGATTCGACGCATGCGTGGAAGTATTTTACTTCCTGGAGTGGTGACGTGGCGGCGTCAACGTCACCGCCATGTCACCGCGTCCTCAGCCCAAGGGGATTTTGGTCCGATGAGGCATCTCCGCTGGAAACGGTCTGTCAGACATGTTTGAGCGGACATGTCTCATCGTGTGTACGCGGCCTAAAAGGTGCCTCTCTTCTTTTATACCCTGTAAAAAAAAAAGGCTTTGATATACAAGTGCTTTGGATTACAAGCATGTTTCTGGAATGAATTATGCTTGCAAACCAAGGTTTTACTGTATTTCCAAAGTTCAAGTAGTAGAGGGACAAACTGATTAACCCTTTTTTCGGGACAAACCGTTTACATATGTAGTTTACAACAGATAATGTAGTCCAGGGGTTTCCATACTTTCTAAGCAAAGGCACAGTTTACTGTCTTTCAGGCTTTAGGTGGGCCAGACTGTGACCAGTGGGAGTAGAAGATGCCCTGGCATCAGTACCCTATCATTGGTTTTAATGAGGGAAATGGTGCCCCATTAATGGTGTCAGTAGGGGGGATGATGCTCCATCATTGGTGTCAGTTGGTGGACCAAGTGCCAGATGCAAGCAAAAGGCAACATCTGGCCCCCGGGCCGCGGTTTGGAGACCACTGATGTAGTCTATCACATTAAAAACGTAAAGCACATTTATTTTTTGATTTCGGTAAAAGAGAACATATTGCCAA
The DNA here is from genome assembly GCA_029574335.1 of Rana kukunoris. NCBI lineage: Eukaryota > Metazoa > Chordata > Amphibia > Anura > Ranidae > Rana > Rana kukunoris. Next base: position 63,130,821 of record CM056053.1, on the reverse strand, counting down.
TATAAAATTGGCATTATCCCAGTTTGGCTCAAAAAGCGGACATACACTTGTCTACTGCGGCAATTTTTTCATTACTAAAAACACTAAAATTAATTGGAAGGCCCCTTTCACGCGGGCTTGTCCCTGTACGAACTCTGCTTTGCTCAGCAGGGATCGATTCGCTGATCCCCGCTGAGCAGGTGGATGACAGGTCTGTCTCTGCTCAATGTGTGGAGAAAGACTTTTCTATCATAGATGCGCTCAAAATATGACTGCGCAGATAACATAGGAGGCTACTTTGCCCGGTGCACATCATAATCTAAAGCCTGGTACACAGGATTGGAGCATAGAACTTTTGTCCGAAGGGCGTTGGCCACAAACTTGTCTTGCATTCAAACGGCAAAGAATTGTCGGCCAACAAACGCAAAACGACGTAGTTTTTCAGCTCTTTAGCACCACCCTTTGGGCAACTTCTGCTAATGTTGTGCTATGGTTAGCATTGCTTCTGAGCATGCGTGTTTTGTACTTTGGATTATTTTCTGAAGGACTTCTGTACACACAATCGCATAATCCGATGGCACACATTTGTTGTCGGAAAATCCGACGACAATTGTCCGATGAAGCATACACAAACGGTCGGATTTTCCGACAAAAGCCTGCAATCACACAATTCCTGTTGGAATATCCAATCGTGCGTACAAGGCTTTACAAAAGTGTTCAGTCCCACCCCTTTTCTGAGGCCTCATTCCCACTGGGAGTACCGCCTTTACACTTCTCAGTTGTTAGGTGGGGGTAGGATAGACTTCTCTAATGAGGGTTTTCAGAGATCACTTAAAAATGAACATTTGTAGGTGACAGATTGGGGTAGGGAGTTCCATTGGATGGGAGAGGTTTGGGAGGTAGATAGCAGGGGGTCTTGAGAGAAACTGAGAAAACGATTTGATTGGTATTTTGAGGTGGGTTTTGATTTTCTAATCAGATCATAGATATGTGTGTGTCAATCTTTGACATCACAAGATTTCAGTTGGGGCTTCAATAATAAAATTGTCGTTAGATATACAGGGGACTTCCAGCATTATAATTCTTTAGAAAATGCCAGTTGCCTGACTGCTTTGCTTGAGTATTTTCAAAATCACTGATAGGTTTACAGATCAGGAAATTAAATCCTTTTCTACATACTTTTCTTGGGCCTTGGCATATTGAGGCCAGATGCTCAGTATGACACCCAGGCAACTGCCATTTGTAGCAGATCAGCAGTTGCAGTCTATAATTTGTCTTTTGGCTTTTAGAGGCAGACAGCATCTGTGTAACTCGTATTGGAAACCAGCGAGTATCTGAAAGCAAGCTGCATCACCCAAAGAAAATCGTACCGGGTTACTGGGTATAGGTAACCTCGTCTGATTGGTCAAATTGGGGGCAAAGGGTGCACAGACTTTATTTTTTTTTATTTTGGCCACCAACAGCCAGTCCCAGTACTGCAGAATATTACTGCAGAATATTTAAGAAGCAAATTATAGAAAGAATTGCAGAAAGGCTTGTTTTACATGGACGTTCAGATCGGGTCTGCCTGTCTGTTTTTTAGACCCAATCGGAACCTCCACTCCACTCTTCTCTATGGAGCGGTGGGTGTAAACAGATGTGTCCATTTACACCAGCCTACATCCAATCCGATCCACCAAAAAGACAGGTGGGGATCCGTTCCCCTTTTGCCCATTGGATCATTGGATCATTGTTTACATTTAGTCTTCCATAGAGGAATGGTCTGTGTCTGCTCTGCATATGTGGACCCGTCACCTGCCTGCTTAGTGGGGATCGGTGGACTGATCCCCCCTGTTGAGCAAGTGGATCATGTGGACCATTTTTTTTTTTTTTATTTCTTTATTTTTTTACTTTTTTTTTTTTTTTTTTTTGTGCGAGTTTTGATCTCTGTTTGTCCCAGGCATCTGTGGATACCTTCATTTACCTGAACTGCTGTCCGCTGTTTCTTCATGTGCTATGTAGATCAACTACATCGTTTTATTTGCTCCTAAAATGACCCATTTAATGGTCCAGTGGGCAATATTTGTGATGTGCCGTGAAGTGTGCAGTGAACTGATGTTGGATTAATCTCACCTAATTGCCTTAATTGAGATCTTGGATGGAAAGGCTTAGGCCACTAATGAAGCGTGGAATGGTCAGTGAAATGTCTCTGATACCAAGTTTATTTCTGTAAGCTGAGTAATTCAATGTTTGTCCATGACCTTGCTTTTCAGCTGGGCTGACCAGTATCCCTCACACACCATGAACTGAACAAACAGTTGTGTCAGAAAGCTGGAGGAAGGAGTGGAGGGGGATTAAGGCCTTGTGCACACCGCAGCTCAAAGGAGCTTCTCCTGCACAAGTTTCAGCTTTTACTTTACTAGCATGTTGAAGGATAAGTTAACTAAATAAGAAAAAAAAAAATGCTTTTTTTTTTTTTTTTTTTTTTTTGCAGGTAAAAAAAATGTACATTTTACTCTTCTATTTACTTTTTTGCGCTTGTAAAGCATTGCACCATTGATCAGATCGCTGGTGCCATTCAGGTCTCCAGCAGATCTGTCAGTGTATCTGTGTGCCCATACATCCCGTACGGGCAAGCAGATAAAATCTGACAGGAAGAGACCATGAACAAACTAACAGCACTCCACGTCACCATGGTACTCCATTGAAAACTATAAGCTGACACCTGCAAAGGCTGCCGGACCTTGTAGTTTTCCATTCACAGGAAACGATGAGTGACGCGGACAGGAGGAGCAGCCCTGCTCTGCCACGTTTTTTTTTTACATTGTGACAGCTAGTGGTGGTGAGGGGAGAGGATTCCTACTAGCTGTCAGATCGGAGGCTGGTACGTTTTGTAACATGTCGCAGCTTAAATATGGATGTAACATGTTACAAAAGTTGAATTTATTCTTTAACTCGCCTCCATGTTAGCCTATGGGGGCTATTGACTAAAGGAAAATCCACTGTGCACTTGGAAGTGCAGTCGCTGTAGATCTGAGGGGAACCTGCAAGGAAAATAAACATTTTTGCTTGCACATGATTAGATGATAAAATTGGCAGATCTCCACCCCCCACTCATTTAATTTCAGCTCTCCCCCCCCCCCCCCATTTCAGATCTCATCCTCCTCCCCTCCCCCCCCCCCCATTTCAGATCTCATCCTCCTCCCCTCCCCCCCCCCCCCCATTTCAGATCTCATCCTCCTCCTCCTCCCCATTTCATATCTCATCCTCCTCCTCCTCCCCATTTCATATCTCATCCTCCTCCTCCCCCCATTTCAGATCTCGTCCTCCTCCTCCTCCCCATTTCATATCTCATCCTCCTCCTCCCCCCATTTCAGATCTCACCCCCCCCCCCTTCATTTCAACAGTGACTGCACTACTGTGTACAGTTGTAGTCCAGAGTGGATTTGCCTATAGGCCTGATTCACACTTGTGCAGTTTGCATATTGCACGTGCATTTTCAATGCACATCTTTAAACCATTGAAGTCTATAGAACCAAAAATGGAAATAAACCTTTCCATAAAATGCACAAATATGAGCTCCATCCACATTGATGCTTAATTGATAGAAAAATGAGCACACTTTTGCCCCAACACATGCTTTATCTTATGTGATCAGCCACCTGGGTGTTTTAATATTCTCTCCCCTGGAAGTGGCAACTGTTTGGATGATTGTAAAGTTTAGGGATCCAATAAAAGATAGCAGTGTTTATTTTTTGTGTTCCCTTCACTACAGAAATGGGAGAAGGCTTATAGAGTGTCTGCTCTTTGGAGATTTGTCAGAACAGGCAGAATCCTTACAAGTATGCAAAAAGGTTAATGATTGTTTCACCATACAGCATATTTCAAATAAATGTGGGATTTATTCTCTATGCCTGGAGAGGTGCCAGAATCCTTTTGTGGGATGTGCCATTGCCATCTGTGGTAGGAGCTTGTTCGGTGGTTTTCATGCTAAGATTAAAATTCACATTCTGCTCTAAAGATGGGCTTGAATTTTTATAGCACTATCATATCCTTTGTGAACCCTTAAAGTGGTCGTAAACCTCCAGCAATGTAATCCGAACAAAGCATATCCCTCTATAGTGTGTACTTTTCTTAATCTAGAGCACAAAGTGTTATTTCTGTCTACTGCTTCATTCCTCTGCTATGGGCATTAATCACTTTTTGATAAGTTTTTCTGACGCCAAGAGAAAAATGGTGACCATGGAGGGACCAACAGCTGATTGGCAGACTCGGCTGTGTGTGTGTGTGTGTGTGTGTGTGTGTGTGTGTGTGTGTGTGGGGGGGGGGGTGTCCCTTCCCTTCCCTTCCCTTCTTTCCAATTGGCTCACAGAGCTCTCCTCCCTGAGCTCTGCAGAATGTAACTTCAGCTGTCTGCCTCCTTTTTTCTGACAGATCAGACAAACTTTTATAAACTTTGGAGTTTTAACGGATATAAAAGAAACCGCAGATAAACTGGAACACCTTATGTAGGAGGATTTGTTTAATCTTTGTGTATCACTTGAGGCCAATTGCTTCACTGGAAATATGTAAAGTTTACTAATACCTTAAAGGGTTTGTAAAGTATCTTTTTTTTATCTTAATAGCTTCCTTTACCTTAATGCAGTGCTGTTTTAATGTCCTCATTGTTCGCTTTTGCTTTCAAGTTGCTGTAATTCTTCTCTGATCTCCACACTTCCTGGTTGTCTGTTTCCTGATGACCACAGTACTGGGAGCTTTTTCTCTGTGGTCTCTAATCAAGGAGGTGTGATTACTGTGTTTCTAAAACCCCACAGAACCAATCTGTTTCGTTTTTCAAACCATCACTGCCCTGTATTGGCTCTGTGGCTCTGTACTGTAGAGAAGCAGGAAACATGCAAAAACGAAACTAGAAACTAAAGGTACATTTATATGATTGATTTTTATCTATTTTTAATCGTTTTTAAAAGGAATCCGTTAACTATTATGTCTCTATACCCTGTAAACAGTCATTTCAGCAAAAAATATTTTTTCATTTACAACTCCTTTAAGTGACAAGCCCTGTAGTTGCATGAATCTACTTTGGAGATGTAGATATATCTATATCTTTGCGCTGAATGTGATAATATACAAACAAATGAACAAAAGATGTGTTAAACATGACAAAGCACCACTGTGACACTTTGCAGAAAATAATATTCAATCCGCATTCGTCGATCACTGCGTGATCCATCGCCCTTCATAAAAAATGGGCTTTTCCAGAATACAAGGACTCCACTACAGAGTAAAGTCGGCCTGTATACCGCAATCCAATCAAACAGAAAATCTCTCATGTTGCTTGGCTGGAGTTCCACAATGTGTCTCATATCCCAATAAGATGGTAGCATCAATGGCAACCATATAGTACACAAATTACACATAAAATAAAGATGGAAGACTTCACATAGTGTAAATCTCTTTCAAGGATTATAGTGTAAATCTAATTAAAACGTTTTTTAGTGCATTTCAAAGTGTGAAAACGAATCGCATGGATAAAGCAGATATGCGCTTTGTATATAAAACAATCCTGGGATGCATGGTACACCAACTATCAGACCATGCCTCAAAGTCACCAGTCAGGATAGGCGTAGCGACGTTGCGTGTGTTGGCTCTGCTCAGCGCGTTTCATCAAATGACATCTCTGGGGGCCATAAACATCACACGAGTCGTCATGCCTGTATTTATATATGATCAATAGGGAGGTGACCCCATAATTTCTGGTTTCAAAATCTTAATGAGCATTTCCTGTATTATAAAATGGCCGACAGGCCAGTCCAAGCCTTGTTTGTGTATAAAAATGGCTGCCTGGCCAAAAGACTACCAAGCCTCGCTTTCATCTTGAAAATGGCCAACAAACCAGAAGTGCCTTAAACCCCTTTGCAACATAAAAAAAAAAAATGCCACACAGCTATGTATACCATACCTGGCTGCTGCCCCTGGGAGCTGGACATCCTTGAATTGGAAACCTACTAGTCTACGATGTCCACTTGCTTCCGGGTCCCATGTTGAGCAGCTGGCCTGATGCTTTCTGAACAATGGAGGTTGGCCAGTAAGCACGGGTGCCAATGCTTTGTATTTTCTGAATAATTGGAAAGTGTTCTCTGTTAGACCGAGGTGGGGGTGGTGATGTCATGCCCTCCACCTCATCCAATCAGAACGCTTTTTTTCTCATCTTTATTACATTTTTATGGCTAAGGTCAAGAACATATTGACATTACATAGATTTGACTGTATTTTCATATTCACAAATATCTCTTTCGCTCTTTTTCTCTCTCCTTTTTTCTCTCTCCTTTTTTCTCTCTCCTTTTTTCTCTCTCCTTTTTTCTCTCTCCTTTTTTCTCTCTCCTTTTTTCTCTCTCCTTTTTTCTCTCTCCTTTTTTCTCTCTCCTTTTTTCTCTCTCCTTTTTTCTCTCTCCTTTTTTCTCTCTCCTTTTTTCTCTCTCCTTTTTTCTCTCTCCTTTTTTCTCTCTCCTTTTTTCTCTCTCGTACATATACTTCCATGTATATTAAAGTACACATTGGCATATAAGGGGTCTGTTTTTATAAAGGTTTTCATGCAAGACTCCCACAAGTTTCTCTCCGTTTTTCTAATTGGTTTCATGTAAGAATCATTGGAGACAGATGTGTGAAGACCCCTACATGTTGGTTTAGTCAGGATCTATATATGTGATTCTTGTGTTCCATTGTAGTCAGGCTTCTAGTCCAGTGCTGCACAACTGGCTCACTTTGAACATGTTTATGCCTAAGGAAAGAAAAGCTTTGTAGTGTTAAAGTGTTACACAACACGGGCTTATGTGAGCTGTAATCCTGCTTAAACCCTGGGTTATACACAATCTAAATAATTTAGGATACTATAAAAGTTTCAGCATGCTTTTGATATTGTCATGGTAATGCATCATCTTCCACATTAATATTCATTATGATATTGCCTTTGTGATTGAATACGTGAGCTTTATGCTGGAAAATAGCAGCTGCGTATTGCTATAGATGTCATAGGTATCAAGAAACACCCCCTCGATGATCACAGCTTGTACCATAGTCCTCTATAATGCTTTTGTGTCCCAAAAAATGACCCCTGCTTGTAAACTTTTATTTTGGTTTGTTATATAACTTTTTTTTATTGCCTTGCATGAAGTTTGTAATTAAACAGATCTCCTTCAGTAGTTGATTTTGGTAATGCATTTTCAGAAATGATTCTACTTCTTGAGAGATCAGCACACTTCCAGCCCCCTTGCAATTGATTAGGATGATTATGATAGGACAGTACAGTATGCTGTTACATTTTTTGATGCAAGGCCAAGAGCGTGTCTAGCACAGCCTTTTTCAACCAGGGTGCCTTGGCAAAATGCCTAAACTTTGCCCACAAATTGCATACAAGCTGGTGTTTCATTAGATTTGGCGACCCATCAGAGTTGGTGACGTTCCGTCGCTGCCATCTTGCTACACCCCGCACTCCTCCATAGTAAGGATACTCTGACAAGGGGAAAGCGGACATCTTGTTACACCCACCAGAGATTTCCATTTTACACTTATTTTTAACAGGAAAGTGAGTTTATATAGTGAAATACAGTGCTTAGAAGTCCGTCTCACTGGTTAGATACTGAATTTTAAAAGCAGCAAACTTTTGTCAGATTAGAAAACCTGTGAGATGAGCAGATTTGCCGCTGCTTTTAAAATTCAACATCATAACAGACGGAGTTCTAAGTACTTGATTTCATAATGTAAACTCACTTTACTGTTAAATACAAGTGTAAAATGCATAACTCGGTGGGTGTAACAAGATGTCCGCTCTCCTCTTCTCAGAGTATCCTTACAATGGAGGAGTATGGGGTGTAGCAATATGGCGAAAGGAACGTCACTTCCGTTTACCAATTCTGACAGGTCGCCATTTCTGACGAAACGCCAGCATATGGATAAAGCCTGCATTTTGGTTACACAAAGCCATAGGTTTTTATTGTGCACCATTACAACTGTCTAGCTGCCGGCATCCTAACGACCAATGGCATCATATGTTGATAAGGAGGATGTCGTTTGCCTGCATGGCATCTTTGTTTGTTCTTCCCCATCAGCACTGGTGTTACATTAGCTGAGTGATGGAAAAAAAAACGAGGGAGAAGAGAAACATTGGTATACTGGTCAGTAACCCTTTGCAAAAGTGTATTTGCTTAAGGGGAATAAATTGCCTTTAATTTTGGCTGACCTACCTGTGTGGATGTTGCTGCATTATGTAAAACTATTAGAATATTTTTTACATTTTATGAATGGGGTGCCCGATTGTCCATTTTTTTTTCTTAAAGTGGTTGTAAACCCAATGTCACAATGTAGAGTATAAGATTTCCTATCATCTGTGCCCAGTCTTGCCACACAGAGTTAATCCAGTGCTGAGTAATCCTCTCTTAATGTTCAGTGAAAATGAACAGCCTTCCAGATAAAAACCTGCCTAAATAAAAAGTCAGTTTTCTCTCTTCTTGCTTTGAGTGAGGGGTTATTTACAAATATAGCTAGGACATGTTTATTATATGTTATATTTTGTTTACAATAACATGAGGTGATATAACATCATAACACATCCTAGTAATATACAATGAACTTTGGATCACACATGTGCACGCTATATTTGTAAATAACCTGTTACTGAAAGCAATAACAGAGAAACGGACTTAACCTAATTTGGCAAGTTTTTATCTCAAATTCTGTTAATTTGCACTGAACTTTAAAAGATTACTCAGCGCTGGATTAACTCTGTGTGGCAAGACTGGGCACAGATGATAGGAAATCTTATACTCTACATTGTGACATTAAAAAAAAAATATCTTTTTTTTTGGGGGTTTACAACCACTTTAAGGGGTGCCTTGACTGAAAAGGGTTGAGAAACACTACTGGTCCAGCGTTGTTAGATTTACCTGCTGCTGCTGCAGAGAAAAGTTGCACAACTTGCCCACCCCCTCTCGCCCTTTCCACCTTTCCACCTTTCACAAACTCCTAGGGCCAAAAGCAATAGAAGTTCTATGAATGACAGAAGGGGGTGGGTGAGCAGTACACCTTATTGCAGTAGCTGCAAACTGTAAATGGGCAGGCTGAATGTACCAAGTTGACCCATCAACTTGGTTGCAACTTCCCTGTTGGATTCTCTTGTGATTATTGCTAGCAGCTGATTGCAAAAATTTGCACTGTGTATGACCTGCCTAATGGCCCATACACACGATCCGAATATCGGACGAAAACCATCGTACGATGATGGATCGTACGATTTTCAGATCGTGTGTACACTACTTTCGAGAGCCGATCACGACCGTTCATCTGATATTATTCGATCGGACAAGCGTGAAAATTTTCCTCGTGCGATGTTCGTTTAGTCCAGGGGTCCTCAAACTACGGCCCGCCAGTGTGATTTACCCGGCCCGTGGACTGAAACTAGTGAGAGGGCAGTGGCGACGAAACTGACAGGCTCTGAGAAGGAACTCAGGCAGAGCCGCAGCTGCGGGGGAATTCCACCCCTCCCTCTCCTTGAGCAGAGCATTCTCCTGGCAATGCCTGCTCCTATTGGCTACATTCAGAGCCAATAGCTGGGAAACTAGAGCATTATGGGAATTGCAGTCCTGGATACCAGCAGGCCGCATGATGATTCCCTGAGAGAAGTTCAGCCCCAACATGCCGAGCGTTAGGGGGAAGAGAGGAGAAGAAATATCATGAGGCTGTTGAGTGGGAGGGAGCCAGTGATTCTTGTATTGTCCTCCAAGGTAAGAACTTACCTCCCATCTAGCTGGCTGCTCCCACACAGTTCTACCTGGCTGCTATTCTACCCTCCACCTGGCTGCTCCCACCCTGTCCTCCACTCCACCTGACTTCATCCACCCTGTCCTCCACTCCACCTGACTGCATCCACCCTGTCCTCCACTCCACCTGACTGCATCCACCCTGTCCTCCACTCCACCTGACTGCATCCACCCTGTCCTCCACTCCACCTGACTGCATCCACCCTGTCCTCCACTCCACCTGGCTGTTCCCACCCTGTCCTCCACTCCACCTGGCTGTTCCCACCCTGTCCTCCACTCCACCTGGCTGTTCCCACCCTGTCCTCCCCCTCCACCTGACTGCCTCCACCCTGTCCTCCCCTCCACCTGACTGCCTCCACCCTGTCCTCCCCTCCACCTGACTGCCTCCACCCTGTCCTCCCCTCCACCTGACTGCCTCCACCCTGTCCTCCCCTCCACCTGACTGCCTCCACCCTGTCCTCCCCTCCACCCTGACTGCCTCCACCTGACTGCCTCCACCCTGACTGCCTCCACCCTGTCCTCCCCTCCACCCTGACTGCCTCCACCCTGTCCTCCCCTCCACCCTGACTGCCTCCACCCTGTCCTCCCCTCCACCCTGACTGCCTCCACCCTGTCCTCCCCTCCACCCTGACTGCCTCCACCCTGTCCTCCCCTCCACCCTGACTGCCTCCACCCTGTCCTCCCCTCCACCCTGACTGCCTCCACCCTGTCCTCCCCTCCACCCTGACTGCCTCCACCCTGTCCTCCCCTCCACCCTGACCCTGACTGCCTCCACCCTGTCCTCCCCTCCACCCTGACTGCCTCCACCCTGTCCTCCCCCTCCACCCTGACTGCCTCCACCCTGTCCTCCCCTCCACCCTGACTGCCTCCACCCTGTCCTCCCCTCCACCCTGACTGCCTCCACCCTGTCCTCCCCTCCACCCTGACTGCCTCCCCTCCCCTGTCCTCCCCTCCACCCTGACTGCCTCCCCCTGTCCTCCCCTCCACCCTGTCCTCCCCTCCTCCCCTCCACCCTGTCCTCCCCCCACCCTGTCCTCCCCTCCACCCTGTCCTCCCCTCCACCCTGTCCTCCCCTCCACTGCTGCTCCACCCTGTCCTCCCCTCCACCTGACTGCCTCCACCCTGTCCTCCCCTCCACCTGACTGCCTTCACCCTGTCCTATCCTCTCCCATCCCTTTGTGTTGAGGGTCTGTGTGATGGGGGGTCTGTAATTGGGGGCTTTGTAATGGAGAGAAGTTTTGTGTTGGGGGGCTTTGTGATGGGGGACCTAATACGGGGGAATCTTTGATGGGGGGATCTGTAATGGAGAGTAATCGGTGATGGGGGGGGGGGGGGGGGTTTATGTGATGAGGGAGGTCTGTGAAATACTAATAAGTTTATTGAATAAAATTGTTCTTTATTTTAAATATTGTATTGTTTGTTTTCCTGTTTTTTTTTTGTACTTCAAATAAGATGTGTGCATAGGTTCATATTTTTTTTTAAACTATAGTCCGGCCCCCCAACAGTCTGAGGGACCGTGAACTGGCCCCCTGTTTAAAAAGTTTGAGGACCCCTGGTTTAGTCAGTACAGTTGTCATCTGACAATGCAATACAAATACATTACAACACGTGACATCACTTCGGATTTTTTTTTCTTCTGTCGTACGATAATTTTCGTGACTTTAATAACCTATTTCATTTTACTTGCGACTATTAAGCGAAAAAAAGTCGTACGATCCGTCGTACGATATTCGGATCGTGTGTACGGGCCATCACTCTCATGTTACCTAATCATTGAAATAATAAAAGGGAGGGGGGTGTTAATCGTTTTGAGCCAAACAAAAAAACTGGCTGTCCAGTTTTGTGTTTAATTGCATTTCTTTTCCATTTGTTTGGTACCCACAGACACATATTTTGGAAAGTGTACATCAGGCGTTTCCGATATCAAAGATTTGCCCTTCCTAACTGTAGGAGGGCATGTAAATACAACAAACAGGTTGGTAAAACAAAGTACCCCTGCAGTGATTGTTTTAATGGAACAATATTTTACATGCGGGGTCCTGTGGAAAATGACATGATTTGCTTTGAAGAAAAATAATTTGATTGGACTGTGTGGAAGCGAGCATTACCGGGATAATCCAGAGTTTTCAACATTGACATACTGCCACCTCTTGTGTGGTCCTATTGCTGGAATCTTAGAACTTCACAATACAGCTTCAGTGGTTTATTCATTTTCTGCTAAATATTAAAATGTCAAGTGCAAATCCCTCTAAATAGAGCCTGATCATAATATCAACACACCATTGGGACCTTGGATTTTAGTAAAACAGAATTACACAGGCTTTTTACATCGGAGCACCACAAATTCTTTTTTAACCACTTCCTTACTGGGCACGTATACCCCCTTTCTGACCAGGTGAAATTTCAGCTTCCGGCACTGCGTCGCTTTAACTGAGAATTGCGCGGTCATGCGACCTGGCTCCCGAACAAAATTGACATCCTTTTTTCCCCACAAATAGAGCTTTCTTTTGGTGGTATTTGATCACCTCTGCGGTTTTTATTTTTTGCGCTGTAAACAAAAAGAGCGACAATTTTGAAAAAAAATATATATATATTTTAGTTGTTGCTACAATAAATAGCCAAATTAAAAAAACAAAACATTTTTTTTCTCAGTTTAGGCCGATACGTATTCTTCTACATATTTTTGGTAAAAAAAAATAATCGCAATAAGCGGTTTTCGCAAAAGTTATAGCGCTTACAAAATAGGGGACAGAATTATTATACATTTTTATTATTATTTTTTTACTAGTAATGGCGGCGATCTGCGATTTTTATTGGGACTGCAACATAATGGCGGACACTTTTGACACATTTTTAGTGCCATTCACATTTATACAGCGATCCCTGCTATAAATATGCACTAATTACTGTATAAATATTGAAGGGGTTAACACTAGGGGGTGAGGAAGGGGTAAATGTGTACCCTGCATTGTGTTCTAACTGTGGGGGGAGGGGGGTGACTGGGGGAGGTGACCGATCTATGTCCCTATGTACAAGGGACACAGATCGGTCTCCTCTCTCCCCGACAGGACATGGCTCTCTGTGTTTACACACAGAGAGCCATGTCCTTGTCTCTGTAACCGCCGATCGCGTGTGCCTGGCGGACATCGCAGCTGCCAGGCACGCGCATCGGCACCTCAGGTATACAGTGGGCGAGTGCCACGGGTGGGAATGCGCGCTCCGCCGGCGGGTCTCATGTGCCCCCAGTGGCCTGGAGGAGCGGAGGCCGTAAAAAGATGGCCTCCCAGAGAATTAGAACCACCCTGCGGCTGTACAAAGTCGTACGGCCGTCAGGAAGTGGTTAAAGGAGTTGTAAAGTAAAAATGTTTTTCACATTAATGCAATCTATGCATCAAGGTGAAAAAACATCTGATGCTGCCGGAGTTCCCTCCACCCCCCCCCCCCCCCGATCCCCGGTATACTTATCTGACCCCTTGAAAGTCCCACGTGTGGTCCCGAGATCCTCTTCTCTGCTCAGCCTGGCCGCTGATTGGCTAGAGCGGATGCAATTACTCACCCCCATGTGGTCGGTACTTGCGGGGAGGACCAGAGACAGCTGCCGAGGGACCCCAGAAGACGTGGATCGGGGCCACTCTTTGCAAAACAAAAACGTTTATTTTAATTTTTTTTTCCTTTACTAACCCTTTAATATTCAAAGCAACCCCCCATCCATCTGTGTCTACATGCTTTATTTTGTTGCAAAAAAAAAAAAAAAAACTAGCATTTCTGGCTGTGGCCATCTTGAGTAAGGGCAGATGATCCATGGAGGATTTACTTACTGGAATCCATCTGCCCTTGGTTTAAACATGCATGCAGGAGAGTGTGCTTAGCTGATAAAACCCCTCCTCAACTCCTAAAGACTCCTGTGAGATGTGTCAGTTGCCTAGGCAATAAAGCAGAAAGTAACTGAAGAAATGTAAAACAATGTTTTAAACCCAGTAATTATAATATACTTTCCTATCTAACTACTAATGCTAGCAACATAAGGATTGAAAATGATTAATGTTGATTGGGAGAGTGAAGTTCCACTTTATAATAGACACAATGCAGAGTTGGGTTGAGGAAGTCGTTCTTCCAAAGTGTTGTTTTTTGCAGCACTATAAATTTACCATTTTGTGAAAAGCTTACAACTGGCCCTCAGGTGTCCCTCGTCGGCTCTCGGCTCCTCCCCTGCAATAGCTAACCCCTCTCTGGGAAGCTGTCTCTCGAGGGGGTTACCTTGCAGGTGCGCTCCCGTGTCACACTCCGCGTCCATAGTTTTCAAGTGTACGACTCGGTCCCGCCCCCCCAGCTCCTGCATCATTGGATTTGATTCACAGTAGTGCGAGCCATTGGCCGCAAATCGTCGGATGTTTTTTTCACCTTTTAATACATAAAAAATGTGTGTTTTGTCTTGGACCAGTAACTCAAAACATATTCAACTCCAAGCCAGGCAGCATTTTCAAAAGCAACCCCGTGTTTCTCACTTGACAGGTTTATATTCGGGTTCTACAGTGTATGTCCTTTTATATATTTTTCTTATATAAAACCTTAGCAGGGGTGTAAGACGAGAAGCCTTTATGTACATAAATAACCTTCCTGTTCTAAGTTGGTCTATTAATCATTGGGTTTTGTAGTGTACCCTACCTCTTTACAGTCCGGAAGAACGTGTATTTATTTACTTAAGCCAAAATTTAAGTCTGTGACCCAGTCCCATTGGAGTAATGTAATTCGAATAATCCCAGCTCATACCTTTAGTAATATTGCTAAATATAGTGGCAGTTTCCTGTACGAGTTGTTGCTTTTTATAATTGCATTGATGTTGTTTTCATGGCTCTAAAGGGCAGGGCAACTAAGGCTGTAGCTTTATGCACTCAAAGCATCATGACACCGAGAAGCACTTTTATTAGTCACTGCTAACTGACTTGGAGAGAAGAAACACACACACACACACACACGCTGGAATGTTGGGCATTAAAACGTGTTTGTCTCAAAGTATGGAACCTTAGGCAAACATTTAATATGAAACTGGCATACTGTACCTTTTTAGGCCTCTGGTGTCAATGAAGCCTAGAATGCCAGTCCTTTTGTACCTGTAAATGTCTAAGATATAAATCAGATTTTTGGCAAAATATATTACTTGTCTCAGATTTCAACAGAACATGCAATAGCAATGATGACTAGGGGTGCAACGGATCTCACGGTTCGGATCGTTCCCCAGATCAGGAGTCACGGTTCGGATC